>CM038220.1:103098826-103567950 GCA_021442155.1 Cymbidium sinense
ACGTTTATCGATTCAATAAATATAATCTCGTTTGTGCCCCTCTTGTTGGAGTGAATCATCACCAAAAATGTATTATTTGGAGTAGCCTTTTTATCGGAGACAATTGAGTCATTCTCATGGCTATTCCAAATATTTCTTCTTGATGAATGAGATATCCTATAATACATTCACGATCAAGATCGGGCTAGAGCTATCAAAATTGTCGTCGCATACTCATCATAGTTGTGCCAATGACATATTTCAAAGAAAGCTCCTTCCAAGGTTCATTGCTTTAATAGTAATAAGATAGTACAAGGGCTATTTTATAAATGCATGAGTAAGTGTGACTCAGAGGAAGAGTTTAAAGAGGCTTGGTCTGCCATGTTAGAAGTCCAAGTGGTCCACTGCATTCAACAAGGACTCATTCTGCATGGGCATCTTGTCAATGCAACGTAGTGAGTCCATGAACAATGTATGTCACGGAATATCTAAACCAACAAGTTTGCTCATGATTATTTCTTGGGGTTGGAAAAGGTTATGGAGACATGACATCGGAATGAACATGACGAAGACTTCAAAGCTCATCGATTGTTCTGTTAAGAGACCAATTATAAAACAAGTTGCTATATTTTATACAAGAAAGGTTTACACTATGTTTGAAGAGAATTTTGCATGGAGTTGGAGGCCTATCAACTAAGTCGATGATGACCACCATGAGTATTTGGTGAGAAACTTAGAGAATAAAGTGCATCCAAAATATGGACTGCATTTCGATAGACTACCCTAGAAGTAACTTGTACTTGCAAAAAATTTGAAATGATGGGATTACTTTGTGCCCACTATATCGAGTTCTTAGTGAAGATGTTATGATTCCATAAGTATCTTCACGCATGGTCTAGAAAAGAGGGATATTTACATTGATAGTGCATACAAAAATTAAGAGATGTGGCAAGCAGATGGAAATGCTTACGGCATTATTTTCTGGAACTACATAGTCGATATGCATATCAAATAAGCGCCGCGGCTGTAAGAGAGCTTGGACTATATGCTTGATCCTTAAAAAAACTATGATGATGTCGACTATAATAAGTGGGAATTCTCCTCCACCACAAAGCGAAGAAGAAGAAGTCAACCACAATAGATAAGGGAAAAGATATCTTAAAAGATCCGTTAAGCAACGCCCAAAGTGTTTCCAACTCAAGGCTTAAGGGATATTGGGAGAGATCCAAGAAGCCAAGAGTAATTTTCTATTTGCATTATTTTTTGGTATTTTAAATATAATCTTCAAACCCTTCTACTTTTTTTGTTGTAGAAACCAAAGTAACCGATAGTGTTGTCGAACATCATCACAAGTTGCATCACCTTTCTATGCTATTTTTTTCGAGGTACGTAATATCACATCGATGTAAGAAATCATCAACTAATGATGTTCTACATGCAGAATTTAACTCGAGCTCCATAATCAATCTTCAGAAGGGTACACCGAATGGATATATTTTCGTGAAAACATTTTGATGCATGACATTATCAGTTTTGTATTTAACTTAACTAATACCAAGATGTTTACCAGATGAAGGGATTTTGACATTTTGTAGCTAAGCAATAGTGATTGAGTTAATCCCTACTGAGGACATTGTAATCATTGGACTGTACCAATAAATATGTGTAATAAATAACAGATCGTTTATTGCCTTTTTTTCAGTTTATTTTGCCTGATTCTAGAAATAATGTTCATTACGTTCTAGTTCAGGAAATTTGAAAGCTATTTGGATGATTTCTGGGTGGTACAGATCATTTCTGACCTTTTTTTTCTAGTTTATTTTACATAATTCTTATGATTATGTTTAGGGCATTCCAAAGGAAGCATTTGATGGCAGTTTGGGTATTTTCTGGGTGGTATTCTGCATCTGTATTCTGTGTACCTCTTTGGAGGGTACATATTATTTTTGACCCTTTTTTCAGTTTATTTTGCTTGTTTATTGAGATTATGTTTAGGGCATTCCAATGAGAGCATTTGGAGACAGTTTGGATGGTCTTATGGTAGATGTACTCTGCGTACCTCTTTGGAGGGTACTGATCATTTTTGACCTTTTTTTCCATTTATTTTACCTACTTATGATTATGTTTAGGCATTCTAAAGGAAGCATTTGATGGCGCTGATTTTACGGGTATTTTGTATTCAGACTGTACCTCTTTGAGGGTACAAATTATTTTTGACCTTTTTCATTTATTTTGCCTGTTTATTGAGATTATAGACATTTCAATGGAAGCATTTGAGGCGCTTTGGATGGTTTAGTGGTTTTTGACTGTACTCAGTGTACCGAGGGTAGATCATTTTGACCTTTTTTTCAATTTATTTTGCCAACTTCTTATGATTATGTTGCATTCCAATGGAAGCATTTGAGGTAATTTGGATGGTTTGGGGTATTTTGCATCAGTCTACCTCTTTGGAGGGTACATATCATTTTGACATTTTTTCAGTTTATTTTGCCTACTTATGATTATGTTTAGGCATTCCAAAGGAAGCATTTGGAGGCGCTTTGGATGGTCTAGGTGGTTTTTGCATCAGACTTGGTACCTCTTTGAGGGTACGTGATCATTTGGCCTTTTTCAATTTATTTTGCCAACTTTATGATTATGTTTAGGGCATTCCAATGGAAGCATTTGAGGTAATTTGGATGGTTTCGGGGTATTTTGCATCAGTACTGTACCTCTTTGGAGGGTACATATCATTTTTGAATTTTTTTTTTCCAGTTTATTTTGCCTGCTTCTTATGATTATGTTTAGGGCATTCCAAAGGAAGCATTTGGAGACTGTTTGGATGGTTTCTGGGGGGTATTTTGTATCAGACTGTACCTCTTTGGAGTGATCATTTTGACCTTTTTTTCATTTTATTTTGCCAACTTCATATGATTATGTTTAGGGCATTCCAAAGGAACATGATGGCTTTTGATATTTGTATTCAGATATGTGTTCCTCTTTGGGGTACAGATCATTTTTGACCTTTTTTTTAGTTTATTTTGCCTACTTCTTATGATTATGTTTAGGGCATTCCAATGGAAGCATTTCGGGTTTGGATGGTTTCTGGTATATTTGATCTCAGTACCTCTTTGGAGGGTACAGATCATTTTTTGACCTTTTTCGCTTTATTTTGCGCTTATGAGATTATATTTAGGGCATTCCAATGGAAGCATTTGAGGCGTTTGATGGTCTTTGGTGATTTTGCATCAGACTCGTACCTCTTTGGAGGGTACTGATCATTTTGACCTTTTTTTGATTTTCCTACTTCTTATGATTATATTTAAAGGAAGATTATGAGTTGGTTGGTGGTATTTTGCATCAGTTAGTAAGATCATTGACCTTTAATTTATGTGGGGACAAATTTAAAAGCCTCTTAATCTATTGTATAATATTCAAGAATTGAAAATAATTAATATAATTAAATGTTAAAAGTTATTTATTTTGACAAGTTTCATTACGCTTATAAATTAAAATTTTCATATTGCAATGCAACAAAAAAAAATAATATTTTTAATAATAAATTAAGTTATTTTGTTTTGTTTCATCTAAATAAATAGACAAGTCGCAAGGATAAGGTTCAAGTTAATATTCAACTTCATTTCACTCGAGCATACTAAGAATACATGAGCTAATTTTTTAACCGCTTTATTTTCATAATAAAAAAAAATAACAACAATCATAATCGTATTTTAATACATATAAGTTAAAATTAAACAGAATATCATGATTTTACAATCAAAATTTACTTACACCAACCACAATGAATTTTAATAAAACTTTTTTAAAAAAAAAAGATAATCCCTAATCAAGAATCACTAATTTAATTTTATGCATAAATTTTATGCATTCTAGATAACATTTATTTTATGCATTCATTAATTTTATGCTTCATAAATAACAAAATGTCCATACCATAAAAAATGATTTTAAATACAGATTTCTTTAAAGAGTATAGCCCCCAAAAACTAAATCCATAAGATAAAAAATATGATTGCTATAGTAAAATATCAACCCATAGTAAAATATCAGTGAAATCAAATTATATGAAATGAGAGAAAAGAAGTTACAAAAAGCAGAGTAAAATATCATCTCAGATCCATGCACTTAAACAAAAACAGCTAAGTCTTCGAAGCCACCAAACCGAAGCATTATACAAAATCCTATATCAAACTAAATAATATTGTTCTCATTTTGGATTTTTAAGTCCCAAATAAAATGTAGCGTAAGCAAACTTAGCCCTAAATATATTCATTTTCTTTAAATCTTTGGTTTACCCAATCCACGGAGGTTTTGCTTGCGCCTCCATGTATTTCTGACAAACATTCCAATGACACTATTTTTTTGACTGGTATCCCACTCACCATTTTGATTGGCCATTTCTGGATCGCTCAAAAAAGCGCCAAAGATCTTCAACAAGTAATTTGATCGAATATGAACAAAATCTCAATAAGTTGGACCAGAAAAAATAGTTAAGAAGAACCAAATTTGAAAATTTACAATCTCGTGAAGAATGCTCTTATGGGTTGGTTTGGGTAATGAGTCATAAAATACCGGCCCGACTTAATATGCCAACAGAGTGTCCGATATCTATAAGCGAAGATTAACTCACCTCGACATTATGGCAGTGATATGGATGAACATTTTGCTTTCCATCTTTAGGCCGCACTGCATAACTCGCAGAAAAGAAGAGAACGATTACACATTATAGCTTTTATCTAAACAAACAATAATCAATCATAATCCAACATTGTGGGTAACATACCCAATGCAAGCATGAAATGTACAAATAGGGACATCGGACGTAGTACTTCTACCAAAGAAGGAAGCATCAGTGTGCATCCGAGATATTGATCTATCGCAACTCATCGACCGCTCGCAATAATGATATTCCCAATCACCCCCGCAAGTGATAAATATTTTAAAGTGATCTCAATTAAACGAATAGGTTATTTTATGTATGAAGGAATTGAGGATTGACTTACTTGTCCTCGAACCGAGCATGACGTCAATAAGATCGAGCATCGCTGGGGAAAATAGCTCGATGAGAACTCAACAACATGAAGTGCCTCGATGCGCAGAAATTACTCGATGATGAAAGTTAGTGATGAAGAGCTACATTCACTATGAATAAAGATCGATCTCGAGATGATTCATACCCCACTGATGCTCCTCCACCACAACGATAGTCGTTCATCGACCTTTATTGGTTCATCTTAACCTATAAAAAAAATTTAGTGAAATATATTTCTATTATCTCAAATTTAAAAGAAAGTAACTTAATACCGCTGCTTCTCATCTTGGAAGGCCACATACTGAGACTTCTGTAAGTGTGTGTGAAGAAACACTTTCCTCTTTCTTATCTGCCGAGCTTTAACACCACACCAATGTCGCCGACATGTTTCAAAGCATCATCATGTAGTGGTGGCCTCCACAAGAACTTCTCCTACGGACCCCACATGGGCTTCCCTAAGTATCCATCACAATGGGCTCATGTGGTAGCCCACAAGAGCTTCCTGATACCTCCTCGTGGCTTTACAGCAGTAGCCTCCCATGGGTACTCTCTGTGGGAAGCTCCTTCCTCAAGAGTTTCCGTGGTGATCCCACAGGAACCTCCCCCACATTTGGGGTGGAGACCCATGCTGCAAGAACATCCTCGACAAGAACCTACAAATCAAGCCCATCCATCCTCTCTTGTTGAAAAAGACGAATTGTCTTTCAAGTCCTGAAACCTGCAAGCATCCTCTCCATCATCTGGGGTAGAGGCGCTAAAATACGACGGGAGAATATCGAGAGAGATACAGGAGAGTCGTGGGCACTAATGGACTTAAAATGGGATGCATCTGCCCACATGTGTATTATTGTCGGGACAATGATCAAGGAGCCGCCCTTTTCTAATATGTCCTCGAATGAAAGGAATACCTGTGGTAAATCGATAAAAAAAATGTGAAGACATACAACATAAATAAAGACATTCTTATATGAACTAAGTGATATTATTATATGTCACTTAGTGTCCTCCCAAACCAGTGAAAGCATTTTTGGAAACTCTATTTTTGCCCATCGCAAAGATAATGGTTTGCAAGTGATGATGGCTTATGATGCTTATGTGCTCACCATATCTACAATGAATATTTTTAACAAGAACTTCAATACATTAAATTACATAAATCAGATATAAAATATACCATCAAGAGTGAAAGCCACTCATGTAATACCGCCTCTTCAATCTTTGATAATAACATCAAATTGGGAAACTAGAAGTCCCAAATGGCCTCTACTCATTCAACAAATCTATCTATGTCATCTAGAGCAATCAATTCGATGCCACCCTATATATGATATACAAAAATATTTGTGAAAATATATATACAACCGCAAAATCATCGAACGAGCCATCTCAATTCTCAAGTTGATTCTTGTAGTCATGAAGACAATGGAGGATTGCCATAAGACCTTCTCTCTCTCATTGGCATCCCTATCATCAATGCAACTTAGGGTGAAAATGAATGCCTACACGAAAAAGCTTGCTTTTCTATGTCCCGAAAGACAGATCGGTAATGGCAACCGAGTCTTGCTTAATTGGAGTCTAATGAATTGATGGAGATGAAGTTCTTTAAAATGTCGATATCAAAAGCTCAAATATTATCGAACAGTTCTACAGTCATCTCAAGTTATCCTTTGCATGATAAACTTCAAAAGAAAAGTCAAGAAAAAAATGAATCAGTCTGATGCAAATACCACCCAAACCACCCAAACTACCATCAATGCTTCCTTGATCTAAACATAATCATAAGATGTAGCAAAATAAACTGGAAAAAAAAGTCAAATGATCAGACCCTCCAAAGAGGTACACAGAAATATGATGTAAAATACCACGAGACCATCCAGCCTCCAAATGCTTCATTGAATGCCCTAAACATAATCTCAATAAAGGCAAAATAAACAAAAATCAAATGATATTCTCAAAGAGTACAAAAATATGAATGCAAAATACCACCCAAAACCATCCAAACAATCTCCAAATGCTTCTTTGGAATGCCCTAAACATAATCATAAGAAGTAGGAAAAATAAACTCAAAAAAAAGGTCAAAATGATCGTACTCCAGAAAGAGTACTGCAAAATACCATTCAATCATCCAAAGCCTCCAAATGCTCCCATTGGAATGTAAATATAATCATAAGAAGTTGGCAAAATAATAAAGATCAAAAATGACCAGAATTCTCCAAAGAGGTACATGATATATATAAAATACCCCCCAGAGACCATCCAAACAATCTCCAAATGCTTCCATTATAATGCCCTAAACACAATCATGAAGTTGGCAAAATAAAGAAAAAAATCAAAATCATCTCCAAAGAGGTACATACATATGCAAAATACGTGACCATCCAAACAATCTCCAAATGCTTCCATTAATGCCCTAAACATAATCTCAATAAGAAAAATAAACAAAAAAAGATCAAAATGATCTCAGACCTCCAAAGAGGTACACAGAGTGATGCAAAATACCACCCATAAATCATCCAAAGCCTCCAAATGCATTAATGCCTAAACATAATCATAAGTTGGCAAAATAAAGAAAAAAGGTCAAATGACCAGACCTCCAAAGAGGTATACATAATAAAATACCCCCAAATCATCCAAATCCAAATGCTTCCATTATAATGCCCTAAACATAATCATAAGAAAAAATAAAAAAAAAGGTCAAAATGATATGTACTCCAAAGAGGTACAGAGTACATATGCAAAATACCCCCAGACCATCCAAACTACCTCCAAATGCTTCCATAAATGCCCTAAATATAATCATAATAAACAAGAAAATAAACTAGGAAAAAAGGTCAAAAATGATATGTACCCTCCAAAGAGGTACACAGAGTACAAATGCAAAATACCACCTAGAAACCATCCAAACTGCATCCAAATGCTTCCATTATAATGCCCTAAACATAATCATAAGAAGTTGGCAAAATAAATCAAAAAAAGATCAAAATGATATGTACTCCAAAGAGGTACAGTAGATGATACACAAACCATCCAAACAATCTCCAAATGCTTTCATGGAATGCCCTAAACATAATCATAAGAAGTTGGCAAAATAAATGGAAAAAAAGGTCAAAATGATGTTCTCCAAAGAATAAAGATATAAAATACCACCAGATTATCCAAACCGCTTCCAAATGCTTCCATTATAATGCCCTAACATAATCATAAGAAGTTGGCAAAATAAACCGGAAAAAAGGTCAAAATGATTACCCTCCAAAGAGGTACACGAGTCGATGCAAAATATCACCAAACCATCCAAGCTCCAAATGCTTCCATTATAATGTAAACATAATCAGTTGGCAAAATAACTAAAAAAAAGGTCATAAATGATCTGTACCCTCCAAAGAGGTACACAGAGTACAGATGCAAAAAAATACTCAGAAACCATCCAAACTGCCTCCAAATGCTTCCATTGAAATGCTAAATATAATCTCAATAAAGTGCAAATAAACTGGAAAAAAAGGTCAAAATGATCTGTATCTCCAAAGAGGTACATAGTACGATAAAATACCACCCATAAACCATCCAAACGCCATCAAATTGTTTTCATTTGAATATAATGAACATAATCTCAAAAAATAAGCTGAAATGGAAAAAAAATAAATGTTATCTACCCTGAGAGAGGTACAGAGAGTACGATACAAAATAACATATAAAATACCAATCTTTCACTGACAAGGAGAAGAATGTGAGTAAACCCTAAATTATTCAAGTTCAATGCATGTGTAAATACCTCATGTCACCTACAATACCTCAATTTTGATTTATATCAGGCAAGCGGACGTGCCGTCGAGAGCGGAGCTATCGAGAAAAATCCTTCAAAAAAGAAAGCCCTAAACTATTCGATGAGGAATGTCGAACGCGGTAATTTCTCGTTCTTTTCTCCCACTAATGACGATCGGGGTGTAAATGGCGCGAATACGCCATCGACGTCTTGCTAAATGTCTTCCCGTCCGGTTATGTTGTAAAATGGGAAAAAACAGCGTACCATGGATTAAATGCACGTAAAGCTACCGCAACTGACGTAATATTTTCGCGGAGAGAAAGAAATGTGAGAAAGGAAAATGGAGGAGTTTTCAATTTTTCTTTTTTGGGCCACAAAAAAACTCAAAATAAAAAAATAATAAACATAATTTAGAGATTTTAAATAAATTTTAAATTCATTAAGCTTTAATATAGATTTCCATAAACGCATCATCAATATATCAATCTAATATATATTAACGCAAGAAAGCTTTGCGACGGATGTCGTTTTGTCAGTCCAAATGTCCATTTCAAAAATGCTCCGCTATGATGTGCTGCTCGTAATTGAGTGAATAACTTGATAGATTTCTTGCCAATAAATCAATTTTGCAAACATAAGTCTTGATCGTCTGATAATGCGTAGCGTATACTGCATGTTGATCATGTCAACATTTATTTTTTTGATATTAAATGAAAATGCTCGTCAATATTGAGTTGATTTATACGCATTTCATCTCGATCATCACTTCAAATCACTGACATTATCGTCCAAAAGAACAAATTTCATTTGATGATTTTGATGTTTTGAAGCATACGATGATCAATTTATGAACTTTTCATCTTCATAATCTTATGCGCCGACATATGATAAATAAAGAGAAAATTAATTAATGTCTGATTTTGCAATATTTATATTAATCAATTTCGACGTAACGCAGAAGTAATTCGATCAAGGTCGTTTCAACCATTTTGTGGATGTTGCATTTTGAGCCTCATTGCATTATTATTACCTCTGTTATTATGACTTGAATTTTATGATAAATATGTATCAAGACATGTTAACTCGTGAATCTCTTAATGCCACGCCGACCTCATGTAATCTATCGGCCGGTAAGAATGCAAACTAACGCCAATGGATCATCGCCGAAGATGAGAAATAGTCATGACAAAATATCGATACGGTATCGCCATGACGTTTCATGAGTTGTTCAATTATTGCTACTATAGAATGATAATAGCAAAAAAATAGCTTGTCGATCGATTTCGATCTTCTCATATACAAAAATCCATTATGGAGAAATTTTGTATTTTGAAACAGATACATAGTGGAAGATTTTACTAAAGTTAATTTTTTCCTCTTTTGAGATTTTTTCATAAAATTTTGAAGCTTAATTCAAATCTATATGTTGGATTCAATAAAACTAAGACAATTTTTTTATTATGCAATTAATTTTCTAGCACACAACAAATACTATTTTCAAATAAATTTAATAATTTTGTACATTTTTTTTATTAAAATTTATTAACTTAATATTATTTTTCATTTGTATTAGACCGCGAACGCAACCTAATTTTTTGGTGGCGTTGAAATCTTCAGCTCTGACTCAAAGAACACGAAAGACAAGAGAAACATGATAATTAGTATTGGGATAAACAATAAAACGGACAAAATACAAATTCAATTTGTCCACACTAACAAGAAAAAAATTATATTAATATTTCTAATATTGTCCGTTTGGAGGGTTTAGATATATTCATATATCTAATATTTAAATTTAAATATTTATATTTATAAGATTTTATATTGCTATACATATTTGATGTATAAAAATATATATTTATTTAAAAATATAATAATAGTGATATTTTTATATGATGTTAAAAATAAAAAATTAAGTATATATAAATGAAAATTTACGTGTTAGATAAATAAATATATAATAATTATGTGATAAATATATAATTGCTTTGATGAATTTAGTGCTCCTAATTTTTATTAATTAAAAATAATATGTAGAATCATATATTCGTATTCTATATATATATATATATGCGTTGCCAAGCAAACAGCTTGTTGGAAGAAACGAAGTGGTCCCCACAATCAGAATGCCACCTCATCTTCGCATCCGTTATGGTTTTACAAGCAACAGTAACAGCTTTTTTTTTTTTTAATGGATGTACACCAATATTTCACCCATTTTATAAGTAAAAATGTCATTATGACTAATATTTTAGGAGCCTAATATCATACTCATTATTCATATGTAAATCTTATTTTATATGAAGAAATCGAATGCTAATTTAAGTAGACGGTGATAACTAATTTCATTGGCTGCTCTACCATTATCTTTACATTTAATTATATAATATTAGTATTTAAAATTAATATATATATATATATATATATATATATATATATATATATATATATATATATATATATATATATATATATAAGTCGGCATTTAATAATTCAAACATTGATTTATCCGCGGATTATAAAAAAAACAATTAATAATGGAGACAATAATTTATCATTAGAAATTTAGAACACGATAAAAGAAGAAAGAAGAGGACATTATTTTAAAATAGAGCCCCATTAATTTTATATTCTCTTAATAAAATAAAAATATTTATTTTATATTCTCTTAATTAAAAAAATATTTTATTTATACATAATCTAAATATATTTATAAAAAAATTCAGATTCATCTAATGAATTTGAAATCTAATGTCATTTATGGTATATAAAATAGATCTCAATATGGTTTATGCATGAAATACATTTATAAATTTATATATATATATGACATAAAAAATTCCTCTTAAGACAAATCACGCCGAAAGATCAAAAAATCAAACCTAGATCAAGACTTAAAATATCATTAAACTTTGGACATCGTTAAATTCTAAAAGCCTCAAATATAGTGTTTATAGTCAAATCGAGGCCTCGAATGGCCGGTCCAACAAGCCAAAGATCTTACAATTGACTTCATTTGAGCATTCAAATACAAAATACATCATATGATAGGGAATCATCATGAGTCCGATGAGAGGAGTTGGATTTTGCATGTATGTAGACGCCACTCCTCCAATCTATAAATAGCCCTCATTCCTCATGGAGGAGCGCAAGAGAGAGAGAGAGCTCTAAAGATCCTCCAAGCACAATACCCACTGAAGGCCAACCACCGCCGCCACCGCCACCACATCCTCGCCGTCGTCAATCCGCTATGCCATCACCAATTACCATCGTGGCCATCATCCAACATCATCAACATCATCGCCAACATCACTATCAACATCGCTGCCAATATCGTTTATTACTAAAGAATCGTTACAACTCGATGTTGTCACATACCGTTGTTCCTTTCTCATATACACAATTCTCAGAATCCCAGACGGAAGATCTTGTACTCAAATATACATAAAGCTTTTATCAGCTGGTTTTTCCCTCTTTGAGATTTTTCCACGTAAAAATTCTGAGTTTTATTGTCACACTTTTTTAAATACCTGTGGCGCTTATAACAAAGTTAAAGTTTAAAACTTTACTCTACCACAACGTTTTCTAAGACGCAATGCTGGCCGTCATGAAGAGAACCTTCAATCACAATTCTTGGAACACCTCATGGCCAATAAGCGCAACACTGTAACAACGGAGCCTCCCGCCCAACTCCTGCCACTCAAACCAACTTGAACCAAGGATGCCAACCTTCGCCTCACTTCCTCGATAGCGGACTGTGCGTGCGCTGTAAATCTCTTTAGAAGATCGTGGCCGAATGGAAGAGTCTCAAAATGAGATGATCCGACTTTTGGAACACAACCACTACAAGGAAAACACATCTCCCCAAGATCGACAGCAATGGGAGGTCAAAATGCTAATTTGACGAAGTTCCTCCAGAGACCGTGATGTCGATCTCGACACCGCTAGTTCTACTCATCCATCACGTGTACCAACCGACTAATCCACCAATTATTGGTATTTGACACATTCTCATCCTGCCAATTCCCCACTCGTCATGTTATGTGCGTAATTATGACGCTTAATGCAAGACTAATTTCACCTCCAAGATAGAAATCATCTTCCCTCACCAGGCTATGAGGAATCTCACCTTTACTAAAAGCTATTCTTCAACATCCTATTCCCGTGGGTTTCAAGCTCAACATTGATTCCTATGCGATCAATCACATGAACACATCGACCATTACAGACTATCATGCATATCCAACGAAGCTCGACACACCGCTTTGTCGTTTTCCAATTACCCTCGCGGACAAGCTCGACTTGGTTCTACTCCTTCCAAGGGAATCCATCCATACCTTTGATTTAACTCGCCAAGATTTTGTAGAACAGCTTCATTGCAAACCGAGGATCATTAAAGATTCCTCCCATCTCTCGCATTCATCAAAATGAGGGTGAATCACTTAAGGAATACTTCCGAGGTTCTCCTTAGAAGCTCGCCAAATACCCGAGTAACAACTATTAAGAGGAGTTTTCCTTGAGGACTCGCCCGTGGCCTTTTACTCATTACTATAGACACCGCCCATATGCACTTGTTCATGTGGAAGCACAAATCTGATGAGGCTATTAATACCCATCGCAAATAATTTGAGCAATCTAGAAAATGTAAAAGCACCCTGGAATGCGACCACAGCCCCATCAAAGAAGCAACAAGGCAGGCGTGATCTCCCTCCACGACCCCCATATCAACGACATGAACCACAGCCTGAAATGGAATACACACCGCTAAACACATCTCATGTTAACCTCCTAATGGCTATTCGAGATGAAGAAAATATCAAGTCACCGCATCCACTGAAACCAAATTCAGGAAATCAGAAGCAATATTGTCACTTCCATCAAGTCACATACTACCGAGGCATGCAAACAACTCAAAGAAGAAATTGAGAGGCTCATTCAAAGGATATCTACGCCGATTTGTGAAGAATCAATCGACTCAAACAAACATACCTCCAACTGGGGCAACCAGACAATCATCACGTAAACAATAAAATAATCATCAAACAAATTGGAGAAATTGAAACAATCGGAGGACCAATACTATCTAATCAAGTTCTCATTACCATCTCAAGAGCCGGAGTTAAAGAAGTCTGCCGATCATTCCATCACTTTAATGACTCGGACTTAGAAGGAGTACATGTTCCTTATCAAGATCCACTTGTCATCATATCGCAGGGATCGACCCATGCTATAATGTTAAGAGAATTTTGATTGACAATGGAGTTCTGTGATGTCTTATTTACTCCACATTTCTTAACATGGGCCCGTTAGAAAAGCTCCAACCCGCAGACCATTATACTGGGTTTGATAATCGCCTCCGAGTAGAGGGGACAATCACCCTTCCTTGTCCTTGGTGAATTTCAACAAGTGCTCATTTAATCCAATTCATGGTGGTCAAGTCGATTCGATATAACGCTAAAGGCCCCTCCAATCAATTTTCGCATACTTCAGATCTCATCTTAAGATGAAATTTCTAACCCCCGTTGGAGTTGGAGTGGTCTGGAAATCAACACAAGACAATCATGTTATCTCGCATAAGCTCAACCATGCCTTCGCGGACCTTCAAAGATCAAGATTTTAATTTTGAGATGAAGAAGTACTCTAAAGCTTCGCTTCAGAAGACTTGCTCTTTGTTGCATTATCAGATGACCAACCATTACGAACAGTGCAAGTTGGATCTCTGCTCTCAGACGAACAAAGGGAAAAATACATAGACTTCTTGCACAAAAATCAAGACATCTTCACTTGGAGTCTGACGGACATGCCGGGTTGTGATCATGCACTCCTTCAAGATCGATCCGACATTCAAACCGATCATCTAGAAGAAGCAAAGTTTTGCACGATCTCCTCCAAGCTATTGAGCAAGTTAACAAGCTTCTAGAAGAGAGAGGTACATTACCCCACATGGCTAGCAAATTGTCATGGTTAAGAAAACAAACGGAATATGGAGAATGTGTATTGATTACACCGATTAAGGCTTGCCCGAAAGATAGTTTTTCCTCTTCCTCGAATTGATCATTGGTTGATGCTGATGCCCGACATCAAATGCTCAATTTTTTTGGATGCTTACTCTGGTTACAACCAAATAAAAATGAACCCAACAGATGAAGAAGCTACAGCATTTCAAACATATAAAGGTTTATACTATTACCAAGTTATGCCATTTGATTAAAAAATGCTATACCTATCAACGCTTATGAATAAGGTCTTTAAAGACCTACTTAGGCACACAATGGAGGTATATGTGGATGACATGTTAGAAAACTTGGAAGAATCACAACATATTTCGACTTAGAAATATGCTTTAACCTTCTTCGACGTTATAACATGCGACTCAACCGACCAAATGTGCTTTTGGGGTTACGAAAAATTTCTGGATAGAGGCCAACCGAGAAAATCAAAGCTCTCAAAATATGACTCTCAAGAAGAATATTAAGGAAGTTCAACGCGTTTGAATGGATGAATTCTGTTATCCCGCCTAGCCCGCTCGGGATATATATGTCATTCTTTAAAATATTAAAGGGAGCTAAAAAATAATAATTTTAATGATGATGAATGTAGGAGTATTTAGCATCTCCACCCTACTATCCAAGCCTATTCAAGGAGAGATGTTATACTTATATCTGTCTCTTCCATGATAAGCTCTTTAGTGAAGAAAGTGGGATACAATGACCAATTTATTATGTCAGCAAAATTCTCTCTGATATAGAAAGTCATTATCCACTTGCATAAGGTGGCTTTTGGCTTTAGTTTTCGCAAAAAATTACGTCCATACTTCCAAGCTCACACTATCGTTTACACTCATTTACCATGCCATCCTACGTAAAACCGAAGCATCCGGGAGGTTAATGGTCCAGTAGAATTGAGAGAGTTTGATATAAATTTTCTACCTACCGCTATAAAGTCTCAAGTACTAGACTTTATAGTGGAATGCACCCAACTCAGGAGCTCTACATGCCTTCGCCTCAATGGACCCTCTATGTTGATGGAGCTTCGAAGTATGTGCGGAATCTTACTTATTTTCTCCCACAGAATTTAGAGTATGGACTTACTTTTCAATAACCAATAATATGGTGAATATGAGGCTCTCATACAGGGTTGAGACTGCCATCATGTGAAGCTCAAGACTTAGTGATACACACCCGACTCTCAACTTGTCCTCCCAAGTTGAGGGAAAATTTAATGCTCATAATGACACAATACCTCCACTTGGTGAAGTCTCTTCTTGCCCATTTCAAGACACATCAAATCATTCACATATCATGAGAGAAGAATACACGCTCTCGCTAAGCTTCATCTTCTACTAGGGATCTTTAAGAGAAGGCATGTTGAAGAAATACATTTTCAGTATCCAAGGGTCATGGGTAATTCAAGCAATTGATGAGATAAAGGAACATTGGATGGACCCCATCCCTTTTCTACAAGAAGGAACTCTTCGAAGACCCAACTTCAATTGCCTCCAAGACAAGCTTCAAACTTTACTATTATCTGAGGTGAACTATACAAACGAAGCTTTCTCTAGATGCACTCAAATGTCTCTCACCTTCGAGGTCGATTACGCATTAAGAGAGGTCCACTGGGGATATGTGGAGAACACCTAGGAAAGGTGGCTTTAAAATTATAAGGCAAGGGTTCTATTGGCCTACGAAACAAGATGCCTTGGAGTTCACAAAAAAATATGTAAGTTGTCTTGCACTCTAACCTCCCTCACATGTCACATAGAGCTCTCATCCATTCAAAGCCTTTTGCTCAATGGGGGATTGATATCATGGGACCTTTTGACAAGATCGTGCAAAGTTCATCATTTTAGCCGATCACTTCATTCAAAATGCCGAACCACTGCTAAAATTACTGAGGCAAATGCTAAATAATTTATTTGAAAAATATAGTATGTCGATGGTCTTCAAAGATCATCACACATGGAACGCAATTTACTTGGAAAAGTCTTTACGCCCTTTTGCAAAGATCTTCACATTCCGCCTGATCACATCCTCAAACTAACCGCGACGAAGCAACCAACATGACTATACTCAAAGGACTAAAAACACGTCTCGAGAAGGCCGAGGGGCAATGGGTTGATGAGCTTTCTAATGTTCTTTAGGCTTACCGCACTACATCTCGACCGGTGAGACACCATAACTTGTGTTTCGCATGCTATTATACCGTAGATATCGGGGTTCCAAGTCCAAGAGTTCAATTATTCGATCATGAAGGTAAGAAAAAACTCCGACAAAGACTGGACCTACTCAAACTCATGACATACTATTTCTGACGCTTCCTACCAAAGGGTAGCTCATCACTTCAACAGAAGAGTAAAATCTCGTCCCATATCTGTCGGTGACTTGGTCCTATGAAGTCTCGAAGCTGTAAGAAAAGGCCCTCAACGCAATAAACTCTCACCTCTTTGGGATGGCCCATATGTGGTTATAGCTATGGTGAAGCCAGGAACTTTCAAGCTCAAGGATTCAGAGGGAAAAATTTTACCTCGAACTTGGAACACTGAGAATCTCCAAAAATATTATCAGTAATTCCTACTGCATAATTATCGCAGCTTTTATTTTGTCTCGTTTATCATTTCCTCATATAACCCCACTTAGTGGGATAAAGACTTGTTGTTGTTGTTGTTGTTGTTATTGTCATTTTCTCTTAAAACTCATATCCGTGTTAAAATTATCTTATGATTATATCACTGAACTTATCAGAGTAATGAATTTATAGCTTTCTTCTTACAAACTTATTTCTTCTTCATTTAATCCTCCCACTTGAGAAATATACAACTCACGCTTATATCTCAAAGCATGATCAATCCCAAGGGGACTTTCCACGACCTCTTCCACGGTTAATGTCATCGAGTAAGACTACAAACAACAGATAGGTCAAAAGGTGGACTTCTGACCTCTCTTCCACACGTTAAGGTGTCATAAGACTCGAAAACAACCTAGGATAGGGTCCTTGGTGGACTCTCACGACCTCTTCCATAGTTAACATCATCAAACTCGACAAACAACCTGGATAGTCAAAAATCTGGGATTCAATTCAACTTCATCCGTACAGGTTAGCATCGTCGAATAATATTCTGACCAATTACATCAGATAGGTAAAAATAAAATAAGAGTGTATCATCTAAAAAAAATTGATAGCATTAACATGATGATATAAGAAAGAATCAAGATTCTACATACACACTAATAACAATACATATAAAAAAATGCATCCTCAAGTGATGCTACATCATATGGGTGATATCAATGTCCTCCTCACCACTGGGAGATACTCTTGGACTCACTCTCAACTCCTTCATCTCCTGAATTGGACGAAGAGTCTTCGGATACTTGGCTGGGAGACAGATCCTCAATACTAGCTCCGGTCTTACGATGTACTAAGTGGATTCCTTTTAGGAACCCTCGGATGAAGCCCTCCTCTAAACATTGGTGCTCCAAGTCCTTCACTTCAACATCAAGTATATGATTACGAGCTTCAACATGGTCTTCGATAGATAAGTCGTGGAGTTCTTAAAGTCTTCCCGCCCTTCAAGGAGATTTCATTTGCTTCGCCGACATTATATGCTCCTCCTTCTAAAGATGATCTGTAATGCTTCTTCTCCAGCTCGAGAACTCTCTTCTCACAAGTGCCTTAAGTCTTTTCTCTCGAGTCTCATCCTCACCTCAATCAACTCATCACGAGTGCGCTCCACCTCCGACACCGGAGAGAAAGAAGTCAAGCATAGCTCAGCTCCCCAATGATCCTCCAAACTTCTTTGCTTTAATACTCATCTCATACTTGTAGATATTTTATCTTCACAAATTCAGATTCCACTTATCTAAAGTAACACCCAAATGAGCCATCCCTAATGTTTGAGTTACCTATAAAAAAATCATCATAATATTACACAAAAGAAAAGAAGAAGAAAAGAAGAAAGAAAGAAAGACAACGCAATTCATCACTGTTGATGCTCAGACATATGTGATTTAACACCTCTCAGAATGTGTGAATTCGAGAAACGAACTCCCATCATGAGTTGAAACTAAACTCTCGAGGTCAACTGGTGAACATCTTCTTCAGAGATATCCGACGTAGTCACTTCAGATGTCTTCTTTTTCTTTAGGAAGAAATATTGCCACCAATTTCGTGGTGGCTTCTTGAAAGAACCCTATGAATATGAGGAGACCTTTCATCACCTTTACTTGACCTCTTTAGTGGAAAAGAATGAGATCTCCCCGGATAGAAAGGCCAACCTTGAACATTCTATCTTCAACTATATATTTGCCAATGTGACGTAACTCATGCCGCAAGCTTCCTACATCGGATATTAAGAGTTGCCGATCTCATTCTCGACATCGCAATGGATCCGGAAGGTCATTCAATCTTCCCATCTCTCTCGAAGGCCCCACTCATTTTCAAAAAAAAGAATCCATTAGACCAATTTCTAGATTGATCCGTCAAAATTATATCCAATTCTTTATAGTCGATAAGAAACCCCCTGGTATCACATGTAAATCACATTCGACACAAGTATTTGATGTTCAAAGTAACACCATGAAAGAAGACAAACAAACGATGACCATTAAAGCTCAAAATAAAAATCGTGACAAAGCTACACCACATATTTTGAATATCTCAATCAACTCGAGCCAAAGGGAATCGCAGCATCTAAGAATCATCTCGTAAACAAGAAGTACCCGGAGGTGAACGCGATCGAACTTTTGACAACAATGGCCACCAACTCATTAGGGAAGAAAAACTTTCGGAACACCATTAAACTATCGATGTGACAATGGATGTATATCGAGCCATCACACTATGGGTTTTCTTCGCCATCACCCGTGAAAATACATAATAAATAAAGAGGGAGAAATGACAAAAATCGAGAATTTTGTAAAAACTCACCCCAATGCTTGGGCATCCTTTTTGACTCTCGCCATGGATAACATAAAATTTTTCGCTATCGAAAAGGATATATAAAATATATATATATGAGAAAAAGATAAAAAAGAGAGAAGATATTCCCCTCTGATGATGCTCATAAATTACCTGCCAAACTTTCTAAGTCATTTGAACGATAGTTCCTAGCTAACGCTCCCTCGTCATCTTGGCGATTATCAACTGCTAAATCATCCTTTAAAGTCATGAGAAATTCAATTTCAAGAAAGTTGTTGGAACCGCGACTTGATCGCCTCAAACCCGACGTCCGACGAGTCGGCCGACGCTCTTTCGAGGGAAGAACAACGCATAAGCGCTGCCTGATCGCTTCCAAATGAACGGTCCGACGCCGGCGACTTCGAGGGAAAACCGGAACAACGACGTAATCTACGGCCTTGATCGCCCAAACCCGACGACGAGGTCCACTTTGAGGGAAATGGAACAACATAAAGTACCACGCTTGATCGCCTCAAACCCGACGGTCCGACGAGGCGGTTGACGCCTCTTCGGGAAACTGAACTCGTAAGTCCGAATCGCCTCCAAACCCGGATGGTCCGACGAGGTCCACGCTCTTGAGGAAAACTGAACAAAAAGTACGCAGCTGATCGACTAAATGAACCTCACTCAAGAAGAAGAGAAGCACTCAAGAAGTGTGCCTTCTCTGGCCCTGGGTTTTATAGACCTAGGCAAAAGGGTAAAATTATCAAAACTACCAAACCGCAAAATCATCAATTGTCTGGGCAGCACACGCCATGCCGCTACTCGTGCGCCCATGCATACACCAGCGGCCATCGCCGACCATTGGTCTGCAGGCCCAGCCCAGGACCCAGCGAACAGCCCACTATCGACGGGCTGAGACATGCCAGCGCTTCATGCCATGAGCATCCCATTGGCGCTGCCACGCTCAAGTAATTCGAAGCCTGGCTAAACCCGGATGGGTCAGAATCTCAAAATTTTCACACATACCTATGCATATTTGTGGTTGTCATCGCTTGATCGTAATCTGCTATATAAAGATTTTCTCAAAATAATGGATGCATTTCATTTGTTATATTTTGGTATTTGATATATATTTTTGATGATCGAGATAATATCATCCAAAATAATATAATGATTAAAATTTCTACAAGTAATCTTGATGTAAAGCAAGCGAGAAATTGAAACAGATCAAGCACTTAAAATATCATTAGAAACTTTGAGACAGTTAAATTCCTAAAAGCTCTCAAATATGGAGTGTTTATAAAATCTGCCTCGATGAGCCGTCAACAAGCCAAAGATACAATTCGACTTCATTTGAGCATTCAAATACAAAATACATCATATGATCAAGGGAATCATCATGAGCCATCCATGGAGAGGAGTGGTTGATTTTGCATGTATTTACAGAGACGCCACTCAATCTATAAATAGCCTCATTCCTCATATGAGGAGCTCAAGCAAGAGAGAGAAAGAACTCTAAAGATCCTCCAAGCACAATCGACCACTGACGGACGTAACCACCGCCACCGGCCATATCTTGCCACTCTCATCATCATCCACCACTATCGCCGCCATCATCGCCGCCAACATCATCGCCAATATCATCGTCAACATCGCCATCAATATCGTCAACATCATCACTACCAAGAATTACAACGACACGTTGTCATAAATGTATTCCTTTTCATATACAATTTTGTAATCCCGATAAAGATCTTGTTTGAAAGATATATAGTGGCTTTTTTAAGCTAGTGGTTTTCTTTCAGATTTTCCATAAAAATTCAGTTGTACACTTTTTATATATAATGAATTACGAGTTTAAATAAAATAATGAAAATTAGGATGACATAAAAAAAATTAATAAGAAAGATTGAGAAATTAAAAAAAGAAGGCATTTGTTTTTAAATATTTAATTTATATTTTTATAAAATATATAAAAAATTATAGAAATTAGTTTAATTTATTTTCTTGTCAGATATAATATTTTAATAATAGGCACATCTCATTTAATATCATATATCTTTAATTATAATAAAAAAAATCAATAAAAAAACCCTATTCTACAAAACTTGGATCCTAAACCAATATACTTCATCTATTTTAACTTGGATTAGTTGTAAAGAAAAATAAAAATAAAAGGCACAATTACATACATAGCACTCAAAATATACATATATACAAAACTAGCACTCTCTTACTTTTTTTTTTTTTAATTCTCACTCAAATATTGAAATTCACATTAAACCCCAATCAATATTTTTTGTTTTTATCAATTTCCAAATGATTTGATCATAATAGCAACTGTAAATACATGAGATTGTCAACTGAAAAAAAAAATGAAGTGGGTATTAATTCTATAAATACACATTTTAGGAGCTATGTATGTAATTATCCCAAATAAAACACATTCTTAGTTATCACATCACTATTATCATTCAATCAATTCAGTTCTTCAACCAATATATATATATATATATATATATATATATATATATATATATATATATATATATAAAAGAATGAAGAAATCTACTGATTCTAAAGAATGAAAAATCACATTACTTGATGGAATCTCGTCTTTACTTTTTTTGTGTTACTTTTTTCTGTCAGCTTTCACTATTGGTAGCAATAATACTATATATATCTCCTTGTCTCAGTAATGCCCGCAAAATTTTAAATATAGAGATACATTTAGTGTGCATTGAGATAATTTTATGACTATTTATTTTTTCAAAAAATAGCTAAAAATCAAAGTAATTTCATTTGATTATCATTTTTTTTGACTACTTTTTAGAAAGTTTTGTATTAAAAAAATTGTTTTGAGAACTAAAACTGTTAAAGTGTGGTGATTATCATAAAACTATTTTTTAAATTTTTCAAAAAAATAAAAAAAATTTATATAACACAACAAATTTTTTAAAAAGTTGATTTCTCCACAATAATTTTACAATCAACTTTTCAAAAAATTACATCTGCCCCCAAATAGACCTCAAATTTAGATTGGAGGATATATTTTATTTTTTACACTAATTAAGTTTTCTTAAAATTTGTCTCTACCAAAAATAAAAATACATGGGATTAGTCAATACCTAAAGAATAATAAATATTAACATTTTAATTATTAGATATATAATTACATAAGAATTATATGATATGTATGTAAGTCTCTTATTTTTAAATATACACTATAAAAAATTCAAAAATATGTTGATTGATTTAAGGGGTCATTTGGTTTGTTGATAGAGTAAAGTAGTTAGAAATGCAAGAGTTTTAATAATTGCGTTTATTGTAATGTAAAATTTCAACATATTATCATATAGTTCAAATTTATGTATTTGAAATTTACTTTGGCCAAATTCAAATACATCGTTTAACGTAAATAAAGCGTCGCCAATCGCCTTGGATTGCCACGCACACCACTCACCGTTATAATTGCTCCTCCGATCAATCACTGCCTCGTTGCCGCCATCGAAACTATATGTATTTTACTTTACATAACTTCACTAAACAATTAAAAACACTCTTATATCTATTAGATGTTCAGTCAAACAGCCTAAAAATAATTTAAATACATTAGTTTCAAATTCAGCTAACTGACAATCTCAGTCTCAAAATTTTTACTCCACCGAGTAAGAAAACATGGTAAGGACCACCTGAGCTCAATTTCATACTAACTGAAGGTAGAAAGAGTGTTTAGTAGTCACGTTAGCAAAGACTTATAGGATTTCAAATTTTGAAATTTGAGCCGATTAATATAAGTACAAAGATGATCTGAAGGGACAAAAAATATTTAAAGAATTAATCCTTATCAACTATAAATTTTTACATTTTTTTAAACATGAATGTAGTAAAAAAAAATAGTTAATAATATTTATTTTTAAAAACATTCAGAAGATCTAAATATTATTTTTAATATTTTTAAAAATATATTATTTATTTTTAAAATAAAATTATTGCATGCTAGAAAAACTGGTTGCGGTAGAGTAAAGTTTTAGTAAATACTTTGGGGTCCAAAGAACAGATTTAAAGAAAACAATAAAACTTTAAAATTTTACGTAAAATCTCAAAAGAGGAAAAAAACCTCAAGAAAAACCACTATGTATCTATTTCAGACAAGATCTTCCCGATAACGCGATTACAATTATATATAAGAAATGAATGATTCTTTGAAACCGATATTGGCACGATAATCAACGGTGTGATGATTGGCGACGATGTTGATGACGAAGTTGGCGATGTTGGCGATGGCCGACGATAGTGGTGATGACAAGATGATGACGGCGGCGAGATCGGTGGCGGTGATGCGGCGGCGGCGGTGGTTAACGGCCGTCGAGTGGCGGCACGATTGCTTTGGAGGATCTTTAGATCCCTTCTCCTTCTGCTTACTCTCCCCTCATGAGTGAATGGGGCTGCCATTTATACGGATGAGTAACGCTCAGAATACACGCAAAACCCATACCACTCCACTTCATCTGACAAATTTCAAAAATAATCCCCTTGATCATATGATGTATTTTGTGCATTTGAATGCTCAAATGAAGTCTAATTGTAAGATCTTTGGCTATTGAACCGGCTCGTCGATACCGACAATTTATAAAAACACTTCATTTGAGCTATTTAAGAATTTAACCGATATCCCAAAGTTTCCAAGGATATTTTAAGAGTTTGATCTCACCGCCAACTTCGACGTTGTTTTAACATCAAGATTCGTGCTTCGACTAATAGTATTTTAAGTGTCATATCAAAAATAAAATTACTTTAAAATGGACCACAAATATATTTAAAAATAAATAAATTGATCCCAAACATCCCCTAAGAGAGTTTAAAGGCTAATCACATCAAATTATGATCAGAATTTTCCTCCCCCAAATTCACATTATAATCCCTATGAAGCTCAATAACAAGGCTTAATTTTTAAAATAGGCCAGTTTATAATGTTAATTATGTGATTAGGCACGCTAAAAAAAATATTTAAAATAGGCGCAGTCAATGGGCGATGGCGCCGACCGGCCCAGTTACCGCCACGTCACCGACCGGGCGACCGGCTCCACTTAAAATTATAAACGATTCGCACGACTGAAGCCTCTGCTTTCTCCCGCTTTTCCTTTTCCCTTGCGATCCCCGTCGTCTCCGCCACCTGAAGACGCGCTGTCACGCCATGGAAGGTCGCCACGGGTTGTTTCCACCCATTGTTGTGGCTTTGAGAGATCTTTCACGATTTAGGTATTTTTTAGTAAATGCAAAAGAAATTTCAGATCTACTTTGATTTGTTGTTTTGATAGGAAATATTTGTTAGATGTTATTTAGTGAGATTTTTTGAAGGAAAATTGTTAGATTTGAGGTGGATGCTTATGCTTATGCTTATGCTTATTTGAGCATAATGTGTAAATTATTTAGTGAGATGAAGGAAATGAGGTCGATTTGGTTGGTCTCACGTCAATTTTACAAAGTTATTGTTTTTATAAACATGAATTTATGATCGAGTAATTTGCAAGTTTGTGCCAATCGCTGAATGTGATAATTGTGGAATTTGTAAGATTATGAAGAACATGTAGTGCAAGTTTATGGTAGATGATCGTGGACTTTACCGATACATCAGACTTTATCGCATAATTGTAAAAGTTTATGTCACCGTTTTGATTGTGGTAATTCTCGCACAATTTAAATTTTTTAAATACCAAATTTCAAGAGGCTGCATGCTAGCCCCATCATTGTATCTATCCCGATTTGAACTTATTTGGCAAATTCATCGTGACGAGATAGTGTTTTGTTACTAATAGTTGAAAATGAATTCGAGATCAGATTCATAGTTCTTTACTATGGTGGTGAACTTAGAGTAAGCCACTTCATTCCAACATACATGTGGGAGAAATCGCCTCAAATCCCACGACCTGACTCAATTTGATGAATTACAAAAAATAATAATGAGGTCGCTTGACGCCGATCCAAAGAGATATCTGTTAATCTTGTAGGTCGCTTCCAAGAGTACGGATTTATTGCAACACACATTTTCGATGACTAAGTTTGTGAAGTTGTGCTTAATGCGACGTATGCAACCTATCATTGTCATTTACGTTAACAAACAAATGTGTGGTGATAGGGAGATAAACAAAGGTGGAATGCCGCTAGTCGAAACAAAGACCGAGAACATTACACTATCTTCTCGTGGAGTATTATGGGTCCGAGCAAGAGAACATGAATATTTGGTAGACAAGTTCTACGCTGACCCGCATGAGATGATATTAATCTACCATCTCCAAGACCAAGGATATGAAACTATGCCTAGTGGAGGTAGGGATGATGAAGAAGATGATAACAACCATGTAACAAATTTGAGGGATACGTAACCATCCGCCGTGGGAGATTTGATCGCTACTCAGAACAAGCCACACCAACAACACTGATATGTAGCAATGACTATTTTGTAGTGCCCAAACAACTGAGAGAGTGGGATGGACGCCACATTTGATGGCCCACTTGACAATTCAATCTTTGAGGCGAGAACCGCATTCCAAATGAACCGGTAGAAGGTATCTGCTGTGACAAGAAACAACTACAATTTGTCGCTCGGTGGCCTATCACAAACAATGTTGAGTATGTCATATATGCTTCAACAAATCTAAATTCACGCTTGCACTCATCACTGCACTGTGTTACCGTGCATGGCATCTACATGCACGCTCATTTAAGAGGTTGGGGGTGCATGGAAGATTGGTTCGATTGGATACTTGTGCTCATTTAGCCTCAATGCGTCATGACAATGTACATCGAATTCATCGCTTATTTTATAAAACCCGCAATCGAAATCGCCATATAAAACCCGGAAATTGTAGGCGATCGAGAAAAGTTCAATATTAGAGTGTCTTACATGAAGGCTTGGATGCACGGCGAAAGCAAAGGCAATCTTTGGTAGTTGGGAAGAATCTTATAGATCTTCGTGAAAGTTCATGGTCGCAGATGCTCATCAATGCTCGACGTATCGTATACACTCAATCAAACAAATTCCAACATTTGTTCTCGTCCTTCAACCTTCAATCACGGTTGGCAACATTGTCGCCCAAGATTTGTCTAGATGGCACCTTTCTTTGGGTAAATACGAGGTACTCTACGTGCTTGGAATCGATGCAAATAATGGCTTGTTCCCATTGGCCTTCGCAGTTGGAATCAGAGTGCATCGAGTCCTGGGATTGGTTTTTGCGTACATTACAAGACTTGATCCCACTGGTGTCTACAAGAGATCTTTATCTCCTCGATAACATGCGGTATAGTTCGTCGTAGAGAAATCTTTCCTCACACATCGCTTTGCTCGCCATTTGAGGGAGAACTTTAAGAGAGAAGGAGACAATTTGGTCATTGGCGATGTTGAGTTCATTTGCCGAAGATGCTTCGGGAATACATGATATTCGGATATTTAGAGATACATGACGGACATCAAGAATATTAAGCAGGAGGCATATGATTGGCTGGTCTCAAGGGATGTCAAGCAGTGGTCCTTAACTCATGAGGGTTATAGTATGGTACAATGACCACAAATGCACCGAGTGCTTCAACGTGTACTCAAGAGAGCTCGTGGTTTACCCATCCAAGCATTGATTACGCAGCCTACTACAATATAGTAATATTCATGAAACGCTCTTGAATCATCCACCACACCGGAGAGCCAACAGATACCTTGTTCTCCCCGCGATTAAAGCTATGTTGCAAGACAATGAACGAGTCACGTAGAGTCAACCAACGAGGAGGATAAATATGAATGAGTACCAAGTGTTTGATGTCACAAGCAGAACTTTTAAAGTTGAGATAAACGAGAACAATGACTGCAAGTGTACATGCAGACAACCTCAGCTTATCACCGCCGTGAGATGTGATTGCTGCTCGAGTCAACGACGATAAGTGCTATTTGTGTCTCCCTATTATAGCTTACAAAACTACATGAAAACCTACCAAAGCGAAGTTCCATGTGATACCGATCGTGAAGACGGTTGAACAATTCAAGATACACATACCCAAGTTACCGCCCACCAAATATCAAAAGAAAGTCGGACGCCCTAGACAAGTGATATAGGAATTCAATGGACGAGCATTTCTAAGTTCACGAATTTGCGGTGTGTGTAAACTCAATAAAGTCAACTTGTCCTCGTAATGAGGGAGACGTAATTTCTTTTAGGTTATCTCGATGTTACTGTTTTCTCGACTACTTATTTTAGTTTTGGAAGGACTGGGCGACCGGTTAACTTGATGTAACTTTAACATTCACTTAATGAACTCAATTTGAGTGTTTTTGCAGAAATAGATGTAATTTTTATAAATTTATGCTCGAAAGATAAACAATGAATATATTCTATAACTTACCGAATAACACAATTTTTTTTCATATTCCGCTAACTTTCAGAATGATAACATGTTCACATGATATTCCCCCACGCAGAGGAGGCGACGCACTGCTGTGGAGATTACGCCCACTTACCGATGTTCGAATTACCGTTAATCCCTGCATTTATGGATGCCTATGAAGTTGCGGCGGTTCTTTAGATGCGTGATATAAAGCTTGATCATCATTTATCACAAGATTTGGAACGCCGGTGCCCTACGAATTCATTCATTTCACTAACGGAGAGATGACGGCTACTCTAAGGATGGCGATGATTTTAGCGTCCGGATAGATGGCGATGATGGCAAAGACTGCTTGTTGTGGAGAGAGAAGGTGCCGCATGGCTGATTGCGGATGCCGATTGGAGCACATCCGTGAGTCGATATCATTTACCATGATCCTGCCCATCCGATATCACATCCGAAGTTTCGCGATGGGACGCGATGCACGCATTTGTTTACCTCTACGGTGGTGCGGTGGACATACTATCGCGGACTCTTATTTGGATCTACCGAGCTCGAAGTTCACCATGCATGTCAGAGCTTACATTTTATTTGCCATTGGATCATTTCTTCTACCAGATACTTCATGGTCTGAGGTTCACTTGCAGTATCTACCGTTACTTGAGGCTATTGATACATTTAGGAGTTGTCTCCTGGTTCGCCTATACCGCCATCTATACAGAGAGTTATATGAAGCCACCAAACCAAGCGCATCTAACATGGATGCATACATTTACCGGTATGGGGCCCTGAGCACATTCATGTCTAAGACCTACGTTATGTGTTCAGATCCTTCCGACATTGATGGGCTTAGTGTTGGCTTTCTTGGAACGAAGGGTATGTTCGAAATGCCATTAAAGTAATCTCGTGAGTGTACGTGGATGATGGACGACTTCAGAGTCGTGAGTCAATTGATGTAATCTTATTTGGCAAATTGTTTACTATGGTTGAAGTTGAAAGAATAATTTATGTCAGATTTGTGTCATCCTGGGAGCCATATGGACATCGACCGACGCGGCCGCGGATATATGTTCAGAGCAGATATGGCTACCAGAGTACCACGATATGTTGGAAGTGGAGTGGTACTTACCTGATCGTGTTTAGACAGTTTGGCATTCCTCCTTCCACTGATGTAGCACCGATAGATCCATCATTCGTACGGGTCGATGGACGAGGAAAGGCCGATGTTGATAATTCCACCACTCTTCATTGCACTGGAGCATACGCGACTCGATTATCACGCTTGATTCATCTCAAAGATGATCCGCCGCAATCAATCGCTATATGAGATGGTATCGCTCATGCATCACTTTACATGCTCAAGGCACCGATAAGTACTCCGACACATATTACCCCAGCACCGGGAACGCTTGATGGTTAAGATGTACGCAAAGTATTTTAATTTGTTTTTCTATTTACAACGAAATCTCGATCTAAATCTTCTATATGCGGAGCACATCTTGAAGACGGAGAATATTTCAAAGACTATTTCTGAGAGATGAAGATACGTGGTTCGTAGATCTTTCAACTATGAAGAGTCAGCGTGGACTTGAGGCTAAACATGCATATCTCGACACCTGGATGCGATACGTATTACACCGTGCACTTCGATCATCTCATACATGTTCCGCCGATGGATGGGGGCCATCCTCGACACTGGTGCAGGCCCACACATTCTCTCACCACCCAAGATTCATATCAACAGTAATGTGGTCTCGATGCACCCATGGCACGCAAAGCCCAAAACCATATGGAATTCACCACCATTCCATATGACACCACCATATGAGTGTACCATGGGTATTCGCTGCCTACGCAGGGTCGGGCCGATATACCTCATACGCAGACTTAGTATTCGCAACAACCTCCGAAAGTGTGGAAGAAGAGAGACCATCAAGAACATCATCCGCTGACGGCCACTACACCACACACACATTACACTGGCAATGACGCGATTCCAATGCAGTATCGCCAAGATAGTGGAGGGGTGTTTCTTTCGTTATTTTATATTTGTTATCTCTACATTCATGTATCTTTTATTGTATTATTTCACAGATTATATTATTTGAATATTTTGAAATCAAATGCTAAGAGTAGATTCAACCGAAATTGCATAAAGATTCAAACTCAATTTATATATACAATATAATGAGAGTATTTTATATTATCCAAAAAAATTAATCGCATCAATATCTAAGTTTTTTGTAACTTCAATATTTGTAATCACTGATCTCACCGACGAGATTCGCCAAAAGTGTGAACATAAAGTTGTAGGATTTTTATTATCTTTCCAACGATACCAAGCACTCCCAACCGACATCCACGAGCAAATGCGACCATAAAATGTATAACGCCTAATTTAATTTTTTTTAAAAAATTATTAATGCCAGTCGCCTCATACCGACCGTCGTTTAGTCGCCACCGACGGCTAGGCCTATTTTTAAATTTTTTTTTTAGCGTGCCTAATCACATAATTAACATTATAAACTGGCCTATTTTAAAAATTAAGCCCAATAACAATGGTGATAAAACTGACACTAAATATTAATGACTATTCAATACATTTTAATCATGTTTCAAAAATAATATGCATTGACTACAATTAAAATCAAACTTAAATACCAACGTTAAGATTATAACCATGTTAGATATGATTGAGTCAACCCGCCAACTCGACCGTTTGAGCTAACTTCGATAACTTAACACCCGACTCGTTAACTCGTGAATCAACTCGCTTAAAAAATTATATATAAAATACACTTAAACTACATGTCATCAAACACACGAGGAACCACAAATTTAAATCTTACTTTTTTTTATATCAAGAGATTTCTTATTCATACTCCTTCAATTTTTTTTCATTTTAATACACAATATTTCCATCAAAATCATTCTATCTTTCACAATAAATTAGTCAACTTATGAGCCAATTCGAATACATAAAACTAAGCTTGAGCTCGAACTTAAACTCACTTTATTAATCAAGCTCAAGCTCAAGCTCAAATCAGAACTCAGCTCAACTCATTTACACCCTTAATTAAACTTAAATATCAAATGAATATCACAAAGCAGGAACAGCAGAATAAGTATTAGGATCAGCAATCTCTTATATACAACAAAACTGGGCAAAAATTTTCTACTTAAAGCATATATTGGACCCAAAAAAAAATTTGTATGGCCAAAACTTTCTACTTAAAGCTGATTTTAATAGCTATATATGCATCAGAATATACATTCTTTTCTTTTTTTCTCCTACTAATATATGAAAATAAATTAGGTTGATTTGATGTCAACCATATTGATTAGCCAAGGAATAAGATATCTATAAATAGATGATTTGGAGCTTATAATTGAAGAACCCTTACTGAATAAAACTTCATCTTCCATTTTCAATCATGCGTTTGTAAGTTGGATGTGTGATTCTTTGATAGTGATACAAGTGTGAATACTTAATTTCATGGAGAGTCATCTCCTAACATTCAATTTTCTCATTGATTTCTTCAATTATTAAATATTATCATTTGAGTTACAATTCTCACTGTTTAGCATTTAGAGAAAGCAAATTTTTGGTGCATTAAGTGGAATGTAATTTGCTAATCATAAGTGCTCTTACATGATTTACATAAATCGCATCATTTTAATTGCATTAGAAAACTCTAACCATAGATTTACATCAACGCGCTTAGAAATCAATATGAATTTCAAACTTAATCAGCTCCTTCAAAACTCTCGAATGTGATAATTTCAGTTTTCACACATAAAATGTGCGAAAAGTAAATCATTTTTTCTTAAAAATGTCAATAATCTGCAAGAAATTTCATTGGTTTGTAATGAAAACATATTCAGTTTCCTGCTCAAACAGATACCTCTCAATCTATCCAAGCTACCAACATAGAATCTTCCTGATAGTTTTCGTTATTCTCTAATTTTCCACTGTACAATGTCTCAAATGTGATATTTTTCTGCAAATATGTCAAGGTAGAGAGCAAATAGATTATTGTTCTCTAGAGACAAGAAAATCACAAGCTCAATATTGCCTACATGAAAAGATTATGTACATTTGAACGCGCATTCCAAATGCATAATATTTCAAAGATTTTTTCAAAGAAAAAATTCCAGATTTCAAATACACAAAAAGGCTAATTTAATTCTAAACTGAATGGATGAATTCCAAATACAGACTAATGTAAGATGATGGCTGCTTGGCGCCGAGGCGCTCATGCGCCTTCTCACCCGCCGTGCCAGCCAGCGCCATGCCGCCCACCGCTGCCCCCGCTTGCCGTTTGCCACGCCGCCACAACACCACGGCACCGGTCGCTGAGCCGGCATAGAATCACCATACGTTCAAACCTTCATTACTTTACATTCATTATTAACTAAATAAAAAATGAAAATCATGAATTAAAAGCTGAACTAAACAAAGCATCCTTTTTAATTCAATTATTTTGATCAGATTCTTTACATCAGATTCCAATGTAACTAAACATTAAATGTCAAACTAAAGGTAACAATAATTCCCTGTGTCTTCTTCCTAAGGAGAGTAATGCAAAAGCAACGAGTTGTAATTCAGTGCAAAGTTAACCAATAACTTTTCAAACAAGACTGCAATTTACATAAACGTACATCATGACTACTAGGCCAACACCATAAGCATCTTCGGTGACCTGCATTCCAATCCTACAGCCTGTTAACTATATATTGATCAGGTAAAAGGCCATAATAAATACATCTTAATATCCTACTTCTATGACATAGAAAGAGAAAGGCTCTATATATAAGCCACGTAAAATCCCCGTGCACTTAATACGCCTTCTATTTACTAGCTGCACCTTGCAATCAGTGTAACAGAACCCAGCATAACCTTTGACCAGCTTCCCAACCTTTTTTAATCCCTTGTCCACTCTCTGTCCTCAACATTTTTCATAAAGAAATGGAATAAAACTACACTACAGGACTTCCAAAGATTTAAACTTGAAAATTTGGTAACTTTAAATGTACTCAAATAAGAAATAACATAAAAGCTAACACTGCAGATAGAGATTTTAATGGAATTCCTAGCACAAACATATGGCATGGCCATTAATGGTTTTCTATCGCCCAACACTTAGTGCATATAGGATAAAATCAATCTAATTGTATTTTATAAAAATTATTTTAACCACTTAGATATAAATGTATAAACTATGCCCTCACTAATATCCCACATCTTTTGTGTAATAGATTCATGGTACTTAAAAGCATAACACATAAGAATTAAATGATTATCAAGAAATATTAGATGATACTATCAGTCTTTTAGATTCACTTGCCGCATACTCAATCATGACCTTTTAAACCCTAGTTTATAACCTAACTTTTCATTTGGGAAGATATCCCACCAACACTGTATTATATCAAATTATATTATACTAAAATACCTTTAAATATCTTTTATAAGCATCTACATGACTAGTACAAAAAGGACAAATTTAATGTTGAACCTTGTGATTGAAAACCTTTAATCACTACACCCTCTTCTTTGACACATATTTTGTTCTCAATGCCTATCAAATTAATTCCATCAAAAATAATGAAAAATCCTCTATTTTAGTTTACCTCCATTGTAGATCTTCTTAGCATGGAACTAAATGGATTCTATGATAAGCTTTAGGTTAGGGAGGCTGCCGAATTTTAATGCAATTACAAATATTTGGTAAGTCTATCATGTATTTCACAAGAATAATTTTATACGTAATTTTATTCCAAATACGTACATATATTATATTAAATTCATACTGTTTCAATGTACAAATATTAGACATAGTTATGTGCTTTAGACGTGAAAATCGGGATGCTTTTATGATTTGAAGATACGCGACATTTTATATCAGATGTAAGAAAATCATTACGTTATGTTACAAGACATTATCTACGCTTCCATGTTAAAACTTTAGCACTCAAACAGCTATATAACGATATGCCGAATTTTTATTCAAACACATATCAGCCTATGTATTACAAGAGACACCTATCTTAGACGCTTTTCACAAGCTGTGGCAAGACTAAACAACCCCAAAGATAACGAGAGGCAATTTCATTCCAAACACAAATATTGAAGATCTATGCACGGCTTTTTAAGCATAGTGTTTAGAAAGCCACAGCGCAAAGATAATCGACCATGGATTTCTTAAACATAGAGGAAAGACTTAAAAGACTCCTGGGGGAGCCGAGGTTCAAATTTCATCAAAATAAAGATTAATAAAAATGAAATAATTAAAGAATAATCTTTGAAGCTTAAACGAGAAATAAGATCAATAATTGAACTAAGTCTAATATACTAAGTTGCTGAGATAAGATTGGATTTTCAATTATCTGATTAACAATAGTTTACAATAAATTAGATATCTATCCAATGCAAACAAATGAATATTAATCTAAATAATTGAACAAGAGTTAAAACACGTTACACCACCAGATTTGCACCACATCGTATAAGCAAACAAAAGGCGTTAATTAAGGCCTCAATTGAACTTTTGCGCATATTATGAAGTATGATTAAAACTCAAATTCAATGCCTTAAAATTATACAAGCATTCTTAAATGCACCAATTAACACTATAAATTTAATATATTTGAGGATATCACGGTTGATTCTCGATTAAGGACCGGGTTAACAAAACTTAAAATCTAATGTGTATTATAATATTTTCAACTTAATAAAATCAAAAGTTAATTATAATACAAAAGATAAATCTATCAATATCATTGTTAATGTAATTTCTCAAGTTTAAACTCAGTAAAGTCTCCAATGATCCTTTATGCCAACCTAGGAGTCACATAAAAGTTTAGACTATAAATTTTGAAATAATGAATCATCTCGAAGGCAGACCGGGAATAAAAAAACCTAAAAATTCATAATAATATTATAAAAATTTCAACCTAAAGAAATATGAAGCTAATTATCACAGATATGATCAATCTATTATTAAATTAATAGAGTCGACGTGATCTGGAATAGCAAAATAATACATCCATCCCGATAATGGTTGTATTGAATGTAGATTTCAACCGGAGGGGATACTTACTATCAAAATGCGCTTGTAAACTCAAATCAAATTAATCTAAATTAAATATCAATCCAAATGTGAAATTTAATATGTCATCAAGGTATAAATACTTAAATGAAATTCAATCAGAAAAAAAAAATTAAAGCAAACTCCACTCCAACTCACCTTGAATTGTTTATCTGAAATAAAAGAAAATTCAAATTCATAAAAGAGTTAATGTCAAATCAGTACAATTATATTCATTCAATCAATCGGTGGACGGACATCCTTGACCGCACGACTGCAGTTCTACATATAATGATTATTACCGAATCTGATCTAATCAACCATAATTATATTACGCATAATTGTGATGCTTCCGAATGGCTCGCTTTGAGTTATAAATTATAAGATGGACTTGATAGACAAAATTCCATGGTAGACTTAAGCTCCTTACACAAACACTACCACAGTCATAGCAGGTTCTTGACAAGAAACAGGCGACAAGGTGATCGTCATACTACCTCCTCCGACCAAGCGGAGACTGGGACCACGCAAGTGATGCGGGATCGACGTCCATATCATTCCACCAACCATGCTTTAAGATGATGAATTTTATAAATCTAAATTCAAAACTCCATTCTACTATATCTGCATTAAGTTTATCTAACGACTAGCAATTGAAAGTCTTCTCAACATTGAGAGTAATTAACTATAAGTGTTTGTGTCATAAACTTGAAACCATATCAAAGTCACAAAATGAGGATGAAATCTCGGTAGTGTCTTATCTACTATTCATCTCGCTTTGAAAATTTGACGACATCATTATAAACTCTCTTCATTTCGGTGATAATTTTGGAGTCCACAAGAAAAAAAGGATATATTAATAAACAGGAGGTAGTCTAGTCAAATGTGAGACAAAAGAGAACTTATTGTAAATAAAATAAGAAAGCCCACAAATAATTGAACTAATTCGAGATCTTGCACAAGCTCCCTTTGGGTTCCATATCCCCACCACCCCAACCCCCCTCAACCACAAAAATAAGGAGGGGCATCAGCTATGGTTACTGTTGATAAAAAGTTCACCAAAATCATCAACATTACATTACGTAAGGGAAAAATGAGCTTAATATATCTTGTGCTGAAGAAAAAAAAAAGAAAGGTAGATAGCATTATTAATGTTGATAAAAAAGTTTGACCAAAATTGTTAGTGCTATAAGTAATTGAATTATCTAATTAAAACACATTATAACAGTACTGGTTAGATGCAAATCTCCTTCCACATTATAAAAAAAATGAAAAAACATCTCAGCCTTTCCCGTAAATTGAAAAGAATAATATTAAATTTAAATGACTGATTTTTAACTTAATGAATGATAATATGTGCAACTTCATAGTGTGTGATCAAAATTGCTAAATCAGACAACAATGCTTCAATTGAAAATAATTCATGCATACTTCATCACAAATCTTGAATCTAAATCAAACTTTATTCTCATTGAATTAATAACCATAGAAATAATAATGGTTTCTCCTCAATGAATGAACATTAAAAAAAGGAAAAAAGAGAGTAAATGAATAACATAAATTTAATAAATTGGAATACACTTCATGTTACACAAATCAGCATACCTCGTGAATAATTGTGAGATAACTGATTCTGGTAGATGAATATTTATGTGTCCTATGAAACACTTCAATGTCACAAGAATTCCTAGTTTCAAAGCCACATGCAGGCGGTCCAGCAGTTTATCCTCTTCTCAATAAGTAATCAATGTGCATAATTGAGCTTCTTGTATCTCATCAGTCACATTCATGATTCACTTCTAATCAAGCGAGCTCAAGAAATTATGTGACATCATGGAGAGCAAGCATAACACATAGCAAGAGCACATAACACCGCATTCATGAAGCCACTGTCAAATTATTACCAAGTCCAGCCTTGAAGCAGCCATATAAGCCACCGACCCTCCTTATTTTCCATCTAGTGCTCTTGAAGAAGAAAATCATCTTTCAGCACATCGCTTTCTCTAAGAGCAAGAATTGAATGAAGTGAAAGCAAATCTCGCAGTCACTACTATGTCCATCCAAGATTGCAGCATATACTTAAATCATCGAATTAACTGGCGAGAACATAATTCTCCATGTAAAAAACTGTGTAATCCTTGAACTCATCACCCACATTCTTAAACAAAACACTATAGGTGCATGAATCAGGAAGAATGCCTTTCTCAAGCATCTCACCATACAACCTCTCTACTTCATCCCAATAACCTAAATCACAACTTTGATTCATCAACAAAGTGTAAGTGTACTTATTTGGGGAAAGCCCCCTTTCTTGCATTTCATAAAAACACCTATAAGCTAGCTTAACATTTCCAGTTCTACACAAGCCATTTATGAGAGCATTGTAGGTTATTTCATTTGGCTGGACATTTTCATGCAACATTCGAACAAAAAATCCATAAGCTGTCCCAATATTTCCTTTCCTTGCTTGAGCATGAATTAGGACCGTATAAGTCACTATTGATGGAGAAACATTATTGTACAGCATTCTATCAAAAACCTTTTTTGCCTCTCCTAGATGCCCTTTACTACAAAGGGCGTGTATTATGCAAGTATAAGTCACACAGTCAGGAACTACTCCATCCTTAATCATCTTCCTCCACAACCAGTAAGCTTCATCCCAATCTCCTGTCCGGAAGACCCCATCGATCAGAATATTATAAGTGATTATATCTGGTGAAACACCTCTAGCTACCATCTCCTCCCTCAGTTGGAAAGCACGAGATGTAGCTCCATCTCCATGCTTCAATTCACAAGCTATCATTGTATCGTAGGCAAAGCGATCTGGCTGAAGTCCCTTATGCAACATCTCATCAAAATATGTTTTCGCCATAGCAAGATCCCCCATCTTGCAAGATCCATTCACAAGGATTGTGTAAGTATAAACATCGGGGTGGCAACCACATTCTAACATATACTCTTTAAATTTCCAAGCTTTTTCAAGAGCTCCCAACCGGCAGTGCCCATCTATAATTATATTGAATGTTCTAACAGTTGGAACAATTCGGGCTCTTCTTAAATCCTCGAACAAAGAAAGAGCCTCAATTACATTCCCCAAACGGCAATAACCATAAATCAAAGAATTGAATGAGACAACATCCGTCACCAAACCAATGGATTCATCTCCATAAACTTCTTTCGAGCTTCTTCTACCTTTCCCATCTTACAAAGCCAATAAATTATAGTATTGTACGTTGTCGCAGATGGAAGCACACCTCTCCCCATCATATCAGTCTCAAAAAGCAAAGCTTGATCAACAAATCCCTTGCTAAACAAAGCATTAATCAGTGGATTATAAGAATAAGCAGAAGCCTTACCTAAATTCTGCATTTTTGCAAGTAACCTCTCCGCCTTCTCCAATTCACCCTTCTTTGACAATCCATTGATCACGACATTGTAAGTAATATCATTAGGCAAGCAACCAGCAAAATTCTTAAACTCCATGTCAACTAGAAGCATATAAGCCTCTTCAGCCTGCCCTTCCTTACAGTAACAATCAAGCATCGTGTTGAAGGTGACTATAGTAGGCTGCACACCTGCTCTAACCATATCCTGATAAACTACCCTGACTTCAGACCACCGGTTCCCATCCCGCAATACCCTAAGAACCCGATTGCAGTTCTTAACCTCCGGCAAGAAACCATTATCCATCATCTTACGAAAGGTTGACAATGCACGTTCGACCATCGAACACTTGGTGTACATCCATAAAAGCAGATTAAGAAGCTTAATAGTAACGTCCGAATTCACATACTTGCCAATCAACAGGTCAACAATTCCATGTAAACCAAAGCTCAAAGCTCTCTCCGCAACAGAGTAGGCCGCCTTCATGAGCCCGGCGTCGGCGAGGATTTCAAGCACGGCGCAGAAAGGGATCTCCGATCGGTGGAAGCCGGGCTGGCGCTCGGCCCAGCGGAAGAAGCGCAGAGCGACGCGAGGTTGCTGCCCATAGAATGAATGGCGCAGAGGAAAAGGTGGTGGTCAGATATCAGGGGCTTGAGACGGGCAGGAGCGCGGAAGCCGGAGGTGAAGGCGCCAGGATTGTATTTTAAAATTCCTAAGATTAGGGAATCGAATTGCGGATTCTCAGTGAGCAGCTTGGAGAAGGGCTTGTGAGGGACAAGGAGAAGAGGAGAAGAGAAGGAAGAACGCACCTTTGGCAAAGAGAAGGCGACGAAGATTGATGCAAGGGTTTTTGATGAATGGGCGGGGAAGAGCATGGAAGGGGTTGGAGCTGAAGAAGGGAGAGTATTAGCTCTTCCTTCGCCTCCTCGCCATGAGAAGGGAGAGCAAGGGTTTGAGCTGCAAGTGCAGGAGAAGCCGCCACAGAGGTTCGGTTGCCGGAGAAGCGTGGCTCCTCTTCCAAAACTAGGTTATAAGCTTTCATTAAGAATCGACCTGGCCCATAATATATGGGCTTTGTAATGTTATTAATGGACGACGAGAACGTACGGCCCTGCTCAGCCCACTTGTAGGTGAAGTTTTATAAGGTTGGCATAGGTCGATTGGAAGCTCATTAGATTATCTTACAATATTATCAATATTAAATTAAAATAAAAAAAACATTTACATAAATCACATAATTTTTATATATTTACATATCTAATGTTTAAAATTTTTATATTTATATGTATAATACTCAAATCTTTAATATCACATCAAAAATATCATAATTATTATGGGCCATTTAAGATCACTTTTAATTTTTATTTTTATTTTAATTTAAACTAAAATATATTATTTTTTAATTATTTTGAAAATACTTGATATGACACTAAAAATACTACTAATCGAAGCACGAATCTTGATGTCAAAAGAAAGTTGATCCTAAGATGAAACTAGTCGAGATCAAACACTTAAAATATCATCGGAAACTTTGAGATATCAGTTAAATCCCTAAGTAGTTCTTAAATATAGAATGTTTATGATCAAATCGAGCGTCTTGACGAGCCGGATTTAATGAGCCTAAGATCTCTTAATTCTGACTTCATTTGAGCATTCAAATACACAAGATACATCAGATGATCAAATGAATCATTTTGAGTCATTCGATAGAGTGGTTTGGATTTTGCATGTATTTACAAAAATGTCTTCTCTCTAATCTATAAATAGTCTCTCATTTTTCACATGAGGGGAGCCAAGCTAAAGAGAAGAGAGAGCTCTAAAGCTTGAAAATCCTCATAATAATCGTTACCATGATGTACCACCTCCGTTGGCCGTCAACCGCCGCCGCCAGCTACCATCGAAGCACTAATCTTGATGTCAAAAGAAAGTTGATCCTAAGATGAAACTAGTCGAGATCAAACACTTAAAATATTATCGGAAACTTTGAGATATCAGTTAAATCCCTAAGTAGTTCTTAAATATAGAGTGTTTATGATCAAATCGAGCGTCTTGACGAGCCGGATTTAACGAGCCCAGGATCTCTTAATTCTGACTTCATTTGAGCATTCAAATACACAAGATACATCAGATGATCAAATGAATCATTTTGAGTCATTCGATGGAGTGGTTTGGATTTTGCATGTATTTACAAAAATGTCTTATCTCTAATCTATAAATAGTCTCTCATTCTTCACATGAGGGGAGCCAAACTAAAGAGAGAGTTAAAGCTTGAAAATCCTCTAAACATAATCGTCTTGCTCGATGGTCGTACCTCCGTTGATCAGCGCCATTCGGCTACCATCTGATTCGTCATCGTCAATCTCCATCGTCGGTCATTTCAACCTCTCGTCGACCACGTCGGCATTACCATCAACCGCCGTAGGTCATCCCCTCCAACTCTCGCCATTGGCCGTAGTCGACCACCCAGGTAATATCATCGTAGACCACCATCGTCGGTCCGCCGTAAACGCTCCGCCGTATCGTCGATCACTCACATTTAACTATTCACCAGCTATTTGTTATAACTATGCTATATATGTTGTCATTCTTGAATTCCCATTGTTAGCCCTTCTCATATACAATTCTGTAATCTCATTATCGGAAAAATTTTGTACTCTGAAACAGATACACAGTGGAAGATTTTTACTGGGCTATGCCCCGTAATTTTTTCCCTCTTTTCGAGTTTTTTTTACTTAAAAATTTTGGAGTTTTCTTATTAATTCCTCAAACATCTGTGTGTGTGTTGGATTCCGCAACAAAGCTAAGGCGTAAATTTTTATTTTACCGCAACTAGTTTTCTAACATGCAACAACACTCAAGTTATTTTTTAATGTTTTGAGTATTTTTAAAAATAATGTGATTTATTTTCAAAAAAATAAAAAAAATAAAAACACTTAAAAATGGCTATATGTCCTGTAGCAACTTTCATTTATGACTTCACAAATTTAGCTTATTGAGCTATGAGCTCAAGCTCAAACTCGTATGTTAAATGAGCTCTAATTCAAGCTCATCAATTCACAAGTTAGCTCATTTACCATGTTACTAGCCACATCAATGTCATTTCTGATGAGCTCCAACGACAACTTCTCAAAATGTTGATCATGTCAATGTATTCTGCAATGAGCTCTCCTGATTGATTTACTCTTTGGCTTAAACTCACAAGCCAAATCATAAGCCCATTGTTATTGTGGTGAGTTGAACACAAGCTTATCTTTCAAACTCAACTCAAGCTCGAGTAAGAAATCAAGCTTTTGATTTGATAGATGAGTCGAGCTCGAGTTAGGCATGGCTCAAGCTCAGTTCAACTCATTTACACCCCAAATGAGAGTTATTGGCAAAGGAGTAAGCTATGGGCATGTTGATTTTGCAATAAGTGCTCATATTTTTACAATATAAATTTGGTGAGATGAGTATTTTTGTTTGATAAAATACATTTAGAATATAAAACTTTAAAAACAATTGAGAATACTGTTGATGGAAAATTGGCAATAAGAAACATCAAAATAAGTAAATGAAAAATGATGAAAAGGTGATGGGAATAACATGATAGTTGTGGCTTGCAAGATCCATATGATAAGAGCTAGCAAATATATTTAGGAGAGGAATTGTGTGGGTGAGGGCCAAACGAAGTCAAGGGCAAGATTTCGACAACCAGCAGCAAGGGCAACTAATTGTAAGGGAGGGGCAATGACAATCGTTAAAATTCAAAAGGGTTTAGGGGTGTTAATAATTAACCCAATATAACAACTCAATAAAAACTTGACCTGAAAAGTTCGGATTCTAGTTGACCCTATTAATTTTAGGGTCCACGGGATTGAATCAAAGAATTTGACCCATTTAATTTTTTGAAGCAAAATTCAAGTTAATCTTTCAACTTGAAATTGACCCACCAACTCAAATTTGACATAATTTTGATTTGTTAACTCGAGATTGACCGAAATTTGATCTTTGAATATGAATTTGATTCAATTTTCACGAGAAATAATTGTCTAAACAGCTCATTAGGTTGTCTTTATGTCAATTGTGTTAAAAGCGAGTAGGAGTTGAGTTGAAATTTTTGATATGTTTAATAAACATATCAGATTCAAATAAGACATATTCAAGTTTGGTCAAATTTATCTCAATCCAACCCACAAGTCAAAATTGACACCCCTAAAAAGATGACATGTTACAACGAATGCAAGCTAATCAAAACTATGAGTGCAAAGATGAAGCAAACAAAACCACACAAATGAGGAAAAAAGAATTCACTCAATTCAAATGATTGTATTATGTACACAAAATAATTTTTTAGGGCATTTTAATGTTATTATAATCTTATTCAGTTTTCATATTTTCTCACATCAATTACAAAAAACTTATAGATTCATTTATTTCTCTAACAATAGCAGTATAGCTCAAATAATTTGAAAAAAAAAGGGCTCATCAACTGTTAATGCTCTTCCAATTTGACCCATTCAATCTTCTGGAGCCCATTGCTTTTATACAATAAGTGAGAGGCTGAATAAACCAGCACTATCAAGCTCCAGCTTTTGCTCATCATTTAAGCATGGCTACCTATAATAGAGGGCCAACAAAAAAATATTATTAAATTATTTTAATTTTTTTTACAAACTAAAAGTAAATATTCAAATTTTTGAAGACTTATTTAAAAAATATTAGATCTTTAAGCAGAAACATAGATAGATAAATGCTCAAAATCAATCCATGCTTTTTTTTCAACATTTATTTTCTCATCTTAATACAACATATTCTTATATAATTTCCATACTTATTAAAGTAAATTTTGTTAAAAATATGTGAAGATAAAAATAAATTTATTGTCTTTGGATCTCATATCAAATTATCGAAAAAATTTAATTAAAAACATACCTTAATTATGGAAAAATAAATACAAGAATTTTGGCTTTTCATGTGCAAAGATGTCTTCTTTTCGCTCAAGATATGATATAAGAAAATAAAAATAAAAATCAATTATTTAAAAATAAGCGTATTTCATTTTATTTCAGCTCATCAGTAATATAATATAAAATATCTAATCTCTATACATGATAAATTTTATGACATTAATAAGATATCTTAAAAACTAAAAAATATTTAATCTTTATTTGATCATAATTTAATTAGCTTAAAAATAAGAATATATATATATATATATATATATATATATATATATATATATATATATATATATATATATATATATAGACTCAATTATTTACTTTTTTATTATGATATAAAATAAATATATAAAAATTCACATATAAATTTTTTTTCTTTATCCATAAAACAAAATAAATAACTTTTTATCGATGACGTACAGCAATCCTGCATCTGCATGCGACAACAAAATCATGAGGTGAGGCTCTGAACCTGAACAAAATAAACCACCTTTTATTCCTCAACCCTTGTATCAGAAATGCTCGTGCCCAACACACTCGATAACAGCTCAATTCCTCGTGATAACAATCCATTAAAATCTTAAAAGTTTTTCTCTAAAATTTCACTCTTCCTCTTCTGATATATCTATTTTTATTAATAAGATTTACTGTCATCAGCAAATAAATTTAAATCCAACGGACTCTTCTCCTTTCTACCTACTATATAAACATAACCCTATTTCTTCTCAACCAGATCATGCTGCCAAATGGCTACTACCCCTAAACTCCTCACCGTCTTTCTCTTCCTTCTCTTCATCTGCCTCCGCTTTGGCATCTCTCTGGCTTTTCTCGACGGCGAGCCACCGGTGAAGAGAAGCGGTGGTGGCGAGAGCTTGGTGAGGCCATCGATAGACTGTGATTTGGCTGTGGGAGAGTGGGTGTTCGATGGATCTTACCCTCTTTATGAAGCGAGCTGCCCGTTTCTGAGCAGTCAGCTTAGTTGCCGGAGGAACGGCCGGCCGGATTCCGACTATGAGAAGTGGCGGTGGACGCCTCGGCGGTGCTCCATGCCAAGGTTTAAATATATTGTGGAAGCTTGAAAGTTTAATTACTCTCCAACGGCTAGATTTTCAAATTATTCATTTCAGTTTTCGTAGTTTTTTTTAAACCTTAATTTGGATCTTTTTTAATGGCTTTGTTTATTTTTAAGCGTGGGCAATTGCGTAAATTAAAATTTGATCCTGTAATAGATTTTGAAGCTGTTGAATTTATTTTAAAAAAGATATAATTTATGAATAATTAAATAAATTTATATTACATTCTTCTCAAAATAATTTTAATAAATGCAGAAGCCATTCTAACCGAATTTTGATTAGTAGTCTTTTAATAAGCCATTATGTGTAACAATGAAATCAATTATGTTTACTATTTTACCAGACTAATTATTAAAAAAAATATAGCAAACTCAAATTCTAGTGATTTTGTTGTATGATTATGTAAAAATGCAAGCAAAAATAGCTTATTAATGCTTATTATGTACTTCAATTAACACTAAAAATTATAAACAAGTGTTTTAAAAAATAATTAATAATTAATTTTAATTCAATTATTTTTAAAAATTTTTAATATTAAGGCTGATTAATTGATTAATCTTTGTGTTCAAGGTTTAATGCCTTAGATTTTTTGGAGAGGATAAAGATGAAGAGGGTGATGCTTGTGGGAGACTCCATAATGAGGAGCCAATGGGAGTCTCTCGTCTGCTTGGTGGAGGCAGTCATTCCAATTGATCGCAAGTTGATTTCTTCCAATGGTCCTTGTGTGGCTTTCCATGCCCTGGTGAGAGCATTAAAAGTCACTTTTTTAAAAAATATTTTATATGATTTATTTCCATTAAAAATTATATTTATATTATTTTGATTTTTATGAAGATAACAAATGAAATTAAGAATAATAAATGTTATCTTGCATTTGCATTTTATTCACAACATTCATTGTCCTTATTTTTTATGTTCAGTGGTGAGTGGTTTAGACTGTATTTGAAATAGCGGTGGTGCGTATCAAAATACACTGTAATGTCATTTAGAAATTACGTTCTGATTGTATTTTAGAAAACTTGAGGTGAGAAAGTTGTATTTTTCAACTTGATCTAATAAGTCTGATAGTATCAAAAAGGCGATGTAACTTTAAAAAAAAAAAATAATGCATCTTGTGATAATTTTTTTCTCTAGTTATCATTTTATTTTCGGATAAATTTCATATCATAAAATCATTCATTTTAAATGATTTTCAAAAAATTTAATTTAGGATATCATGATCTAATATTTGCCAAATCAATAATATTTTACTAATACATAAGAAAGATTTTGGGTCAAAATATTATAAACTAATTTAATCCAGATTGGAATATGCTCTTAGCTCAATCCTCTCTCCTCATCCGTTCAACCTTAAAATTCAATAAATTCTAAATTTTAAAAAGAAAAAAAACTTTTAAAATATCATTATATAAATTATATTAAAATGAGCTTAAAAATCATTAATATTATCCTAAAATTAGTGTAATATAAAGTCTTCAAATACAGCACTAATCTCAAATTAAATCAATATTTTAATCCAATAATACTCTATGATTATATTCCCATTTAAATAATTATCCAATTTATTCTGAAAAAGAAGCTTACAATTTGCTTCCTTGCACATTCAAAACAGAGAAAATATTATTATAATTAATATTCACATAATCTAATAAAATTATAATTTTTAAAAATATTTTTTAATTTCAAACAAATAAATATTTAATTAAATCAATTTGAAACATATGAACATTTGAGCAGGACTATGAGGCCTCCATAGAGTTCTTCTGGGCTCCTCTTCTCGTAGAACTAAGGGACGAAGGACAGAACAGGACGATCCTTCAGTTAGACTCCATTGAAGAGAACGCTAAGTACTGGAGAGAAGTGGATATCCTCATGTTTGATTCTGCCCATTGGTGGACCCACACAGGGAAATGGAGCTCGTAAGCTTAATTATCCCTATTTTTTTTATAAATTAATTCAAACTTAATTTTTATTTAATTTATGTGATAATATGTATTATGATTTAGGTGGGACTTGTTTATGGAAGATGGAAAGGTGTTCAAGGAGTTGAATCCAATGGTTGCTTATGAGAAGGGGCTTACCACATGGGCAAATTGGGTGGATGCCAACTTGGATCCTCGAAGAACTCGAGTCATGTTTCGTAGCGCATCTGCGCGTCATAATCGGTACGAAGGTTGTGTTATAATCGGTCAAGTCAATTTTATGTCAAATCCAAATATTTTTTTCTCAATTTTTTTTAACTTAATAGTCACTAGTACTCTCTCTCTCTCTCTCTCTCTCTCTCTCTCTCTCTTATAGTTCATCTTCAAATTTCAGCACATATCATCAAACTACTAAAGTAGGGTGTTTAAGTTCAGTTTGGGTCTGATATGAAATTGACTTGACCCAAATAGATAGAAAGTGAACGTCGTTTATTCAACGAGTCAAAAATCTTTACCCAAATGTAACCAGAATAATCTATTTGGACATGAAATTTAAGTCAAATTTGAGTCAAAATCAAGTTTACATGTTAAATTGAGTCAAATTCAATTAATCTCTATTTGGTTGGTCAGAACAGATGAAATTCAAATTAATAGGTCAAAAATCAAGTCAATTTCTAGTTGATTAGTCAACCTCAACCAAATCTAAAAAATTAAATAGATCATATCCCTACACCTGAATCTTACGAGAAAATTACTTGAGTCAAATCGAATCTAAATTTTACTACATCAATTCCATATTAGATTGTCAATGTCGAATCAATTATTGATACTCTTGAACTAAACTACCAAGAGACAAAAGAAAGCATGATAACTTTTATGTTGGACCATCTTCTCGACCACTAGCCCTCATTGGTAGTCACTCGTCTTTTTAATAAAATAAGACCAAAATCTCTTTGAAAAAACACCATGAATGCCTTGTTTTTGACGTTATTTTAGGGAGAATGGTTGGCAATGCTACAAGGCAAGAGAGCCATTGATGTATCAGGGCTACAACCCTCGAGCACCAGGGCAACTCACCGTGCTCCATGAGGTGTTGAAGAAGATGAGCTTTCCAGTTTACCTCATCGACGTCTCAGGGATGTCAGCTCGAAGGAGAGATGGGCACCCATCAGTGTACACCAGTGCTCATGATAGTAGAGGAAGAATGGACTCGAGCTCCGAAATAGGCTCAGATTGTAGCCATTGGTGTCTTCCAGGTGTGCCTGATTCTTGGAATGAGATGCTTTATCTCCTTCTTCTCTAGATAAGCATTATTTGGTTGAGATTAGTAGCTAATTAGTTCTATTGTAGTAGAGTACTATGTATTAAATGTGATGTAGAGAGGTAGGTTTATTTTAAGTTTAATTTGTGTGAGTTGATTATTGTTGTGAAGGTTGTGTGTGGGAGTTTAAACTTAAGATATATGAGTTAAAAATATTGTTTCATATAGTGAAGAGGTTTATATCCTATATAGTTATGATGAGAGGTACATTAGATTTTTTTTTAAATATCAGTTAGAGAATTGATTTGAATGGTTGTGATTGAGTTTAACAAAATCAGGGTGTCTAGATTCAATCTTGACCATTCAAGTTGGATGATATTAATGAGATTATGGGTGCAATTGAGTCAAATTGGCTCATGAGTCAGCTTTAGCTCAACTCGATATTTCGATTATTGAGTTTAGCTCAATATGTTAGACTTAAGTTCGAGCCGACTCTGATTCGTCCTTGGGCTCTTTAGCCACTCATTAAAATTAATATGAAAATATTTTTAATTTATAGAATTCAAAGTTTTAAATATAAAATTTTTAAAAGTAAAAGTTATTTCCTACTTTCACAACAAATTTCTTCTTATTATTTTTTTCAAATTCTTACTTTTTAATCATTTTATTATTGCAATAGATTGGTATCATATTTTTCTCAATCATAATTATTAAATTGACACATGAATTTACATAACTTTGTAGAATTACGCTTGAGTTTAAATTTGATTAATTATTAAAAATTGAAGATTACGAGAGAGAGAGAGAGAGAGAGAGATATATATTATATTGAAACTTATATTCTGATTCTGATACTATTTAATAAAAATATAGTCAAACATAACTCACGAAGGTGGGAGCACGAACTTATTCTCCATATGTAAAAAAAGAGAAAGATTTACATATTTATCAAATAATTCTTATATATTTATATATCTAATACTTAAAGTTAGATATTTATTTATCTAATATTTTTTATATTTAAAAATTATATTTCACTTTTAAAAAATAAATGATGATGATATTTTTTGATGTAATATTGTATATTATGATGTTATATATAGAAATATTAAAATTTAGATGTTAGATATGTAAATATATAAGAATTGAGTGGCTAATAAAATAAAAAGAAAGATATCTCATCAAATTTTTGTAATCACTAAGATTATGTTCATGTGCATGAAAAAATAGTGATAAAAATACTAAAGAATAAGTTGTGATGAGTATATAATATATATATTTTATTTTATAAAAGTCAAATCTTAACTTTCTAATAGTCACCATAGTGAGTTATGTCAAATTAACGTGACAGGTAAAGCAGGAGATTATTGAACCTGTTACTCATCAAAAAGGATAGAGGAATGTGCTTAGGGTTTTTTGTAGCCGCCTCCTTCTTCTTCCTCCTCCCCTCCTTTTCCCTCGAATCCTTACTGGTAACATTCTCATCGCTTTCTTATACCTCTCGGCCTCGCTGGGAGGGTTCATATTAGGGTCCAATATGGATCTAGATACATTCACTCATCATTCAATGCTTCCTTCCTAACATCAACTCCCTCCCCAATCAACCCTCAAGATCTACCTAATGCCACAGTCAGTGGAAATAGTATTTGGAAGGATCTCCTATTATCACAGAATGAAAAAAGCCAAGAAATCCCTCTTTCCTACATCCCCTCTGATTCTCAGGAAGTTGCGTTCTCTGAAGAGGAGCTCTCTGCTGGTCAAAAGGAATGGCACTTATTCCTCATTGGACATGCTATTGACAAACGACCTTATTATGGATCCTTACTTGCGGCCATCAGGAAGAAATGGAAGTTTAAGGGCAATCTCGATCTCCTTACTCTATAAGGGGATTTTTTCCTCTTCAAATTTAATTGCCAGGAGGACTTCAACATGGTGTAAGATAATGGACCATGCTTCCTAAACGGTAGGTCTTTCATTTTCCAAAAATAGACTTGGGATTTTCGGCCATCTAAATAAACAATTACTGAACTCCCTATCTGGATCAAACTCCCGAATTTTTCGCTTTGTTGTTGGAATGAAGCTGGTTTTTCTAAGATTGTTAGTCGGATTGGAATACCATTGGCGGTGGATAATCTAACTGCAGCAAAAGCTCGCATCACTTTTGCACGTATTTGCGTTCAGATTAACACAGCTTCATCACTCCCTGATTCTATCCCTATCAACTTAAATGGAAAAAAATTTACTCAAGAGATAATATATGATTGGAAGCCAAAGGTTTGCTCCTCATGTAATTCTTTCTCTCATGATGATCAATCCTGTCCACTGAATCCTCGACCCCAGCAGAATATGAGAGGCCGTAGTAGAAGTCGTGTCCCCCCAAAGGAACCAAGACAAGAGGTCCATACTAAGCATACGGGAGTCTCTGTTGTAAACCCCCTTGTGGAGGAATCTCTATCTCCCATGACAGCGGTACCTACATCTCAGGATATGCCGCAGGAAGAAATAAACAAACCTCCCTCTACATCAACGGCAATCACATACCTGAATCAGACACCAATTCAATCCCCCTCACTTGAATATCCTCTCGTTACTATAGAGACCTCCTCCCCTTCTAAGGAACCAGTGGATCATCCCACTGCTGATTATAATGGGAGTACCACTACTGTGGGGGTCTTAACGAGATCGGCAGCAGCTACTCCGAGTCGCCTCAATTATCAACTAGTCAATGAGAAAGTACCTCAATCTCCTGGAAAAGGTATACAACAGGAAGGGGGTTGTTCCAAATCCTTGTCGAATCCCACCCCTACTCCTCAGAAGGGGAATAAAAAAAAGGGTAAGAAGCCCACGACATCCTCCTCTCAATAAATCAGTTGTCTTTTGGTTGTTGGAACGTTCGTGGTCTTCTGCGGTAGTCGAGGCTCTAAGGATAATTAAGGATTTTCATCTAGATTTTTTCTGTCTTCTTGAGACAAAACTTCATTCTGAACTCCTTCTTAGTTCCTCTTCTATTCACAACTTTACTATGTTTAATTCTGAAGATAGTGTGTCCAATTTTACTTACTCCTCGGGTGGCCGTATCTGGATCAAATGGTGTTCTGACAGGATGCATTTTAATCAAATCTCTACAAACCATCAATTCATTCATGGAAAGTCACGGCCCCGGGTACCCAAACTTTTCTCCTAACCTGTATTTATGCAGATAATGATGCGAAAACTAGAATCTCCTTGTGGAATTCGCTCAGAGTTTTAGCTGACTCAATCAGTTCTCCTTGGATTATCTTGGGAGATTTTAATTGTCCGTTGATGTGCAAGAACAAGCAAGGAGGAAACATGGTTTCTCTAACTAACTCCCTTGAGTTCAAAATGCATCAATGATGCGGGCTCCTCGAATTCCTAATCTTGGTTTGTTTTTCACATGGTTTAACCAACAGATGGATAGACCTATCTTCTCTAAACTGGATCGAGCTTTCTGTAACTCCTACTGGCTGGAAAGCTTCCCAACATCATACTATAAAGCTCTTCCACCAATATCTTCAGACCACTCTCCTTTGGTAACTATTCTTCAATCTCCTACCTCTCCTTCTCACAGATTCCTTTTCAGGAACTACTGGACATCTGCTTCTGGATTCAAAAATGAAATTATGGAGAGTTGGGGTAAATATATTCAGGGTGACCCTCTTTATATTCTCTCCAAAAAGCTCACTCAAGCTAAGATTATGCTCAAAGCAAGATACTGGGAGACTATTCCTCTAAAGCAGCAAATTAAAGCTTTGAGTATTGATCGCTATATCATCCATGAAAGGTTAGAAAAGATCCTAATAATCCTTCCTTTGTTGATTTGATGCTAAGGATATAAAAAACAGATATATTGAGCTAATCTACAAGAAAAACTTATGGATAAAGCTAAGAGCTAAAACTCATTGGCTCATACATTCAGATGACGATTTGAAGTTTCTTTATTTGTCTATCAAATAAAGGAAAAATACAAACCTCATTAGAGATTCGGTCGATCAGTGATCTTGAAATTTAATTCGAGGAATTTTGTAAGTACTTCTCTAGTCTCTTAAACTGTGGTGATCCTCTTATCATTCCTACTCAAAATTTTCCTGTGGGTTCTTGTCTTTCCTAGGCTCATGCGGCTGAACTTGAAGGAAATCAACGAAATCTACTCTGTACTAAAAAGCATTAGTGAGAATAAATCTCCAGGGCCGGATGGATTCAATTCTAAGTTCTTTACTGCCTCTTGGGAGATCATTGGGAAGACCTTTATGAATGCAATCAAATACTTTTTCAAAACCTTTAAAATGCCTAATTGTTTTAAACATACCTTGTTAACTCTCATTCCCAAAGTCAAGCACTCAAACAAAGTAGAAGACTATCGACCCATCTCCTTATGCAATACCTTCTATAAGGTTGTGGCTAAGATTCTTGCTAATAGAATGAAGAGATACATTCCCTATGTAATAAATCAAGCCCAATCAGCTTTCATCAAAGGGAGGGATATTGCTGACAACCTTGCTATGGCTTTTGAGATATGCAATGAATTTTTCTCTAATAGAAATAACTCCTTCTTTCTAGCTAAATTTAACTTAAAAAAAGCCTTTGATAAAATCAACAGACAAGCCCTTATACATAGATTACTCAATAAAGGATTTCCAAATAGATTCATCAGATGGGTGAGTGCTTGTATTATGGATGTGCCCTTCTCTATAGTGCTCAATGGAAGTATTACAGGGTTTTTCTCCTACACAAATGGGCTTAGACAAGGTTGTCCTCTTTCTCCATTCCTTTTTACATTAGCTATGGACACCTTTTCTTGTATTATTGATAATGAATTCAACTGTTGTTTATACAATCCTATACATTCAGTTGGATGTAAAATCTCTCATTTATTATTTGCTGATGATCTTTTAGTTATGTGTGAAGCTTCCTGTGCTACACTTAATTCACTGAATAAATCTCTTAAATCTCTTGAGATCTATCTTGGACTGGAGGTCAATAAAACCAAATCAGCCATTTGCTTTTCAAATTATAGTAGAAGGGAGGATGAACTCCTCAACATTCTTAATATTAAGCTTGGCTCATTCCCTCTTAAGTACTTGGGGATTCCACTGGTCAAAGGTCCGATTAAATTGGCTCATTTCACTGCTCTCTTTGATAGACTTCAAGGATGGATGGCTGGTTGGAAGAGTAAACTACTATCTCTTGGTGGTAGGATGCAACTTATTAGATCTTCTATAAATAGTTATCTATCGTATTGGTTTCGTTTCATGGCTATTCCTTATGGAATTATTAAGAGAATCTGTTAATTCACAGCTAAATTTTTCTACCATTCGGGTGAAGCTAAAAAATTTCATACAATTTCCTGGGCCCGTACCACCTTACCTAAGGATAAGGGGGGCATTGGCCTCATTTCTGCTTCTTCTCTCAATTTGATTTGTAAATTAAAGATCTTATGGAAAATTTGCATTGGGAGTTCTCTGTTTGTACAGTGGTGTAAAGCGAAATATATCTCTATTTGGAATCCCTGTACCCTTAAAGCCTCTCCCCTATGGAAATCTATTAAGAAAGTTGCAACTCATTTTAAAGACAAATTCATTTACAAATGTGGGAATGGTCATGTATTCTCCCTCTTCTATGACCCTTGGTGTGAGGGTAAACCTTTAATTAATATTTTGGGTTCTAAAGGAATGTATATCCTTGGACTTCCAGATAAAGCTAAGGTTAAGTCTCTCATTCATAATGGTCGTTGGATTATCCCTGCAAATCTGATGGCTGCTGTTCCTTGGTGCTCTAATCTGATCCATAATACTCCTATTCTGGATGGTGATGATTCCATTAGCTGGTTAAATTTACATTCCCCAACCAATAATGATTTCAAGGAAGCTGTATTTGAATCTCATCCTACTATAAGTTGGAGTAAAGAAATATGGTTTAAATGTTATGCGATTAATTATGCTCTTTATTGTTGGATGGCGGTTAAGCGAGGTCTGAAAACGTCTGATACTCTAGCTAAGAGGGGTATAGGCACCACCATAATATGCTGCTTATGTCATTCTCAAACTGAATCCCATGTACATCTTTTCTTCGAATGCCCTTATTCTATGAAATTGATTAGAGCACTATTACCGAATGGTAAATTCCTATTACTGCAGTGTTCTTTACAACAGGTTCTTAGTTTTGTGGAAGATACGTTGCATAAAGTAGTAATTCGGCTTCACCACTTGATTACTGCGGTCTTAGTCTACTCTCTTTGGAGAGAAAGAAATAATCGGATTTTCTCATCCAATGCTTCAACTGTTACCACTCTCATACCTATGATTCGTGCTAGGGTTGCAGCAAAAATTCAAAGTTGGAAACTGAAAAACTCATGGCCCCTACATGTTCGGGAAACGATACAGGAATGGAAGAATTTTAAACCACCATGACTTGCTGCTCTTTCTTCTCTACTTCCCTGATGGACAATGATGATCAATCTAGCTGTATGCTCGTATGGATGTGGTTCCTGTTCTTTTGGATGGCCTTCACGAAAACCTGGGTAGTTTTCCCTTTTGTCTAATGAATTATTAGTCCACTATCCACTGGATGGCCGAGAAGGCAACCACAGGAATCACAATATTACAATCGGTTAGCCTCCTGATTGTCAATTTTGCCTTACTGGATATTCCAGTTTTTGTGTATCTGAGTCCATCGTCTCTCCCCTATCTTCTTTCAATTTCTCCTAACTCTCAGATAGATTGTGATCTGCAGTTGTATTTGTTTTTATTTTTGGTTTATATTGGTTCAGGTTGAGGAATATGTCTCAACCTGAAGGGGGTTTTCTTTGCTATGTTGGCTCTGTCTTTCTTGTTCTTAGTCTACTGTAATTACACACTTTTGGAATGTATTGGGCTTTGCCCTCAAATTTTTTCCAAAAAAAAAAAAAAAAATGATATCAAATTAAAAAACATAACTTTTTCATTACAGATACATCAAATTCACCCGCATATATCATACCGTCAACTCTTTCAGCTTTGAAAATCAATAATTGTGTGCTCCGTTCATACCTCAACCACCACGTTCACTAAAATCCAACTTAAATATTGCTCCAAATTATTTTGTTCATATAATCCCCAATCTAATATATGTACAATATTCAAATGAATTGATTAAATATCATTATAATTATCTCAAAATAATAATAATAATTTAGCTTATCAAATTTTATATTCATATTTATATGCATGCCCGAAAAACTTTTTTATATTATATATTTCTCTTATTTCATAAAATAAAATTAAAAAGAAATTTAAAAGAACATATATATCATAAATTTTTTATATATTTAATATATAAATCTTATTTTTACCGAATTAAAATCAAATTATATACATGAACAAATATATTTAATTTTAGATAAACTGATATTATTTTATTTTTATAATTTAAAATTAAATTATTAAATAAATAAATGTAATTTTTTAAATCAGCTTTATAAACACCTAAATATTCAATAATATCTATATAAAGTCTCCTAAAATTTATTATTAATCAATCACTTCATAGGTTTCTTTTAATTAACATTATTTCAAAACTCTTTTTCAATTGCACTAAAATAAATTTTTTTACACAGCGTAAAAATGAAATCATATCATGCCATAACTCAGAAGACATTTTTTTTGCTTGAAATCAATCAAAATAAACACATATTTTGACATTAAAATTTGAGAAAAATCTCACAGCTCAACTTCCTTGCTCCCAAACCTTCTCTCTAGCCTCTCAATCTCCTTCCGACTCAGCCCAAACGCCTTCTCCAGCAACTCCTGCTTGATACCCGACCCAAAGACCGTCGCCGGAACCCTAACCACCCCCGGATTCTCACCGTTAAAACTCCCAAATATCACCGCCGGTGATTCCCCAACATTCATCTGAAAATGAACCATCGCCTTCGGAAACACCATGACCTCCCCCTTCGTAATTACCTTCGCAAACAGCCTTCCGCCGGAATCCACAAACCCAGAATAGATCTTCCCCTCAACCACCAACGCCGTCTCGGTGGCTCGCGGATGGTAATGCGGCGGATTCACACCACCGGGCTCGAAATCGGCGCGAGCAAACGACATCCCGAGGGTGTGGAGGGCCGGGAAGAGAGATGGGGTTACGGAGAGGCCGGCGAATCCGGTTTCGGTAAAAGGTTTTGATGGAGATCTAGCGCCGGTGAAGATGAAGTCGGCGGCGGTGGCGTTGGATGGATTTTTGCAGGGGTAGGTGGAGAGGTGGGTTACGAGGATCGGAGATGGGCCGGGATCGGGGATGCAGAAGTCTTGGATCGGATCCGGATCGGAGGTGGTGGAGTGGAACTGGAGGAGGAGGAGGAGGAGGAGCGGGAAGAAGATTAAGTTCCCGGCCATTTGATAAAAGTGGGATTTGGGAGTGCAGGAGAGCGCCGGAGCAGGCATATATAGGCTTTATTTTCCTGAAGTGGCAATTACTAATCTTATTACCGGATTTAAATGATAATAGAGTTTTAATCCGACTTAGTTATATATATATATATATATATATATATATATATATATATATATATATATATATATATATATATATATATATATATATATAATTTAAAATATTATTTTATTTATAATTTATTAAAAAAATTGATAATTCAATCAAAATAAATTTAATATTTTATGTATAATGAAAATTTAATTTAATTTATTTATTTATTGATTTGATATATTTTATTATCAAATAGTAACTAAAAAGTAATAATTTTTAACATATTCATCTAATATTGTTTAATATTTTTATTACTAAATGCTTATTAATATAAAATTAAATTTTAATTATATTCATCTAATTATCTACACGAATTTTCATCATTTTTATATTGGTTCTAATAAATCAAATTTTGCTATACATCAAATATAAGAAATTGATATAATAATATAAGATAACTTATAAAAAAAATAATTGAATAGTTATTTGATGAGTATTTTATTGAACTATTAGCGTGTTACATGTTAAATATCATAAGCAAAATTAAAATAAATTAACTAATTTTCAAACTGTTTTATTCATGCAAACTCTTAGAAATTAAGAAAAATTAGATACAAACCACATAATCATTATATAATTACATATCTAATATATAAACTTTAATATTTCTTTATATATCATTTTAATATCTAAATCACATTAAAATATATACATAAAAAAAGTATATTTTACTTCAAAAAAATTAATATTAGTAATACTTTTGACGTAATTTAAAGTTTAGATGTAAATAAGCAAAAAAGGGCATTTACATACACAACACATAATTCTTATATATTTTCATATCTAATACATAAATTTTAATATTTACGTACATAACACTCAAATTTTAACATCACATCAAAATACCACTATTATTATATTTTAAAAAAATGAACATAACTTCTCATGCATAAATAAAGAGTTAAAAACATAAATATTAAACTTTAGATATTAGACATGCAAATACATAAGAAATATGTGGGATATTTATAAATCTTCCTAAATAATAAATAAATAAATTTATATAAATGAGCACCAATCCACCTATAAAGTGTATTAAATTGCTTATGGTGTGCTTGAGGTAATTTTATAGCTTTTTTATGGACCTATCACAATTATGTTTGGCTATAGCTTATTAGTTGATTTTTCATAATTTTTTTAGTTGAGAAGTAGCAATTTGTAATTAAAATTATTAGAGTGTTGTAACTATAAAAAAGCTATAATCATAATTTTCAAAAAAAATTATAATACTTACAATAAATTTTAAAATCTTTTTTTTCATAATAATCATACAATTATTTTCACAAATACCTAAAGTTACCTTAAACAAATCTTGTGAGGCAATTGCAACTATATGTATAACAACTTTTTATGGCTATTATATTTTGATAAATTTGATATTCAAAAACAATTTTTTACTAAAAATTTCAAAAAAAATAAAAAATAAAAAATAAACAAATAGAGCTGTGATATTTTTTTTAGAGTAAATTTATCAAAATAATATCTTAAATAGACCTATATGTATATATATATATATATGGCTATTCAATTTTTTAATTATTTTCCATGTAATGGTGTGCTAATCAAATAATCCTAAACTTAAAAAAATTAATTTGTTTATTAAATGAAAGTGAAGTTTTTTTTCTTTGATTATTATGAAATTCAATTTTTTTATTAGGTAAAGTAAGTCATTAGCAATTGAGCATTGCATTGATGATTGGAATGCTTACACTCCAAGTTTGAAATTAATATTAAAATTACCATCATGCCATGCACACATCAATTATTGTCAATTATATTCTTTTTAAAATATAACCATAAATGTGTTCAAAATTAAAATTAAAATTAAAATAAATTATTTATGATAATTTTGATCTATTTTTAGGACATTATTAAATGCATATCCCTTAATTATATATTGTGAAGATTATATTCATTATTTAATAATTACATGCGATTTGCATAATAAAAAAATCTAAAAAAAAATTAGTGTCTCTCAAGTACTTATAATACAAGTTAAGTGTATCATTAGTGTGGTAATTAATTATATTCTTTATTTGAATTCACACACATATATATATATATATATACACACACACACACATACTTTTCTATGTGTGAAAATATATATATTTTACTTAAAAAATTTTATGATAGTGATATTTTTTATGTTGTATCAAAATTAAAGTGTTTTTATATAAATATTAATTTTAGATGTTAGATATATAAATACATAAGAATTGTATTATATATGTGCAAATCCCTCTTATTTTTATTATTTACATGCAAATTATTTAAGAAATATCATATATAGGGTGATATATTATTATTGTTTACACCAAAATGGAATTCCACATGAAAGAGAAAAAATCATTATGTTAATGCATATATTTATAATATTGGATAGATGCATGAATTAGGAAATTATTTAAAATTTTCTTTTATGTATTTAGTGGGAGGGTAAATTTAATTTTAATTATTCCACAAAAATATTAAAATAATATCTTCAAATAGAAGAGATTGTTAATCTCATGAACTTATGTATAACTTATAATGGATTTGATAATAATCAATTTTATATGTTATCATCTAATAAATTCTTGTACATTTCTGTAGTTTATACAATTAATAATAAATATGATGATAATAATGATGTTCATTAAATAGCTAAATTCAACCATCTCCTTTAAAAAAAATAGAAAATTACATAATTAAAACAAATATAAGAGGTTATATATATATATATATATATATATATATATATATATATATATATATATATATATATATATATATATATATATATGTTAATGTTAAGTGAGAAAATGGATTTTTTTATCATTAAATGTATAAATAAGCTAATTTTAAGTATAAATTATGTAAATCCTTCTATTTTGTTGGGGGGCCATTTATATACATAGAATTGAAAATTGACTATTTACCAAATAACCACCATCATATCTCCAAATTTAAATTCACAAAAAAAAATTTTAATCTATATTTTTTGCTTTTTTTAATATTTTAAAGATATTATACATATAAATATAAGAAAGAGGGATTTATATACACACTATATAATTCTTATGTATTTATATATCTAATACTTAAATTTTAATTTTTATATATATAATACTCCAATGTTTAATATCACATCAAAAAATATTATTATGATTTACTTTTTAAAAGTAAAATATATATTTTAAGGTGAAAAATATTAGATAAATATATATTTAATTTTATATATTAGATATATAAATTCATAAAAATTGTGTGGTATTTTATAAGTGATATGTATGTAATTCCTTGTTTTGATCATTTGTATATTGAACTTCAGCATAAAGTATTTTATTCCGAAGGAATTTCCTCCTATTCTAGAGACTTTGGACTCTCCCCTCTGGCGACCGTGGTTACGGCACCCTAGCTTTCGCGGTTCCTGAAGAGGAAGAAGGAATCTTACGCCACTGAACAATGGAATCCACGGCAAGAAGTAGCGGGCGAGGTCTGTGGGAATCTCTATATCGAGTGCTCATGCGCCGGAACTCTGTCTACGTTACCTTCGTTGTCGCTGGTGCTTTCGCTGGAGAAAGGGTACCTTCTTCCTTCCCCTTCTATCATTTCCTTTTGTCTCTCTTGCCGAAATGGTTATTTGAGATCTTATATGAGTTTTCCGTCTTATGTTTGTTGCCATCTCGACATCTTTCATAGGGTTTTTCCATAGCGATTTGATTCCGGGGAGAGTGGGCATAGCCTGTCTTTTCGTGGCATCAGAAATTTTTTTTTCTTTTGTTTCCTGTAAATATGCCCTCCACGTGCTTGTGGTTCATCCGTGGCTATTGAAAATTTTTGGTGAGCCCTCCGGTGGAATGTTAGTTGAGCGCTTGCTACATTGGCAAATGACCATGTTATATCTTTATTAGTTCTTTCACCTATTTTCTATCTAGAATCGTGCATCCACGGATCATTGATTTCACAGCCTTTTCAGAATAATTTCCCCTTTTCCACCCTAACAAATAAAATGTTTTCGTGGGTTGAGATCACAGTTACAACATTATTTTGGCATTTTAAGAAAGCTTGCGTAATGTTTTTTTTTGTCATTTCTTTTTTCTTTCAACGGGCAAGCATTTCAGTACAGGTAGCTAACTTATTTATATTTGCATTTTATCTCAGATTGTAGACTATGGAGTCCACAAGCTCTGGGAATACAATAATGTTGGGGTAAGATCTTAATTCATTAATAGTTCCTACTTTTTGTTTGTAGTCGCACATGTTTTGTAAATAATTGTTTATGAAGATTTTTTATGTTTATTACAATAGATGAATCAAAGCTATAAAAGAGAATTAAATATTGGTTTAGAAAAAAATATGTAAATCTCAAAGAACCAAATTGATTTCATGCCAAAAAAATCTACTATAAGAGCTATTCATGTTAAGACAATTAGTATAAATGTACAGATCAAAGGAAGTGATCTTTTAATGATTTTTATTGATGTTGTGAAGGACTATCATCTAGCATCATGAAAATTGATTTGATCCGCATATGGGCAAAAATGTGTTTGTGTCAAGTATATGTTGACATTTTTAAAAATATACATGATGGATCACTGATTAGTATTTGAAGTACTTGTAGAGTGACTTTTCAATTACATTATATTTATATAAACATTAAATATTGAATTCATATCTTTTTGTATTTGTTATGGAGATATTTATAAATGATATTCAAAGTGAGGTGACTTGATGTATTTTCTTACATACAATATTTATTCATTGAGACATCACTTGGAATTAGTGAAAAACTTGAAAAATGAAAAATATTTGCATGATAATGGACTTTGTCTTAGTATAATAGAGATTAAGCATATGATATGCAATTTTTAGTGGGCGCAATATTACTGGTTATGAAGAAATATTCTTAAAGATAAATTTCTTCCTAGGTGTGCTATGTTTTAGTTTCTTGGATCTATCCTACAAAATAATGGAGCTATTGAAAATGATGTAACTTTCAAAATTAAGATATCATGGAGATTTAAAAACAGATTTTATAAAACTACTATTAGGCTAGTGAGGTTGTATAGATTAGTGTTAGGTAGCAATAAATTCATTGATATTTATGTTGAATGTGATTATAAATGTGAAGCTTGAGATGGTTGTGTGGAAAAAAAAAATAGATGGTATATTAAGAAATGATTATATTAGAGTAGCATTTGCAGTGACATTTAACCCTTTAAAAGAGTAAATAAATTTAGTGATGGATAATTAGGAAGGATGAGGGGTCTATCTAAGGTTACATGATGGAGGTTGTTCAAAATGATTTGCGATGATCGTTTTAATTTCTCGAACAACACGCTAGCAGGAATGGGTGAAAAACGAAGATTCACAAAGTTGATTTTAAGTAGTTGGAATGAAGCTAATGATGATGATGATGATGTTTCGTAGATAATTGAATTTTTTTATTTTTGGGTAGTGTTGTCTTTTTGAGGCAAGTTAGGTTGTATAAGTCAGGTTAGAATCCAATCAACAAGAATAAGAATTCTTCTATTTGATGAAGCTATTATTTTCCCATGATGAAAATATCGGCTTCCTCCCATTCTTTTATCTTAGACACATTGAAGTTGTAAGAGTGAACTTGCATGGCTTCGATATCCATGTTGGCATCAAATTTCATCTCATCTCACTTACATTGCCGTGCAAAATTTGTTTCAATTCAAACAACTCCCATCAATTAAGTTGCTCATGAAAATTTTAAGTTTAGTGTCATATGAAAGTTTAAAAAAAAAAAAGCAATAATATTGGAATCGATAGAGTATGCTATTTGTGTTTGGCTTGATTACTATCATTCTTCTTCATTAAAAAAATGAGAGATTTTAGTAAACTCTCTACATAAAGCAATCACATCATGATTGCTTCACAACCATTTAAGCATAAGAGCAATTATTAGGAAATTGAATGCTATGAAGTACGACAAGAACATAGGTACATGGACACAAATACAATGATACGACAACTGTAAATTGTAATCATAGACTTAATGTTATATTTTACAAATTTTAATATGAAATTTATAATTTTAAGTATTTTCTAGTAAACACGGTATTAGGTGAGGTGAAGTATAATATGATATACATACACTTTACTAAAAAAATTTTAAAAAGAGAAGATAAAGAAAAAACTTAGTTGTTCCTATCTAATTTGATAACATGTACCCACAAAGGTTTAGTATCGCTCTCTTTGCAATTATTAATTAAAAAATATTATTAATGACTTAACATTGAAGAAGAATTTTCTTGACTAAAATGACATTAAAAAACACAAACATGCCAAATCAAGGCATCCAAACTTATTAAAATGTAATGAGAATAAAGAGTTATAATTATTTTTTAAATTTTAGCTAATAGTTTCTTCCAAAAAGCCTTAAAGGATGAATTTAGAAAAAAGCTTATTAACTATAAAAATAAAATAAGTAAATCTCATGGGATTTGCACGAAGAAGTTGTGCAGCAAAGACTAAATGTTAGGCACGTGATGATTTTGCATTGGAAAGATTCAGTGGAAGTTTTATACAAAGGGTTTACATGGAATCTCTTATTTTTTGTTAAAGTCAAGCATCAAGTGTCAAACATCTTGTATGTGCATGAAGACTCTCCATCGAAGTTGCGGGCTACTCATTTTTCACTAGTAGAAGAGCCAACAATTGTCGCTTTTCTTGCATAGGTAGAATAAAAGGTGGTGATGGCAAGGGCATGAGATGTTTAGTTTGCTTTAGCACATTATATTTTATTATGTGCGCACATACATGTTATATTATCCATACAAGATGCTCAATGTGTCTGTCATGTCAATTACTGTCCGACCTATGTCGAAATTGAATTTGATCTTGACACATTTGAACATGTTTGGCCATATTGGAGTCATGTTTGTGTTCATGTTCAGCATGAATATGGAAGGCATTTAGAAGCATCTGTGCTTCATAGTCTAAACATTTATATCGTTTGAGGAATGAGCCTCACAAGCAACTAATAAGGTTAAGTAGTTTGAGAATTGCTATTATCAATGGGTTGTAATCATGTGGAACATGCTTAAATACAATCTTTAGTAGAGGTGATGCAAAGTGAATTTATATTGGAATAAAGTAAAGTTGATTCCTTGCCCAAGAGAACTATTGATATAAAAAATGGTAGGTTCTTGAGAAGCAAGTAGGGGCCTCAAATTATAGGAGACTTTGTTCTTGCAATGAAATCTTAAAAGAAGCAAGAAAGCTTAATAGAAAAAGGAGAAAGATAATGTGGGACAAAAAAGTGTCAATTAAATTAGAAGAGATCATCCATTCTTACAACTTAACAGGTCAATTAAATTTTTAATTAATGTTACAATTTAAACATAATCAAGTAGATAATGTTTCTAGATCACTACAACATTCATGTCATGAGGTTTAAAATCATATTCCAACATTCTATTGGGGGCATGATCTTGAGAAAAAAAATTAGGGTGGATTAATAATATGGAAGAGTTCTTTCAACATTACCATATATTTTACTATGAAAAAGTTAATATTGGTGAACAAATTTAGCAAGTCATGCTTAATTATTTTGTGTAAGTTGTTCAAGTAAAATAAAAATCAATATGGTTTGGCATGACACAATTGAAAGAGAAATATCTACCATTTGATGAATATGAATAGCATAATTAATTTTAGAGTTATAATTAAAAAGCTTTTAACATGTATGAAAATTATGCAAGATTCACACATCTTGTAGTGACATATGATTTACTGTTAGAATATTTGTTACCACAATTATTCATTAATGGTCTTAGCAAAAGTTTAAGGATGAACTAAGCTATGATTTACCAAAAATATTATCAAAGTTTTATTTAAATATTTATGCATTAAAACATATTATCAGCTTGCTATAAATGTTAATACACTTGTGTCAATTCCTAAAAAAATCAATAATATATCATTCAAAGCCTATTGAAAATATATCATTGCAAGAATCATGTCTAATTGAATCTAATTGTACCAAAGAGATTATAATCTACGAATATTCTCTTGGGAATGTATTAGATATTAAATATGATCTGCAGGTTATGGAATCTAAGGCTACATCTATCATAGGTCATGTTTATGGAATTGAATCTATAATTGATCAGAAGTTATAGTTGGAGTTTGAATGTAAAATTGTGCATGAGATTAGTTATGAACCTATGTTTTTAATGGAAATTAAACCTATGTTTAGACATAAAATTGAATTGATCATGTTTATTTAAGTTGATGAATCAAATGAGCAATTTGAACTTTTGATGAGCTATTTGATGATATTATTTTTATGAACGTGATTAAATTGTTGCCTTGGTTTCATAATACACAAGTTCATCGATTGAATCTTATAACGAGAGCTACTAGCAAAGTGACATTAATATTTCAGGGAATTAAATAATGGTAAATGTCTTTAAAAAAAATCTAAAATATAAAACTCAATCTATCTAGTCAATTTTTAAAGTGCACGATTCATCAAAGATTATATTTTGTTCATTAACGTCGGACATTCAATGATCCAGTTAAGAGAGCAGATGTTTTAGATTCAACCTATGTTAAGAAAGGTAGAGTAGACCTAAAAAGACTTGATTAGGTAGTATAAAAAATGATCTTATTTTATTAGAATTAAATGAGAATTTGACATTTCATAGGACACAATGGAGAAAAAGGATTCATGTAGCCGACCCCACATAGTCTGATAAAGGCTTGTTTTTGTTTGCCCTTTAAAAAGAGAAGGAATGATTTGAATTTTGTATGTATTTCTCTGAGAATCTTACACACTATTTTTATAGTAGGATTCTAGATTACTCTTAAGTAATTTATACATTTGAAAACTACTAATTACATTATGATTGCACGACAAAATTTCTAGGACAAATACACAAGTATTTAACCATATTTTTATACATATTCCTATAGAAATAAAGGAATATATTTTATAGCTTTCAAAATTTTATTTTATTGAATTTTGAGATGGGTTGAAAATCTAAAATATGGATTGCTACTCTATCCACACGGATGGGCTACTAGCTTGTGATCACACGGATTGCTAAGCTGGACTAGGGAAAAGCAACTAACAATTCTTAAGCTATGGAGTAGGTGTTGTAATACCCAACCTGAAGGTGATATTCAGAAATGTAGAGCTTAATAATTCTTAGGTTAGGATGTTACCCAATTACTTGTTTCTTTGGTTATATGATACATATTAATCTAATTTCTAGTTTATCTTTGATAAATTGTTAATCAATTTCTGTGTTTTAGTTTGTCCATGTTGATTTAGGTTGTGTATGATATTGATAGTTGATTTGTTGTCATTAGTATAACTTCATAGTACTTCCCATTTTATTTCTGAGTTATTCAAGATGATTTTGATCCACAATATTTTATAAATTCTTTAGGCTTTTGCTCTAAATTTTGGTTTAGCACTGGATCTGATCATTATTGATTGCTACTTGTTCTTCAAGTTATTAGATTTTTACCAAGGAATATGCGATAACTAGTACGTTTTTCTGTGTAGGATTCCATTTGATCAACATCCATGTTGCTTTTAAGTTGATTTTTCTATTTCTTTTAGATAAGATTCCTTTTTCAGAGTTTCTTTGAGGTATTAAAGAGTTTGATTTTTCTCATGTAGATACATATTTTAGGATTATGCATGAATTTACTTAGAATACTTGCATTATAGATTATTTTGGGTATTGTTTGGGTAAGATAGATAATGTTCTCAATTAATTTTTGATGCATCCCTCTGACAACTTTTGTGTTATTGATTGTCTCATCAAATTTATGGCACTAATCAATTGGATTTTTTGAGGGCTTGCATTCCATAGTACTTATTTCATTTAGGATATTCATAAATCATTTTTGTTGGGAGATGAATATCACAACATTTGAGTTGGTTACTTCACTTCTAAGGACGTATTTAAGTCTTCCTAGATCTTTTCTTTTACTTTTTTTTTGAATATTTTATCGTTTGCTTTCATTATTTTCTAGAGATCTACACCTGTTATGATCTATCATTCACGTGAACTATGAGAACCATAATGTTCATTTCTTAATGGATAAAATGTAATCTATTGAAGTTCATCCTTTCAATGGCATTGATGAAATTTTGAAACCATGTTTTTGTAGATTATTTGATCCCGCATAGAGCTTTTTTCTAGCTGCATTTATTTTGTAGTACTAAAATCATAAGTAAAGCCTAGTTGGGGTTATAGGCTTCTTATTCTAACTTTTCATCTATGAATGCATTTTTTACATCTAACTGTTATAAGGGCCATTTAAGATTGCTTCTAAGGAGATGTCTTTTAGCTTTGTAATTGGTGCAATTTTTTTTTCATAATCAATTCCATATTAATGTTGTATCCTTTTGTAAGGAGTCTAGTATTGTATCTTTTGAGTGTCCCACTTGCATTGTATTTGACAACGTATACCCACTTATATCTAATTTTTTTTTTTTTGGCAATTCTACCATCTCCCAACTTTGATTTTCTTTTAGGACTTTCATTCCTTCAATCCTATTTTTTAATTATATGCACTTATATCATCTAGATTTTGTTTGAACTATTTTCATAAGCACATGAAAGGTATGAAGTGGAATCTGGTCTAATTGAGCCATAGAGCACACATCCATTCGTTTATTAAATAATATGAAGAAGGTGCATAGTTTCTCTTTTTTTTTTTTACTTTAGCTCTTCAATCTTTGTGGCAGCCTTTTCTTCTGTAGTAGTTTTGGCTTAATGGTGTCTAGACTGGCTTCCCTTAAGAGTTTCCAGGAAATCTTTTGTATGTCCTGCCTTTTTATAATAATTACAAAACCAATTTTTTTTATTACTGAACCTTGGTGGGTCTGATTTGGGCCTATATGACTTCCTACTACTTGTATTTGGTATAAGAGCAACAATTAGGGTTAGCAGATAGTGTTTTTAACATTACACCATGTGTCCCTTGTAATAATAGAGAAAACTTTGTTTAAATTGGAAAAGTTTCTTTCAAGTATTTGGATACTTAATTGGTCATATTCAGCATTTAATCCATCTAAGAATTCATATATTCTTTCTCATTCGACAATAGTTCATAGCATGGCAGCATCTTCACCGCACATTGTTTTGACGCTGGTAGCAATTGAGTTTGACCCATAAATTTTTTATTTGCTATAATATTTGGTAACTAAAAGTGAACCTTGCTTGCTGATTTGAATTTTGATCCTAATTTCATAGATAAAGGCAATGTAATGCGCATTAGAATATGTTTACCTCATCAAATTCCATGTCTTTGATTGTGGTTAGGATTTAGGAACATTTAAGTTTTACTGATTTTTGATATCATTACATTCCATAGTCTTGACATACTTGAAGATTCTTCTATATCCCATGTGGCGATGAGATCATCCTCGCTTGATAGGGGGCCAATAAGGTGGTCCAAATTTCTTTTCGTTTTGAGAAACATTTTTATAATCTTTGACCAAATAAGGTAATTTCTTTCATTCACTTTGAATACAAATTGATAGATTTAGCACTCACTACTAAATTTTGATAAGAGCCCACTTGGTTGGTCAACGACCTATGGTATTGAAAGACATTATTCTTGAATTTTTTTTTTCTTGGTGTTGATAGTAGAAGCCCTAGGTGCTAGGCAAGTTCTTGTTGTTTGACGATTGAGATACTTGGTGGAGGTTGGTTGTAGGTTTCCTAAGACAATTGCAATTCTCTTACAATGGGCAATGGTGGACTTGTTGGATAAAAGTGGTAATGCTCAAAAACTTTCTTTCTAACTACTTTGAAGTCATGAAAATATAAGGAATGCAGTGGTTTCTCCTAAATAGAAATTTAGATTAGAGTGAGTGAATGTAATGGATTGAGTTAACCATTAACGGGTGGTGGCTTTTTCTTTCAATAATTATGTTTTGTTTGGGTTGGGGGGATAGATGCAAGAGGTTTGATGCAGTATGCTATTGTGACTTAGATATTGGGTAAACTCTTGCAAGAAGTACTCATTACCGTTTTCTGAATTGACAAATTGAATGAAGGTTTGAGAAATATTTTGGATGGTTTGTTGAATTATTTGAATTAGTTACTAGCTTTAATTTTTATTTTATAAGAAAACTCTACATCCCCTTTTATGTTCATCTATAATGAGATGAACTACCATGTTCTTCTTAAGCTATTAATCATTGTGGATCTCCATATGTCACTACGGATTAAATAGAAGGTTCGTAAGGGTTTTAGAGTTGTGGTGGTCTATATTTTCTTGATGATTTTGGTTGAACATATGTTTTACATTCGAAAGAAATGTCCTTTTTTATGAACAATTTTGGTTACAAGGATTTTAGGTAGAAAAAATTTGGATGCCCTAGGAATTTGTGCCATAATACTACATAAGAACAATAAGAAACAAAAAAAAGAGAGACTATTTTTTGTTGGAACTTTAGAGAGTTTAGTGATGGTGTTGGAAAGATAGTAGAGTCCATTCCTTCCCTCAGCATTGCCAATCATTGTCCTTAAAGATTGGTCCTAAAAAATGCAGTGAGAAGGAAAAATTGTTACTTTGCAATTCATATCTCTCGCTAACTAACATACAATGTAGTATAAGTTAACTACGTACATATAAGACATCCTTTAAAAAATATTTGACACCTAAATTGAACCCGTCCTTTAGCAAGTGATTTTTTCTCCATCCGCTAATCAAACATCTGTCAATTGCTCTACTTCATTATAAGCATCCCATATTTGTCAATGAGACCATCACATGGTCATTGCTAGTAATCTTTGTGGTTCAATAGTTTTTTACTATTTTACTACGTACTATCATTTGCATAATCATTTGTAAAACATATTTATGACTTACTTGAGATATTTGTAGAAAATTGCTGCTAATTATGGCAATTATAAGTTTTTTGTTGTTGTGAATAAGGTACTATGATTTTATACATGGTGATAAAATCTTGTCTGTTTAAATCTTGAAAGACTCCAAGAGAAGATGGAATACAAAGAAGAGTTAGTCATTAAAAATTTTCAACATATTGAAAATAATACCTTCCAATAAATTTTAGTATATATTAGTTTTCAATATGTATGAATTGATCTTATTTAATGAGCCTATAGTCAATCAGTCTTGGATATATTTTTTTCTTTTTTATCATTTCATTTTGAGTCCACATTCAATCCTCTATCAATTGCCTGTATATAACTCATTCTTGAGGCTATTTTGGATGTTATGTTTATGTTCATTATTGTTGATGGATTCCAATGATAATTACTCCGTTGGTATTTTACATGAAGCACAAAATTTATATTCACATGTGTTTTATGAATAAAATTTCAATTTGTATTCACATGTTGGTAGAGTAGTAGAAGATTTTAAAAGTATTCATGGTGGTTATGGATTTGGAGTGACTAATAAAGATTGTAAGACTATATTAGATTTTATTTTAGCTTATGATTTTATAGTTGCTAATACTTTATTTAAAAAAAGAGATGAGTATATTATTATTTATAAAAATGGATTTAGTAAAACACAGATTGATTATTTTTCGATAAGAAAATAGATCGTTTAGATTGTAAAGATTGTAATTCCAAATGAAAGTTTAAGACCTGATATCGATTGTTAGTTAAATTTTAAGATGAAAGATTGGAAGATGAAAAATAAATCAAATTATTATCTTAGAATGGGGCTTAAAGAACACAATAAAATATTTTTAAAGCAGCTACAGCTTTAGAATTTGGGATATTCATAAGGAAGCTAATGTTATGCGCGAAAAAATGGTAAGTAAAATTAAGGAAGTTGCACAAAATATACTTGGAGAATTAAAATGAAAAGCTTCTTTTAATTAAAATAGTTGGTGGTGGAGTCAGAATATGTAAGAAAAGATAAGAAATAAAAATCATTATTATAAAACTTGGTTTATATGTATACTGGAGGAGAAAGATATAAAATGGTATGTAGAGATTAAAAAATATATGATCTGAAAAATTTAACTTTTAGTGATTTATTTGATAGATTATATCTGAAAGAAGGTGAAAGATGTATGTATAAGTTAGCCATCCAAAGAGATAGGAGAAGTAAATATCTAGTTCAAGTGAGGTGTATTAAGGATGAAAATCATAAAGTGCTTTTCTTAGAAAAGAAAATTGAAAATAGGTGGATGGGGTATTTTGATAAATTTTTCAATGAAAGATTTGAATTACGATTGATTTTAGCAACCTTAATACCCTAAACAAAAATAGAATTTTATTTTATATCGTATTAGTAAATCGAAATTAGAAACTTTAAAGAAAATGAAATGTGAAAACTCGATGATATTCCAATAGAAGTTTGAAAATCTTTAGGAGATCAAATAATTTCTTGGCTTACAAATTTTTTTAATGTTATTTTAAAGACTAAAAAGATGCTAGATGAGTGAATAAAGAGTTTATTGGTTCTTATATTTAAGAATAAAGGTGATGCACAAGAGTGTGCAAATTATAGAGGAATTAAGTTAATGTGTCATACATTAAAATTATGGGAGAAAGTAATTGAGCATAGGTTACAATGTGATACAAAAGTTTCTCACAATCAGTTTGGTTTCATACCAGGTAGATCTACTATGGATACTATATATTTGTTTAAAGATTTGATGGAGAAGTATAGAGAAAGTAAGGAGGATCTACATATGATATTTATTGATTTAGAGAAACCTTATGATGAAGTTTCAAGAGATGTTCTTTGGAGAGTTCTAGAAAAGAAAGGAGTTAATATTGGTTATATTCAAGTTATTAAGGATATGTATACTAGAGCTATTACTTGTGTACAAACATAAGGAGGATTAATAAAATATTTTCCTATTTCAGTTGGATTACATCAAGGATCAGCTTTAAGCCCCTATCTTTTTGCTTTAGTTATGGATGATCTTACTAGGCATTTACAGGAACCTGTACCTTGGTGTATGCTTTTTGCTAATGACATTCTTCTTGTTGATAAAACTAGAGAGGGAGTCCAAGAGAAACTTGAATTATGGAGGTCAACCTTAGAGTCGAAAGCTTTTTGTTTAAGTAAATTTAAAACTGAATATATGGAGTGTAAATTTAGTTGTAGAAGTTCTAGTGGTAGTGTTATGACATTAAGTGAACAAGTCATTAAAAAGAGCCAGCGATTCAGATATTTAGGCTCTATTGTTCAAAATGATGGTAAACTAGACAGAGATATTATTAGTAGAATTCAAGTTGGATGGTTGAAGTGGAGGAATGCATCTGGCCTGTTGTGTGATAGAAAAGTATCGCTTAAATTTAAAGGAAAATTTTATAAGATGGTGGTAAGACCTGCAATGATTTATAGTGCGAATGTTGGCTAAAAAGAAAGCATAAGACTTAGTTAAAGTTATCAGAGAGATGAGGATGCTCAGTGGATGAGTGGCTTTTTTTGTTTGAGATAATGCAAAGTGAGTATATTCGAAAAGTTGGAGTAGCTCCTGGCGATAAGATTAGAGAGTTGCCTTAGATGGTTTGGCCACATAAAACGTCTAGTCCGATGACGGTTAGTAGAGTAGATGCATTAGATTTGCCTTATGTTAAGAAAGGTAGAGATAGACCTAAAAAGACTTGATTAAGATGTATAAAAAATGATCTTAGTATACTTGAATTAAATGAGAAGTTGATACATAATAGGACACAATGGAGACGAAGGATTCATGGAGCCGACCCCACTTAGTGGGATAAAGGCTTGTTGTTGTTGGATTTTTCTCAAGCTGGGTAAATTGATGTGAAAGTGATTTGCTTTGGGTTGTGAAATTTGGATTCATGTATCAATTGCTCTAATTTTTTTGGCCCTAGAAACTTCATTGCATGTAATAGTTGGTCTTATCTTTTAACGGTGATATTTGGATTATGGATTTCTTGGATGGTGGCTATGTTTGAGGCTTCAAGCATATGAAGATGTAGGCAGCTCATATTTTATTTCTTGTGAAATTGTGGTTGATGAGGTAGGTTTGGGTTCCATTATGGTTGTTGTGAGTGTTGATCATGTGGAGTTTAGCTAGTACTATTCTTATGCTTTGTTGAAGTTGTTCCGCACATGCTATATTATTATTACCAATAATGAATTTAGTTCAAGGGTTATACCTCTAATGTTACTAGTAGGATTGACACTTGACAGTTTTTATGAATGTTGGTTTGTGATAGCTGGTAATTGGGAAATTTAAATTTGTAAAATGAAAGCTTTTGATATGGTTGAGACTATCAATTGAAATAATATTCGTGAAAGTTAAAATTTGAATTTAGAATATCCATAATCAAACTGAACTTATTTTTGTACCAACTAATTTACTTACATCGTTTGAGTTTATGAATAGTTATTGTGAGGAAGGTTATCACAACCCACATAAATAAATATAAATTGTATTAAAAAATTTAAAAGTTCTAGAATTCTTAACATAAATTTTTGGGCCGCATTGACATTTAAAGCAAAACATTTATAACACATTATTTCGATAAATATAAAATTTATAAAATTTTAATTATAAGTTCACATTATTATAAAAATAGTACAATGATATATTTAATGAATCACATTTATTACTAAACAATTAAACTTACATAATAAGTGATAAAGAAGATAAAGTTATCATATGCCCTTACTTTTGTTTAATTGCATTGTATGGAGAAATTTGAAAAAAAAATCATAAAATATTTTGGATGAGTTATTAAGCTAACAAATACATATGCTTGCTTGTATTTAAAATTTATGATTTTGCACATACGTGTATATTAATTCATACTTCTTATTTGTACATGCATAATTAAACTTATAGGCCAAGTCATATCAAAGTTTAAGTTAAAGTATAAGAATTTAACTTGATCAAAATAGATAACAAGTTACAGGTCATTAGGATCACATATTAAACAGATAGAGTTAGAGACTTTTGTACATATACTTATATATAGTGTCTGGCCGTAAATGACTATACATAAGTAGCTATTCATATAAACAACAATTTGCTCATAAAAATATATATACATCTTTTATGTAATGATTCATATCATTTTTCATATCAAAATAATATCTTTACTTATATTATAAAGTTGAGATATAAAAACATTATTATTATTATTATACTCAATAATACTTTAACTAAGTTCTTTAATTTTATAGATTACTTGTATTCTCAAAAATAAATTTTAATAAGTTTTTATTTAATTTTTAGATTACTTGTACTCTCAAATAAACTTTAATAAGTTTTTTTTTTAATTTATAGATTACTTGTATTTTCAAAATAAACTTTAATAATTTTTTCTTTAATTTATATATTACTTGTATTCTCAAAATAAATTTTAATAAATTTTGTTTTAATTTATAGATTACTTGTACTCTCAAAATAAAATTTAATAAGTTTTTCTTTAATTCATAGATTATTCATACACTCAAATATAATACTTTAAATAAATTCTTCTTTCTTGAAAATAATAAGCTTTTTGAACTAATAATTGATAGAAGCTAGTTTTTATTTTTATTATAATCTTTATTATTCATATTAATTTTTTGGAATTTAATGAAATGAGAAACTTATCATACTTATTTAAAGATTGTGTATGCATATAAAAAAATCTTAAAATAATATTTTTGATCTAATCTTATTCTTAAAATATCTATTAATAATCTCAAATTATAATAAATCACTAATAAATTAATTTGAAGAAGAGAATTATACATAATAAGACGAACATCATAAGTAGAAAAATTGAAAGCAGATAAATTAAGCTAACATATGAAAATTCAAATGAATAAACTTAACAACATTTTACCTACCAAATTTTGATGATAGTAGAAGAAATTTTCAATTAAAACTAGATAATAAACATCTTTTAAAAGTTTCCTCTTTTTATCTATTCTTCTTTTTTCTTTTTCCTCTCTACAATATTAATTTCTCCTCTCCTTATTTCACCACTAAACTTATCTCACAAAATATTTCTTACATGAAAAAGCCATGTTTTTTCTCATATTTATATGTGAAGATGAGTTCGCGCATGAAAAACACTTGGTTTGGATAATGGAGAACTGACAATGAAAATAAGTAAGTGTATAACCTTTTCATGATTCAAATTTTAGAAATATTTATATGGATTACATGCATAAAGACATATATTTGCATGAATTATGAAGACTCGCATGCATAGAGATATATTTTATAAATATTGGCATGAATTACACGCATGAAGACATATTTTTACATGATTTATGAAGATTTACATACATGGAGACATTTTTTAGAAGTATTGCATGGGTATGGTGACATATATTTTGAAACAGGTTTATATATTTTAGAATATTTGCATGAATTATAAAAATGTACATGCACGGATACATATTTTCAGAGAGAATTTGTGTATTTTGAAAATATTTGCAATCTTCATGACAATTAATTTAAATATTGTAAATTTTTATGTTATAGATTTATGATATTTTATATGTCAAAATAAAGATAGATTAAAATTTTATTTACTTACAATTTATATTATTTTAAACAAATTAAAATTCTTTCATATTCAAATAAATTTTAATCATGAAATGTTTATTTATATTTCTTATTATATTAATTAATAATTATAACTTAATCTTAATATTTCATATATAGATTTATTTATTTTTTTGAATATAATTATATATGTTAAATATATATTCTTTAAAACTTAATAAAAGTATAAAGTTTATATCTTAATTTTTAAATATTTAATAAATTCACTTTTTAAAGAAGGCTTATGTTTTATTTTATATATTCAAGAGAGAAAAATTAAACTATGACAAATGTGGTAAAAAAATTTTGTTTTGAATAAAATTTTTTATCCTTGTTTCAATCTTCTGGGTGCAAGTTAGATATTTAGTTCCTTCAAGTGCAATACAAGTGTAGCTACTTGATTTTGGAGAAGCCATCTCCTTATGCTGGTGTGAGATCTGATTTTTCTTTGACATATTGTTCATTGTTCTATTTAATCTACATTTTTTTTATTTTGAGTTATTTAGTGCTTATAATTTAATAAAAATTTGATGTATTGAAAATCTAATTTGTGAAAATTGTTTTCAATTTATTACTTAAATTCCCAAATTATTTTTATCACTTCATTATTAGTTGGTTTTAAACTTTAATATTACTTGTTAAACTTTAAAGAAAGTTGACTTAAATTATTAATTAGTAATTTGTGAATCTTCAATTTTTCTATTAGTTGCATTAGAAAAACTAAACATTGACTCGTGCATCACAATGGATATAGGGTTTTGTTGAAGCAACTTATCTTCTTTTCTTGGCCTGTAAAGCAAGATAATTGTGCAATATTTTCCAGAATACTATGCAGTAGTAGGAAAATAGCTGTAATGCAGTAATCTAGCAATCACGAGAGGGGCCCCCACAAGTTATTCTCTTATACTGGCGTTACTTTCACTCCTGAGTGGTGACGCTAGATTCTTGTGAGGGTGTCCTCGTTCAACTTTGTTAGACTTTATTTATTTTTACCATGTTTAGACATGGCCTCTATTTTATCCAAACAAAAAAAACCTAGTTGATGTTCATGAAAGAATGAAGTTTGCATCCCAACCTTTGGAATGCTAAGGTTGCTTGATGCTAGTTTTTGTTTCGCCTTGTTAGATTGTGCCAAATCATTTTTGTAATTCCATCTTGGCTCGATTCTGTTCTTTCTGATTTTTTTTTTTTTCATTGTTGCTCCCTTATTTGGTAGCATGCATTCTGCCTTTACTACATGGAGGAACAAACACATTGATAGATATTTGACTAATCTTTGGAATGCCTTGAGCACCCATTTGGATTATTTGGAAAGAATATACTGTTGGAATCTTCAACAACAATTAAAAAGAGGAAAAGTTCTTTAATTTGATATTTTATCTTTGGTTTATTTTGGAATTGACGGGAAAGGGAGGTGGTCAGCCTATTTAAAATTTACTATGGATTCTCTCAAGTGGCTGGACACTGCCAGATAGTTTTTTTTATTACTAGTTATATCCGTCTTTGCAACTTTAAAGTTTTACTTCTTCTGTATATCATTCTTTCTTTTTTTTGCTTGTTTTGCTGTTTTTTATAAGAGGGGTTAGTCCCAGCTTTTTCATCAAAAAAGGGGGAGATGTTACGTGAGTTTTCAAATTAGAGGCATCAGGAACTTGTTTTCTTTCTTCAAATTTTTTGTATGAAAGACAGATTTTAGATCGAGCAGTTTCATTTCAATGATTGAGAGATTGATTCCTTGTTTCCAATTGATCTTGTTGGCAAAATCTTTGTTATCTATCGTATTTTTTAGATTTGCATGCTTATCATAGTTTCAAATGGTTGTTTCTATGGATTCATGCTTCTTTTATGGTTTGCATCATCTAGAGCTTCATATAATCAATCTTCAGAACAACATAAAAATCTAGACAGTTGATACTTAATTTCTCGTGTTCCATTAAAATCTTTGTACACTCACTATTTTTAATCCATATGCTATCAGTTGCAGAAGTCCTCATACTTTGTCTCTGTGCTTGCAGCTTAGGATTGCAAGTAGCTTCATCAATCAAGTCTTTTAGAATTTACATAATTTTGTGTAGTCCATCTATCCGCCACATGCATCAAACTTATCCTTAAGAAGCATGCAACACGCTTCTTTTCAGACAGTTTTTTAAATGCTTTTGTGATATGATAAGTAGCCAAAAATAATAATAATAATATCTGTTTGGATGATAAATTTTCACAGCTTTGCAAAATTTTGCTTTAAAAAAATTACTTTTGGGAATGCTTAGTTGAGACTCTTGTTAAAAAAAACAGCTTTTGAAGGTTAAGTGTTGAAAAACATAAGCCGTTCTAGATAGGCCAGCTAAAGTTTGTTCATAAGCAAGGATGCATCAGGGTCTTTGGATGCTCTTGAGTAACACATCCGAGTTCTTGAGGTAGCCCTCATTATGTTGAACTTAAGGGAAATCCAACGGGAGTTGTGCTGAGGCAAGAATGCTTGGTGAAGTTTGAGAGCCTTTCAGGAAACTTCGCTGAATCTGAAATTATAGCAGTTGAAGGCCCTGTAACAGAATGCTATTTGCATATGATTTATGCATGAGGTTGGTATTGGCCAAGCCAAATGAATCTATCCTAATGTCTTTTAATTTTTAATCTCTTATGACTTTCATATTGAGCAACCACTTGAAGATGAACTCCATCTGGTTCAAAACCATCGGGTAACAAGTCGAAGGGGCTACTTTTACTCACTTCCTCAATCTTTAACCCTTTATATAGCTCCTACGTAGAAATTGAAATTTCTTTTTCTGTTGACCTCTTTTCTATACTAGAATCAATAGATAACAATTTCTTCTAGCCTGGTGGACGATGGCTAATAAATTTGAAATGAGACAAATTATAGTTTCTTGGAAATTTTGTAGCCATCTTTTCTATGGTGTTTATTCCTTTATGTTGATTTCTTGTCAAATTTTCTTCAGTGTGAAATGATGGTTAATTTCTTTATAGCTGTTCTGCTACTAATACAGTGCTATTATGTGTTTCCCGCAGAAGAGATTCGAAGACATTCCTGGCTTGGGACAACGGCAATCTGAAGAATGATTTATTTACTAGTTTTGTGGTATCGTATGCTTCGAGATTCAAATATAAATGAACTTTCTTTTTGAATTACTATTTGTTTGCCAGCAAATAAGCACGTTTAACTGTCCAAAACAAATTTTTTTTTTTATAGCTTTGAAGTCATGGAACTCTTGTTTTTTCTGTATTTTGAATGGCCTAATTTTCTTTTGAGAACCTGGGATCAGTTGAACGAATTCAGTTAAGGAAATGAATTAAACGTGGCATTAGAATTTGAGCTTGTGGCCCTATTTGAAGTTTATTCAAGCCGAACTTCAGAGCCATAGGGTGACCTGACATGTTGATTGAACTGAAATCAGAACTTATTATTAGTTTGAGCTTAACTAACCTGTCAGATGCAGCCTTTTTATTTATTTATTTATTTTTTTTTTTAGCTGCTAGAGACCTGAATTGGACTTGGAATGATGAGTATCTCATATATTTTTTTTAGAGATTTGTGGGTTGATTGTGTCCAGTGTTACATTTAGATCCATTTTAATCAATTATTGACAGATTTATTATATTCGTAAATATAGGGGAGTGAGAGCCATGTTTACTTGAATCAAGGCTTTGAACAGATGAAAGCATTACAAAACCTAAAATATTATGAACAGCTCAAACGATCCTTATTAAGAGGCATAAAAGAAGAAAGCCGAACAATATGTTGCTGAACTTATCCTCTCTCCTCCATGCAACCTCTAGAAACTTGCTCAGGTCTCTTTGTCCAGTCAACTACCTCAAACCTCAAAATAACCACTTAAACATAGAGCAATCAATCCAGCCTTCCCTCTCGTCTCCCTTCTCTCTCTCTCTCTCTCTCTCTCTCTCTCTCTCTCTCTCTCTCTCTCTTACGGCGTGCGTACATAGCTAGCGCACACACACAGACACATAGACTAGCGACATCTGCTTTGTGTTTGTTTCCCTCCAAAGCAGCTAGCCAAACCTATCTACTCTCGTTTACACCAAACTTTCATGCCTTAAGCTCTCCTAGACACCCTTACGTCCTTGTTACATACTTCATCTTTACCATATCTGGCGTTGCCAATCGATGAGACATCACAAATCCTCCTGCTTAAGCAGTCGATAAGGCTCCTCTTGTCATTCAAAGTCCCTCCCTCACCTCAAAATACTCTCTCAAATTCTCTCACCATCAGTTCTGATAATTAAACCTGATGTTTCTCATCATTCATCTATTTACTAATCTTCATATGATGTTAATTACATCTGCATTTTTAATGTCATCATTCATTTATTTATAAGTCTACATTTGATGATCTCCTTACACCCATTTACTCTTATTAGAGACTTTTTTTTTAATTTCCTTCCAAGTTTTGTTACACTTGGATTATGTTATGGTGTGTAACAGTGCTTCTGATTTCCTTAACGAAAAACCTTTTTATCTTTTAGAAATTGACCATCGATTTTAAATCTATTAAGGAAGAAGATTTTACCCTTTATTGTTAGGAGGTCCTAAGGGGAGGTTGACAGTAAAATTGATATTCCGTTAATAAGTTGATGGTACTTAAACCATAACTTGATATTTTCCATAGTTTTTTGCATAGTTCTTCTGGTCTTGTTCTTTTGAATCAATATCGAGTTCTTGACCGTTAGAATTCATCAAAGGATGTTAGGGATCAGGATGAGGAAGGGTGGATGGATGGCTTTGGCTTAGGGTTTGGATGTGGGGGATATAATTTATTAAATGTGGTTTATAATTCTGATTATTTCGGGTTATTTGATGTTGACCTTAGATCAGGCTTTTCACATATTTTATTTAAAATTTTTTTGAGCGTTACAAGTCGCTTTTTTATATTTTAAATGCTTTGGTTTTATTAAAATTTTTGCAGATATATTATTTTGATTTTTATAAAATGTAAAGTTCAAGTTAAAAAGTTTTTATTTATATTTTTTTTATGCGTTTATATGTTTTTAGGACATCATTGTGTTCTATTTTATATACAATGAGGTGAAAGATTTAACTATCATCCATGAAAAATTATTTATTATGACATCATAGTCATGAATAATATATTTTATAAAAATTAGCTTTATTTTATACTAATAATTAGAAAACAGCCCTCCCCCATTCTCCCCAAGGCCATATTCATGGCAGGTGCAATTTGCCAAGAAAATTATATATATATATATATATATATATATATATATATATATATATATATATATATATATATATATATATATATATATATATATATATATATATATATATATAAGAGTAAAAAATTAGCTTTGAAGAATAAGTGATCATTACAAAAAATTAATTAATTATATAAAGATATAAAATTTTCTAAAGCAATATTGAAAAATAACGGAGATTTTGATGCAAATATTCTGAGCATATTTAATCAAAATTGGAATATGCTCATAAGTTCAATCCTGTAAACTAGTTTATCTATATCAATATATCTTGATGCAATCTTGTCATTCAACAGCCAATTTGAGAATATAATAATCTGTAATTATATTCTCATATTAATATTTATATAATTTATTCAGCAAAAGAAGTTTACAATTTGTTTGCTTGTACAATAAAAAAATATAATAATAATAATAATAATATTATTATTATTATCACATTCTAATAAATTAATTTCATACAAGTAAGCCTTGTTTGGGATCAATTTTAGATTCTATTTTTCGTTTTTATTTTATGTTAATTTTAAAATGTATTTATTCAGTATATTTTATATATTTTTATATTACAAAATAAATCATATTATTTTAAAAAATAATTAAAATAATGTTTACATGTTTTGAATATTTTTCAAAACAATCAACATAATCAATTTTATTTTAAATTAGATATAAATAAAATAAATTAAAACAAACATAAAAAAAGACAATAAAAGTGATTCCAAATTGTCAACTAACGGTTCAGTATTGGAATTAGGGCATTTTATTAATTATAGAGACTCCAAAGTTCTTGAAAAACTCATATCTTATCCAAATTAAATGAAGCAAAATTTTAAAATTTCTTATTGTCAACACTATTTTGAAAAAAAAAATACATATAAAATATATATTTTAGAACATGCATAATTAATATGTAATTTCATATGTATTAAGAAAATCATAAATCACTTTAAAAATAAAATAATAAAATCACTCTTACAACCTGAAAATTTCTCAAAATCATTTATAAATTTAATTTGTATATTGTGAGCCTCTTCTCAAAAATTGGATGTGTAAGTTATTTTAGATGTTATATATATATATATATATATATATATATATCATAATATGATCATATGCATAAAATATTAAATAATTAATTAATTAGCATTATGATAAAAATATTAAATAAAAGTGATGAAAATAAGAGAGAGAGAGAGAGGATATGATAAAAATATTAAATAAATAATTAAATATATAAATGAATTTTTTATGTGATATGACACAAAATTATTTGAGCGAATTCTTGATGTAGAAAGCGTCGATGGAATCAAACTAGAATCAGCGTTGTATCAATCTCTTAAACATGGAGTGTTTATAGTCAAATTGTCTTGTGGCGAATCTCTTAATCTAATTAGACATCATTTGAGCATTCAAATACACAAAATACATTATATGATCAAGGGGATCATTTTGAGCCGTCCGATGAAGTGGAGGTGTACGGGTTTTGCATGTATTCTGAGGCGTAATATCTAGTCCTCATTCCTCATAGAGAGCAGAGAGGAGAGAGCTCAAGCTTGAAAATCCTCCAAACAATCGTCCACCACTCGGACGGTTGTCAACCACCGCCGTCGGCCCGCCGTGATCCTTGTGGTCGTCAATCTTGCCGGTCACATCACGACCTTTATCGTCGATTGTTATTGTATCATCATCTCCCGGTATTCTACAATCTGAGCGTGGTATATATTGTTGTAATTTTGGGATTCCCATTGTCGACCATTCTCATATCTGATTATAATCCGTTATCGGAAAACTTTCTCAAAATAAATATATAGTGGATGCTTTTCTTGGGCTAGGGTGGTTTTCCTCTTTTGAGATTTTCCACGTTAAAATTTCGGGTTCTCTTGTCCTCTTTTATCTTGTGTGTGTTTGACAAGCTGGTAAACTTTACTCTCATCTGGTTTTCTAGCGCAATAGTTTGGCGTCGTCGTGGGATCTTGATTCCCATTATTTCATCTTGTTGTATGGCACCAAGTTTCCCAGATCAAAACCACCATCGAGGTGGAGCATTTTAAGCTTTTAAATAGTGCAGGCGAAGAATGAAGAATGAAGATTCATCACGTTGATTCTTGATTTTTTTGTTAGGAGGCTAGCAACTCTTAATCTCGAGAATCAAATCAATATTAGATATCATTGATTATCGGTTAGAAAGCAAGTCGGCAATACGATGAAAAAAAGACCAAAGTTAAGGAGCAACTTTGGCTACAACCACAAATGGATGTTTTGATTCGACCTCTTCCATACAGGTTAATATCATCGAGCGAAAACTCGACAAACAACTGGGATAGGTCAAAAGGTCCTTGGTGGACTTACGATCTCTTCCATACAGGTTAATGTCGAAAACTTCGACAAACAACTTAGGATAGGTCAAAAGGTCGGTGGACTTCCCTCTTCCTTATAGGTTAACGTCATCAAACAAAACACTCGACAACACAAGAATGGTCAAAGATCATCGGTGATTCAATTCTCTTCCATAGGTTAACTTCGCGAAGACTACAACCAGGATGGGTCAAAAGGTCCTTGGTGGACTTACGACCTCTTCCACAGTTAACGTCATCGAGCAAAGACTCCGGATAAGTCAAAAGGTCGCGAGTGGACCGCTCTTCCAGGTTAATCCACGCTCGACAAACACGCCGGATGGGTCAAAATTCTCAATTCAATTGATCTCTTCCACACGCGGTTAGCGTCATTTGGGTAACACCCTAACAACCTCGGATAGGTCAAAATCTTGGATTGATTCAACCTCTTCACATAGGTTGGCGTCATCGAGCAAAGACTCGACAAACAACTTAGGATAGGTCAAAAGGTCGCGGGTGGACTTCCGGCCTCTTCCCGCGCGGGTTAACGTCGTGGTGCTCCAACAAACAACGGATGGGTCAAAATCCCGGTGAATTCGACCTCCTATAGGTTAGCGTCGTGGGTAACACCGACAAACAACCTCGATAGGTCAAAATCCCAGGATTCAATTCACCTCTTCCACATAGGTTCACATCATTGGGTAACACCCTGACAAATAACCTCGGATAGGTCAAAATCACCAGTTGATTCCTCCACATAGGTTAGCGTAAAAGAAGACTCGACAAACAACATGATAGGTCAAAAGGTCGCGGTGGACTTCCGGCCTCTTCATCAGGTAACTCGATAAACAACCGGATGGGTCAAAAGCGTCGCCAGTTCAATTCAACCTCTTTCATGCAGTTAATGCCATGAGTCACTCTCACAAATAACCTTGATATGTCAAAATCAGCCGTCGCCGATCGCCCGTACTACCGTCGTCGGTCCACTATCGTGGCAATTTTGCGGTCACGCATCTCGTGGTCATCTCTGACTGCAGAAGCGCGAGTATGCCATTCATTATTCGCTGATTCTTACAAACCGTCCGTCATCGGTGCCTGCCGGCCTATTCGACCACTGCATTGAGCAATTTTTTTCGATTTACCGCCGTGCGTCGTCCGTACCATGTCGATTGCCGCATATACCGCCATATTGCCGTTGCCGTGCGCCGTCGACCAGCTTAATCCGGTCATGCGCCGTCATGGTATTTTCGCCATTCACCACCATGTATTAGGTCATCGCGACGGTAACGATCTGATCCAAGTACTACCATCGCCCGATTGCGGTGCCACCGGTAGGCCTCAACCGTCGTGCATTGCGTAGTCACCCGCCGCCGACCATCGTCATACTGCCGTCGCCCGTCGGTCATCCACTGCAGGCCACCTGCGTCATCTCAAGCATTCATTGCTGGAAGCCACCCCGTAGCCGCCGACATTATGGCCCGGTCACCGCCGATCGCTGGCCCGACCCGAGCGGAAATCTTGGCCGGTCACCACCATATCGCGGTTATCTCGCCAATACCGTCGCAGATCCATGCCAGAACGCCACCATCGCGTCGCCAGCGTGCATCGCCGTCGACCAGGTCTCAGTTATCATCTCTTTGATCGCCTCCAAACTCGGACGGTCCGGAGTGAGTTAGCCTCTTTCGAGGGAAAAGCGTGAACCTGCGTATATGCGCAGCGCGATCGCCTCCGAACTTCGGACGGTCAAACAGTAGATTGACGCTATTTCGAGGGAAAAGCGCCGACGGCGTATATGCCGGGCGATCACCCCGAGCGGACGGTCCGTGATGAGTTGATGCTTCTTTCGAGGAAAAGCGTAACGTTGTATGAGCTATGGGTCTTGATGCTCGGCCCGAACGGTCTGTCGAGTCGGTTGACACCTCTTTTAGGAAAAGCGGAATCGAGTCTTGATCTCGATTCCAGTCGGTCAGGCGAGGTCAGTTAACACCTCTTCGAGGGAGCCTTGGCGTATGAGCTGACGCGGTTCCAAATGACCTTCTCTTAAGAAGAGAGAATGCTTTCTCCAGCCATGGGGATTTTATAGACCCCTTTAGAGGCAAAAGGTAAAAAATCGCTCAGGCTAACCGACTCAAAGCGGGCAAAGCGGGCCAAAGCGGACGTTTTTCAGCGAACCTGTAGCGGGTACGCGCCCACGGCGATCTTTCGACCTTTCGACTGCAGTCCATGTTCGCCGACCGTCTCAGCGATCGCGAAGCGCGCCGACCGCGAGCCCTTTTCGGCCAGCGTCTGGCCCTCCGCTCAGCGACCCGTGACCAGCTGCCGCGTCATTCATCTTATACATGCATTCGCGCGTGCGGTCTCATTGACCCGTTTATTTGTGTACAAAACTGTCGGCCCGTCCAGCCTTTCCACAGCCCGTCCAATCTATTATGACGCCTGGCCTTTCTTGATGAAAGCTGCTACCCTGATTTCTTACGCGTTCGCATAATCCAACCCGAACCTTGTCTTTGCAAGCACCGTAAATGTCAGCTTGGGTCCATAACCAAAATCTTGCAGCGTGCCGCGTACATCGTGGCTCGGTATGGTCATAATCTTATGCTCCCGTGAAGATATGTTCTCTCAAAATGTATGGTTAATGGACCCACAAATTTCATTGAATAATTTGCTATTTTTAAATATTCGACATATCTATTTTTGGATGATTGAGATAATATCATCCAAAAATAGGGGGACAAGTAATATGACCCTGAAAATTTCACTTAGTCGAAACCAAATCTTTCGTAGAAAGCAATCGATCGTGAATCAAGAGAGATCGAGTTTATTATCGATCGACTCTTAAACATGGAGTGTTTATAGTCAAATCAAGCGTCCGAATCTAACAACGAATATCATAATTGCATCATTTGAGCATTCAAATACACAAAATACATCATATGATCAGGGGATCATTTTGTGCCGTCATGAAGTGGAGTAGTACGGGTTTTGCATATATTTACAGAGACGTCTCCAATCTATAAATAGCTCATCATTCCTCATATGAGGGGAGGACAAGCAAGAGAGAGGAGAGAGCTCTAAAGCTTGAAAATCCTCCAAGCTTCCACTCGACGGTTGTCAACCACCGTCGCCGCCGCTGTCTCATGCCGATTCTTGCGTCATCAATCGTCGGTCTATCAACGACCTTCATCTTCATGGCTCTTCCGTGTTCCATCTATACCATATTAATTCTGTGCGAGCGTGGTATATATTGTTGCGATTTTTGAGATTCCCATTGTCGGTCGTTCCATTCTGATTATGTAATCGTTATCGTGAAAACTTGTATTCCAAAATAAATATATTGTGTAAGCTTTTCTTGAAATTTGGTCGTGATTTTCCTCTTTTGAGATTTTTAGTTAAAATTTGTTCTTGTCATTCTTTAAATCATGTGCGTGTCTGGATTTTATGATAAAGTAAGGCGTAAAGCTTTTCTTTCTGTATGATTTTTAGCGCACATTATGAATATTTGAACTTCAACATAAATTATATTTCACAAATTCATAAATTTATCTATTTTCATGAAAACATATGAATATATTAATATATCATAATATGATCCTATGCTTAAATTATTAACCTAGGCTTATACTTAATTGAGCTTGATTATGACTCAATTGTGACTTAATTCTACCAAAATTATTAAAAATAAGTTCAAACCAAAGTTTAAAGGCCCATTCTGGCACGAATTTGAAGAAAATAATAAATGAATTTTAATGTTGTCTAACTCAATTAGATCTCACCGAATCTATTTACACTCCAATAATGACTTATCTATGCACGTGATGCACGTTTTCAAAATAAAAATAAAGTTTTTTTTTTTTTGAGAAATAAAAAACTATTAATTCTTAGTTGGTCCGTCTTTTTCACATTTTGGGCCGTCACTAATCCGAATATGGGCTTCAGGGAATCAATCCGCTTATACATTGTCGGGATGCGAAGCCCATATGAAATTATTAAAATTGATTTTTTTAATTCACCCTAAAGGTGGCCAGCACTCCCACGTGTCGACCCTCTACCGTTCATTGATTAACAGAGCATTTTTCATGTAAATTTGACCTAAATTTGAATAAGATTTTAAAACTGCATAAAAATAAACAAATTTTGTTATTTATTTAATTATCTATAAATATTAAAGAATTGTTCGGGATGAATTTTTTATATATATTTTATACTATTTTTAACAATATATTTATTTGCTATATTTATATATTTTATTTTTATTTAAAAATAAATCACATTTCTAAAAATATTTAAAATACAAAAAAAAAATATTTTATGTTTTTTAAAAAAATAATTATCATCATCAAATATATTTAATTTTAAATCAAAATATAAAAAATTAAATACAAATAAAAAAACTAAAAATAATACCAAACAACTCCTAAATAAATTTAATAATATTTTGAAGTGCGGTCCGGTTGGGGACTTCGCTCGCAACCGTACGCGTATGTACGGTTATTATCCTCATGAGCTCACTCATCTAAAAAATAAATAAATAAATAAAAGAAAGCCTATTTATATTTAATAGAGCGTTATTATTTTAATAGAGCTCACCCATCCCTAAATTATCACAATCATAATAGAATCTATAATGGCTTATCATCTCCATATAAAATACTTTCTCCAATAACTTGTATGCTACAGATAATTTAAAAAATATATAAAAAAAATTTGATGCCTCGAAGTAAATTATTTAAGTGCTCCCTTATCATCTTCAAGCATAAGATCCATTAATCCACCAAATATATTCAAAGTTCTAATTATTTGTTTTTATGAGAGTAATTAAACAACATATGAGCGAAAGAGACCCTTAAAATATATAATTTTGCAAAATCGAACAACAAAATGACTTCTTAATTAAATTTGAATTTTACATAAAAATAACAAATAAATAAAGACTACTAATAAGCTATATATATTGATTAAGATGAATTAAAAGCTACATAAATTACAATAATTAATTTATAATGTATAATTAATCCAGCTGAAAGAGCTTCTCTCAACTCTATAAATAGCGATCCTTGGTCTCAGTGGCATCATAAGCAGCCGTTTGCTCAACCCAGCGGCCATGGCCAGAGCAATAGAGCCTCTTATAGTTGGTAGGGTTATAGGAGAAGTTCTGGAGTTCTTTAACCCTAGCGTGAAGATGAAGGTGACTTATAACTGCAATAAGCTTGTTTGTAACGGCCATGAGTTTTACCCTTCAGTGGTTTTAGATAAGCCTAGGGTTGAGGTTCAGGGTGGTGACTTGAGGTCTTTCTTCACACTGGTATATATATATATATATATATATATATATATTTTTTTTTGGTAAATTTAATATGTAAGTAATCTTGCAAGAAAATTAATTATTTTGAATAAAATTTAAAATAAATTGTTTTTCTTTTTTCAGGTTATGACAGATCCAGATGTCCCTGGCCCTAGTGATCCATACCTTAGAGAACACGTTCAGTGGCAATTAATCTAATTTACCTCCATTTTCCCTCTCTCTCTCTCTCTCTATCTCTATCTCTCTCTCTCTCTCTCTCTCTCTCTCTCTCTATCTATATATATATATATATATATATAATGTATATATTTATGAGGAATGAACTTTGAAAATCTTTGACAGGATTGTCACTGATATCCCAGGCTCGACTGATGCTTCATTTGGTAAGCCAGCAACCGTATTTATTTATTTATTTATATTTTATTAATACTAAAATAATATTATATTTATTCAAAATATGTTTAATAATTATAAGAATAATCTAAATATTTTCACGTGTGTAAATGGTAGGGAGAGAGGTGGTTCCTTACGAGAGTCCGAGGCCGAGCATAGGGATACATAGGTTCGTCTTCGTTCTGTTCATGCAGAGGAGAAGGCTGGCGATGGAGCCTCCGATTTCAAGGGACGGATTTAATACACGTGGCTTCGCGGCAAACAACGATTTGGGCCTTCCAGTCTCCGCCGTCTATTTCAACGCCCAGCGCGAGAGGGCGGCGAGGAGGCGCTAATCATTATATTATAGAAATTTTATTATGTGCGAAATTCAAATGTAAAAAATAAATAATAATAATATATTATTATATAATATTCAATCAATATATAATATTATATATGTAAATGTTATATATTACTGTATAGATAATATTATATACAGTAATATATAATAATTATATATTGATTGAGCTTAAAATTCAAATCTGAATTTCGTACATAAAAATCTCTATAAATTATATATATTATATAGTTTATGTGTTCTCTCAATTATATGTGGGTTGAGAGAAGAGAATTGATAATTTCGTGTTAAGTATGGTTAATTAGTGTTATTATTTCTTTATTTGTTTTGATAATGTTGCTGCTCAATTTTTATAAATATTTAATTTTTTTATAATACGTTTTATGGGCATGAAACCAAGTAATATAGTTTAACATAATTATTTGATGATTAAAGAGTTTGCCTGTTTTTCAAAAGAATAAGATTTAAATATTTAGCTCAACTTCTTTTCGTTTGAAAAATAAATAGCTGTAGGTTTTTTTAAAATAATATAAATTTTAATTTAATCAACTTTCGATGATATTATTTTATACTCTATGTGAAATTTTAATTTTATGTTTTAGCTGATCATAATGAAAAAAATTTCATCAAAATGAATTAAATTGAATAAAATTAACTTAGAATGTATAAAATTAATTTCTTAATTCTTTTTTAATTTTATATGCTATTTAATCCAATAATTATAACACAAATACATTTCTAGAATTTTTTTTTTTGGGACATATAAGCGAATTTAATTATAAACTCGAACATGTGCAAGAACTTGAACACACAATTTCTTGGTTGAAAATCAAAATTTTCAATCAATTTTGGCTGCACGATGTACAGTGAAGAATCCATCATCGAAAGATCCCGACAAATAAGTAAGCAAATTTAGAGGTCAAAACCTCAAAGTGAAATTGTCTTATTGAAAGACAATGACGTGACATCTAGACTGTACTCTCTGCCACAAATGAAACTCATCAAGAATGTATATCTAAGAAAAAGGTCATATGTGATGAGATTTATGACGGTCGACACCTTGGAAAGTCATCCAAGGGATCCCGTCACCGATCAGCTCCATTGTATAATAGTAGATTCATCACATATAATATTATATATATATATATATATATCTTAAAAATTAGAATTATACCATAGAAGTTATAGAAATTAAATAATTAAATAATTAAATTCATTTGTTAATGTAAAAAAAGAATAGTACAAGGAAAGCATTCCAAGCAAATTAATTATTAAATATTTATTTTATGATAATTTATTGTTAAACCTTCATTCTCAATATCATCTCATTAAAATTATTTCATATAATACGTGTTAGACACCAATAATGTGTCTATCACAGAATAGACATGTAGTACGTCATAATACATCGGACACTATATAATTTAATATAATAAAATATTAATGCTTAAATAAAAACTTTTATTTTAATGATGAGAGAGATTATAAAATATCTTTGTAATAAAAAAATTCTGCCCGACCAGGCCATTTATTCTCTTACAAGTGAAACCCTCCAAAAAATTCTGGCCTAACATTTGACAATCCTTGATACATCCTCAGAAAATTAGTCTGTCATCTGGCGTTTTGAAATCTTGATCTGTCAGATTTTATGGCTACTTCAAGCGATGTCGATAAAATAACGACATCAGCGTAGGCGTCAGAGCTCGAATCGACTGGATCATTTCGAACGTGAAAATGGATCACGTCCGTATGGTCACAAAAAATAGACATATGTATAGTCGGATCGGCGGCTCGTCGAATCAGATCCGAATCGAGATCACGCGATTCGACATCATTAAAGGCACGGATCATCAAAATCGCGGTCGAGGGGATCACTGGGCGTCAGATGGGAGTGGTTTGGATTCCATGTATTCTGGCTGCCACTCTTCCAAATCTATAAATAGCCATACTCCTATGAAAAGGACTTTGGAGACCAAGTGAAGAAGGAGGAGCTCAGCAGAAGGAGGAAGTTCGAGCTCGAAAATCCCGAGCAAGATCCTTTCTGCGACGGTCGTCAAACCATCACGCTACCCTCTTCGCATCGACCCTCACCATCGTCAATCACTGTCGTTCCTGCATTTCGCGAGTTGTTCCTATATTTCTGCGAGATTGTTCCCTACTTTCGCAGTTCACCTGGCGATCTGTATCCTGCCATAGCTATTACAACTGGCCGTTGTTACATGTTTGTTATCTTGTCTTGTAATCCACTATGGAAGATTAAATACTTGATATACATAGTGGAACATTTTGTTGGGCCAGCCAGTGGTTTTCCTCTTGAGGTTTTCGTTAAAATTACGGAGTTCTCTCATTTTTTAAATCGTGTGTGTATTGGTCAATCAACAAAGCTAAGGCGTGCACACTTTCACTTCAGCGGTCTTCCGATTTGCGTGCCGTCGGGCCATTATTATTTCATCTTGTATGACGAGTTTCCCAAGATCAAAACCACCATCGAGGTGGAGCATTTCAAACTTTTAAAGATGGCGAAGAATGAATTCAAACTTTGTTCCTTGATTACCGGGGCTGGGGCAACTCTTAATCACAAAATATTGCCCATGTTAATATGGTGAGCATCAATCGATCACCATCCAAAACAAGTCAAAGTTGGAAGATTTTTTTATACTCATGGAAAACAAGGCCAAGGTTAAGCAACTTTGGCAACAAATGGATGTTTTAATCGTTTTAATGCGTTAGCGTCATCGGCGAAGACTCGATAAACAACCGGATGGGTCAAAATCTCGGATTCAATTCAACTCTTCGCGGGTTAACATCATTGGGTAACTCGACAAACACCGGATAGGTCAAAATCATGCCAGTTCAATTCGACCTCTTCCATACAGTTAACGTCGTGAGTCACTCGACAAACAACCGGATAGGTCAAAATCGCCAGTTGCGATCTTCCATACAGTTAGCGTCGTGAGTCTCGACAAACAATCGGATAGGTCAAAAATCCTCAGCGGATTCAATTCGATCTTCTACGGGTTGGCGTCGTGAGTAATACGACAAGCGCGGATGGGTCAAAATCGCCAGTTATTCAACCCCTTCCACGCAGGTTAGCGTCTGATTAACACTCGACAAACAACCGGATGGGTCAAAATCTGCAGTTGATTCAATTCTTCCATGCAGTTAGCGTCGGTAACACCGCGACAAACAACCCGGATAGGTCAAAATCGCCAGCGGATTCAATTCTTTTATAGGTTAACGTCGTGGGTAACACTCGAACAACCTCGGATGGGTCAAAATCCTCGGCCAGTTGATGCAGACCTCTTCCAGGTTGCATCGGGTAACACTCGGCAAACAACCTCGGATGGGTCAAAATCTCGGAGTTAATGACCTCTTCCGGGCGGATAACGCGTCATCAAGTCACACTCGACAACCCGGATAGGTCGGGCGATCTGAGTCGGCCCATCGTGTTTCATCCGCCAATCTGCGGCGTCGATTGCGCCGTCGACTACGTCGCCGATTGCATTGCCGACCGTCGGTACCTGCCGCCACCACCATCGCCGGATCTCCGGTCCACCATCGTCGGCCGGTTATCCTCGAACCCGCCCACCAAGTCACCATTCGACCAATGTCGTTAGTCCCATCGTCGAGCATCTTATCGCAGATCTCCGGTGATCCCCTCTAACGGACGGTCTGAGCCGGTGAACTCCTGACGTCAGTGTTGATCGCCGGTTAACCAGACGATCCGGGGACGATCGACGGTGGCGGAAGCGGGGTTCCCCGTGGTGGGCCTTGATCCCTCCCTAACGGTCGTGAGGCGGTTGAAACCTCTTCGAGGAAAGGAACAACGTACGTGGGCCTTGATCGCCCTCTAACCGGTGTTAAGCCAGGCTGAACGGCATTATCTGCTGGGCCTTGATCGTCTCTAACGGTCCTGACGAGGTGGCGACCTGCTCTGTGGCCTTGATCGCCTCTAAATAATCCCTAACTCAAGGAGGAGATGAAGTTTCCCTTTCTTCTTACCCTAGGGGTATTTATAGACCCCCAGGGTTAAAGGGAAAACCCTAAAACCCAAAAAAGCATTCAAAACCCGCCAGGCCCGCCCAGCTCGGTCATGGGCCGCGCGCCAGACCCGCAGTTGCGCGCGCACTTGCCCGCGTCTGGCGTCTGGCCCCTCTGGCCCGCCTTGGCCGCCCGCCAGTCCCAAGACCGCACCGCCATACGTGGCGCCATTGCGCCCGCCGTATTGCGACGTATTGCCGCCTTACGTATTGCCCGCGTCGTGACGCGACGTGGCCGCGACGTGGCCCGCGACGTGCGCAACGTGGCCCGCGGCCACTTATACGCGACCCGCGCCCGGACGCCCGCGACCCGCCCTGACCCGCGACCCGCCTGTTGACGCTGCTGGGGAGCCGCGGGCACCTGCACCCATGGCCACTAATACGCTTTACAGCACCGCCAGCCTGCTTATATTAATTCGGTAATGGTACATTTATATTGTCTTTTCTTTGGTGAGAATCAAGATGAGACTCCGCATTTGTATATATGGATAAGTAAGAGCAGATCCAGAAAAGCAATCACCACTTGCGCCAAGCCAGAGCTGATCCAGCGAAATTACAGAAATCGGCGTCATCGGAATCATAAAAATAAACGTATATATGTATATATGTATACGGTCGGCGGCTCGTCGAGACGAATCACGAATCGAATCACCAATTCGACATCATTAAGGCAGATCATCAAAATACACCGTCTGATCGAGGGGATCGCTCTGGGCCGTCCGATGGGGAGGAGTGGTTTGGATTTTCCATATATTCAAGGCTATCCAAATCTATAAATAGCCCCATACTCCATATGAAAAGGACTTTGGAATAGTGAAGAAGGAGAGGAGCTCAAGCAAGAAGGAGGAAGTTCAAGCTTCGAAAATCCCAGCAAATCGCACCTGCGCCGTGTCGTCGTCGACCTTCATCGACCTCGTCAATCACTGTCGTTCGCTGCATTCGTAGGAAGTTGTTCACTATTTCTGTAGAAATTGTTCCTCGCTTTACTGAGTTCTACAAACCATCTACCCAACTGCTTATAGCAGTACTGACTTGTTACGTAAATTTGTTGTTCATTCTTGTATCATCTTGTAATCCTTTATCGGAAGATTCATCTTGAGGCATATACATAGTGGAACATTTTGTTGGGCAGCCCGTGGTTTCCCTCTTTTGAGGTTTTCAGCGTTAAAATTTACGGAGTTCTCTCTCATTTTTAAATCGTGTGTGTCTTTGACTAATCATAATTTAAGCGTCTTTTCACTCTAGTGGTCTTGAGCATAACACTTAGAAAGAAATTTGTGGCGCATTATTAAAGGTATAAATGTGCCAAATTTAAGTAAATCGAACCTTTATTCCTATTCAAAATAGCTCTAAATTCTTCGGCTCAAATTATAATAATTCAAAAAATTTATAAAAAAGAAGATTTAAACCTAAACCTGAACTCATCTTTTACATAAAAAATTTTTACTAAACTATACTTACAATTATGATATATATATATATATTTATTTATTTCAAACTAAATTGAATAATGATTGTTTATATTTAACTCATTTATAACTCATTTATAAATCTAAGTTAAAATATTTATTTATATTAGATTTGCTTAATTAAAGAACGAGCTAAACACAAAATAATTCATGAGCTAAATACAAATTATTTGCAAACAACAAATTATTTTGACAGCCCTACACATTATACAACTCATTAAATGTGTCAATAATTAAACCAATATGACATTCCAAGACGATCTCAACAATAAAAAATTGAATTCAACTTGACCAAATTACTTTTACCAAAAGGAAAATTTAAGTTAAATTTTAACTCAAAATTGATTAAAATTGATCTAAAATATATGTCAAAATAATATATTTGGATTACATAGGTAAAATACAAGCCAAATTTGAGTTATACTATCCCGATCAAATTTGAGTAAAATACACATCAAATCAAATTTAAGTAAAATATAAATCAGATCAAATTCAAATCAATCACTAGCCTAATAGATTCAACCAAATTGACACCCTTATATCCCCCAAACCATGCTTTACCAATTGCTTCCTCATATATTTGAAAAATTTTATCTTAAAATTAATCATATAAATTTGATCAAAACAATTTAATTATTTTAAAAAATTAATGTTATATATTAAAATTTTATACTACATCTATCTTGAAATAAATCTAATAATAATAAACATTATTTTAATTAAAAACATGCCACAAAGAAAAATTTAAAACAAATCAAATCAATTAAATCAAAAGAATAGATTCACAATTCAACCAAAAAAAATTGAATAAAATGATGTAATAGATATTAAAATTATTCTAACAGAAATTAAATAATATAATAATACTACTATATTAATTTAACATATAACATTCTAATATTAAAAAGTCAATATAAGTAATATTAGAATCAATCATTTTTATAAAATTGATCCTAATAATCCGTTCAATTACCAATTCTATATAAAAATCACATTAAGATTAACCAAAATATAAATCCCTTTATAATTATCAAAATCATTATCATAATATCTGAAACCTAATTATCCTAACTGTCCTTTCAAAAAAAAAAAATTATTTATTTTTATTTAAAAAAATTATAGCTTTCAATTGGCCGGGCCCGGGAGCCTTGAATCCAGAAGCTATTGGATAAGGTACTGGACAAAGCAAATGAGTAAAAAGGGGTGGTGTAGAAGATTCGCAAGAGATGCTCTCCTAATAGAAGAATGCGAAGAACAGATGAAGCCCGTCAAATAAATAAAAGAGAAGGCCAATCCCCATCATCCCTCCTTACTGACAAAGTCCGCATATCCAGGTCACTATGCATACGTGTCAACCTCTGGCGAACTGAGCCCTGGACCCGCATCTTTCCATCAGCTCAGCATTCAGTTAGAGATGTCTAGGCGTACCGTTTGAACGTGCACATGAATTATTCAGCCGATTAATTTAATATAATTTATTTATGATATATATATATATATATTTTTAAAAAAAGATTTAAATACATACCACAGTTCTTAATTATTTATATTTCTAAAAACTAATTTTTAATATTTATGTAAATAATGCTTACTTTTTTAATATTATAACAATAATATCAATATCACTAATACTTTTAAAATAAACTATATTTTCATTTATTAATATATATGAATTGTATGTATTTAAATCTTTTTAATAAATTAAGCATATCTTGTAATTATAATTAAGCCATAATGTAAACAAATATGATAAAAAAATTATTCATATATATCTTTAGATTGATAATAATTTAATTATGTTTATTTATGGGGAACGCCCCCCTAATAAATTATTAAGCCTGAAAAAAGTGTCACATCGATACCTGCAGCCACATCAATGCAGGACCATACCCACAGTAACGGCTATGAGATTGGATAACTTAATAACACTGGTGAGAGTATGGGCCCTGTCTAGATCTGAGCGTCAAATCAGTTCGAATTCTAAGAAAAAATTATTGATGGAGGAGGAAGGAGAAAGAGTTTCTGTGAAATGGAAACCTCACCATTGCCGGAGCTCTAAGCTTCTTTGGCGGTGGTGGAATGCTGGTGCTTCAACCACCAGTTCACGAGGAAAGAGTCGATGATGATCTGCATGTAAAAAAATATCATCTATTTTATTTTGGGAAAATTAATTCTATGTATTTAAAATAAACTACTGAATATAGATGTTTAAAACACAGTATCATCGTTATCTGTGTTATGATGACTGTTTTGAGTGAAAACTTCTCATTTTTCATATTATTGAGTGTTGTTTGTTTAATCTCTTGATACTAATTTATTCATCTGTTTAATAGCCGCATTTTAATATTACCTTGTGCCCTATTCAACCTAATCAAATTTATTTTTAACCATCTTAATTTGCATATATGTTAGACAATGTTTTATGCAATATCAAAATTTTTTTTTTTTGCAATGGGTATCCACCCAACACCCCACCTATCTTGTGGGTGGGGATGTCATTAATCCATGTAGCCACATTCATCACCATCACAGGGGTCCCCACTTACTTTCAAAGTATAAGCCTCCGCCGGAGAGGATTGAACTCGGGGGTTCCGCCGCCCATCAACTAAACTAAGAGACGGTGGGTATCAAAATCTTATTTATTTACGCTTGAAAGGCACAAAAAACTATAAAATATTATTTTTTAAAAAGTCCAATATAATTTGAGAATGAAGAGGTCAATAACAAGTGTATGCATCACCTGGTTAATGTGGGCTGCCACACATGGAAGGACCAATAGTCCAGTCTCGCCTAGAGCTCCTCCGAGCTGCTCCACCACGGCAACCATTACTGGCAGAGTTTTCTACATAATAAGATGAAGATCGAAAAAGATGCATTAGATTATATTTAAAAATAACATTTTTATATGCACATGATATAATCTATTAGTTAAATCAACATATTGCCCTCACAGTTTCACCAAACAAAAGAGTTCTAATAGGCGGAGGTTCAGTCATAGCAGGTTGCTGAGTAAAATGAGGGATACAGAGAAGAATCAACAAAGATTCTGCAAATCAGACGCTCGATTTCACTATATCAAGCTTCTTGTCTTTGAGATCCATCTTTAGTGGAATGAATGTTGTTTCCTTCTAATAGACGGGAAGAAGAATTAAGATTTAACTGAATGGAGATTAATTGAAAGAAATATTCGGAAATTAACAATAAAAGCTAATCACGTTATTTCCTAATCACACAAAGGTTTCACTGATCCATTGGGAACTTAAAATTTGTCAGAAATACAGTTTAAGATCAGAATGAAGTTTCAATCATTCTAGCGATAGTAGGTTTCTGTACGTCCTGCAACTTGTTCTTGCATGATTTATAGGAAATTACGTACATATCACACAATTCTTATATATTTACATATCTAACACCTGAAGTCCATATTTACAAATATAACACTTTTTCCTACATAGAAAATGTGTGTTCCACTATAAGAAATTAACGATGGTATTATTTTTTTATGTAATGTTAAAGGTTTAAGTACTATTTATGTAAATATGAATGTTTAGATATTAGATATTGTAACTATATAAAATTACATGCTATGTATGTAAATGCCCCTTCTATTTTTCAAATTGGAAGCATTGGAACTAGAAAGAACTTTGAACGGACCTGACTGGCAACAATAATGACAGCCCGTGCATTCTCTCTTTTTGCAAGGATTGACTGTTCATCTCCGGAGAGCAGTGACAGAACCCGCACAACGAAGGTGTTGAGTGCCAGAAAAATGATGTGTAGGAGTCTGATAACCAAGAAATAAGACAAATGCTTAGTTCATAAGAAGACGCATTCATGACTTTTCAATTGAAGACTCCAAGACGGTACTGCTCGGACTAGAAAGCTGACAAGCCTAAGCGCATAAAGTAAAGCCATGCAAGAGAAAAGTGAGAAGAAATCGAGTTTCATTTGAACGTATAACACGAAGCACCTCTGTTTGTTAGGAAATATGCGAAATTTAATCCAAAGTAAAAATAGATTCACCCAATTGTCAGCTACACTATGTTCCTACCACTGCAAATTTCACAAAGGTTTAGTTATAAAGGAAGTGCAATCTTTTTTTTAAAGTATTATTAATATTTTTTGATGGAGAAACTACAATATTAATGTTCTCAAATACCAACATAAGATGACACCCCCTTTTTATAAAAAGAAAATTCTAGGGCAACCAAATATAATAGAATTCTCAAAAACATCCTTAATGAAAAAAATTTTGACTTTATATGCACTCGAAATTAAATAAATATGCAAACAATTTGATTTCTTCAAAAAATTTGCCCAAAAGTTACCCTCACACCAAAATGCCCCTACTTTTGAATAAATGAGTAGAACCCTTGATGAGTGGTACTATGCGACCTTTTGATCATACAAGTTTTGCGACCCTTCATCTCCCAAATTCCTTCTCAGTTTTCAGCATGCATGTTCAAGCTACGACAATTTTTCAAGATGACAACCTATCTCGATTGATCATCTTTATAGGGTAATAATGTTATTTATCTGGTTTAGTTAGGAGAGAATGAAATGTGGGAAAGGAAGAGGTAGTCGCACTATACATCCTAAACCCTGATACATGTAAATACTATAAACCAAGAAGCTTATAGATATCATATTACCTACTATGAAAATCTTCAACTAAATATTGCTTGCTATTCAAACCATCCTAAAAACAATGATCTATTCATATTCACATTGGGATTACCTACTCTAAACTCTAAACCCTAAAGGGTTGATTATGTTTCGATCATTGTTCTAGATGCTTCAAACAAAGATCATCGTCTTTGAATGATGCTTTAAACCATACCTTGATTTTTTCAAAGATACTTCAAAGAAGGTTCGATCATTGTTTCGAGATGTTTTACACCATGATCGATCACCTTCAAATCCTGCTTCAATCATATTGGATGATAACTCAATCTTGTTCAAAGTGTCTTCTAGGAGTTTAATCATTGTTCAATCAGGTTTGATTTGACTCAGGTTATGTATGCAGATGTCTGATCTAATCATACTAATTGAGAGGCATTATAAAACTCAGGTTACATATAGTGCTGAAGGTGTGATGGAGAAAGTGATCAGATAGTTTGAGGCTAATCTACACTTTACAATGATAAGGGATAACATTTGGTCAGCTCACCAGAGCTCCTGATGTGCAATTTTCTGCTGCACTGGTTCATCAACTTTTATTGAAGATGATTGATGATGCTGAAAAAAAGGGATACTAAATTATGTTTAACTTGGCGAGAACAAAACTGCTGGAATTTCATGAGTTTGCTTTGCTCACTGAGCTGAATTTTGGGATGTTCCAATCTAGTGATGGCTTGTAGAAGTGAAGTAAAAACATTAGAGTGCTTGGGAACTACTTAAATGGGGACAAGAACTTCAAGAATACAAACTTAAAAGACTTTTCTTGAAGTGCATTGCACTAGCAAATATAAGGAAGCCTGGATAGTGTTTCTTTATAATTGGTGCACTCCTCAACCATGAAAAATAGAGTGCTTTTTTCACAAACATGCTTCACATGGTTAAGGTTGAAAAAGAATTCTTCAGATACCCATGATGACATGAAGAAAACACTAAGAGGATGAAAGAGGGATATGGCTCAATATGAGTGCCTTGTCATGGAGAAGAATGCTCAGTCCTAGTACACTATAATAGATTTGTAGCACTACAATATTGAGCTTATGAAGCCATAATAAAGATAGAAAGAAAATGTGCTAAGTTCCATAGGAAGAGAGCACCAAGGATGTTAAGTAAAAGACAAAAAGAAAAGTGCTAATTGGAAAGGATTTCTTGCCTCTGCTGATGAATAAGTGGATGTTTCTTTAGGTATTGTCATGTGTTTAAATCTAACTTCAATAGCAGGCCATTATATATTTTTTTTGCGGGCAATGTCCATCCTACATTGGTCTAAAGCTGATGGGCAGGACTTTCATAAAATGCATTATACATAACCATAGTTTGCCTGTCATAGTTATAATTGTGAAGAAGAATGTGAGCCCATCCATTCTTGAGAAGACCAGGGAATGTAACAAAAAAAATAGCTAATTAAGGAGGGATTACAGTTGCATCAGCTTTCTTAGCATTATATAAGAGTTGAGGAATAGGCTAGTTAAAGTTGAGACTAAGCACATAAGGTTGGAACAAAATTTAGAAGCTTTAAGAACTTTTGTCCACAGGCTTATAAAAAAAAAGAACAAATAAGGAAGGAATGAGAAAGATAATAAAGTGAGCAATTGTAACTCTAGGTGAGGTGCAGAGGGGCCTGGATGAGGAAAGGAGGTGGAGGATAAAGGAGATGTAACCTCTTGTACCTCCAGGTGTAGAGGCTAAGAAGGCAGGTAAGCCCATCTGTAGAGATAAGAGTATGTACAATTACTAGGGAACAAGCAAAATTCACATAAGAGCGAGATTATTTGATTGGGGATTTCAAAAATCCGTCAAGAAAGATACACAAGCTAATGGATCCATGCACCATTGATCCACTCTGTTTCATTAATCAAGAGCAACTATCTACCTTCAATCTTGAATATTACAAATCATGGCATAATGTAGAGTTCACATTTTTTAAATGAACTTTAACAAAGTTCATTTGATAGTATGTGAGATCTCAATATTTGCAAAAGCCATAAAGTTGTATGATAATGCCCCTCCTACACCTCAAAGTAGGTCTTGTAGGCAACAATGAATCTGTTTTGCAAGTACTTCCCTAAGTTTATTGAATAGTCATAGCTATTTGTTAAGATAAAGGAACTATTCTCCTCGGACATGGATGAAGGCCACCATAGATAACTAAGAGGCAATTTTGATGCAAGTAGGATTTAACTCAACCAAGATTCAGGAATCTTGTAAATCCGGATTCAATAAATCCTCTAAACTATTTGATATTATAGATGCTAAATTCAAAAAAATCATTTAGTTATTTATTTCATAATTTAAGGATTTCATTTGATTGACATCTTATTATATTAGTTTTGCTATATGCACAAATATATATAGTCTAAATACAACAACAACAAGTCTTTATCCCAACTATATGGGATTGGCTATATGAATCCTTCTTCTACATTGTATCATATTATGTGTCAAATTCTCATTTAGTTTTGTTTGTGATTTGAAGCATGAGAACGAATGTAAAAAGAATTGATGTAAAATGATACTTTATAGTTGGTTGAGAGCTTTACAAATTCACTTTATTTTTTTTTTTTGGTTGACAAAATGTAATATAAAGTAAACTGAAGGTTTTGACATCGGTGGCGGCGCCTGACGTGACGGCATGGGCGGTACGCGACGCCGAGCATCACTTTATTGGTGTATTTGGAATTACCAAATGAATTCCAAATACACGCAAACTTTTCTACAGTATATTGAAATTCATTACATTACATTGGAATTTTACTTTACTCAACCAAATCTTAAAATGTTAGCGATTTGAATGCGCATTTCCAAATGCAACCAACTTAATTCTAATAAATTAGAATAATTTTTTATACATCGTAACCAAATCTTTTTAGATTTATCTCTACCTTTCTTAACATAAGGCAAATCTAATACATTTATTCTGCTAACCAGGTCATCGGATAGCCGAGACTTTATGTGGGAGCTTATTGTCTAAATGAATATTAATAATTTTAAATAATTAAACTTTTTATCAATTTAATATGTTAATTATATTATAATTAGAAGAAATTGCTATCTTTATTAATACTTAATTAGTAATTTATATAAATAATTAAACATCATAATTGTATTTAATAAAATCAAATTATAAATAATATTAATTTTTTAAAATTAATATAAATGACTAAGATTAATTAAATTTTTTAATTCATAATCTTATTTAATTAATCTCAAATTGCATTAATAATTTTAAAATCTGAAACCCTTGTCTTTCTGCCCCAAATTCCCGAAACTCTTGATGACAAAGTTAGAAAGTTGCGATGGGAGCTTATTGGAGAAGTCATGGACAGGACCATCAATGTGAATAAGAGAATTTCATAAGGTTTGCAACTATAAATTAAATCAGCCCAATGACAGGATTTATGACAAAATGGAGAAGAAAATGGGATTTAAAGTTGCCATTATGGCTGTTTAGCAAAATTTAGATTAAATCCTGCTCAAACTCTGCTGCCGAACAGCCCCTGAAAATTAAAATTACCCATAAAGACTTATCACATACTACAATACATGAAAAATAGATACCATAAAAATAAAAATAAAACAATTGATTCCTAATTTAGCCCAAATGCAAATGTAACAAAATCCTCATCAACCTTCCATCAAACCATTTGATGGCATCCTGCATCACATAACCTAATAAATTGCAAAGTCAGAATTAGAAAATAAAAATGCTGTCAAGCGGACTATACACTGGACAAGTATAAAAGAAGCCACTTTGTAATTGAGAAAAAAGCCCAAATAGATATCGATAGAAAATAATAACGATTAAAATATATTCATATAAAAGAATAGAAAAGTAATTACACGAGCCAAACAGTTGACACAAGGGGCCAAAGATGATGATGATACAAAAATAATGCAACTAAAATGCTGGCATCAAGCATCACAAGAACAAATAGCAAAGGTGAATAACATACGCTCCCATGCTCACAGCAGCAGCAAAAACTTCTGGCCGAACTGTAAGCAGCAGTGATTTTGACCTGCTCACCTGCATCCAAGGAACCTACAAAACAACAATGAGAGAGAAAAAATATGTGATGATGCCATGAGAATGCTAGGTGATCATGATATTTTTACGCACATCCAAATGAAGCAATTTTAAGGAAAACAAATGAAAAGTGAGAATAGTTTTTTTTTAAAAAAAACATATCTTATTGAATACAGGATTCACATCTTTTAATTAACATGAGTAATTGCAATCCCCATGTCTTCCAGAATTTAGGATCTTTTTAAAAATGTGACAAAAGACATTTATAAGTCCAAAAGAAGACATTTATAGTTACTTCGAAGAAAAAACATAAAAATTTAAAGATATTTGTACCAAATTTGAAGACAATTGTGCCCATAAGTTTTTTATTGACATAAAGACTAAGAAAAAGATATTCACAATATTTTTGCAGACAACAATAAATTTTAGAGACATGTGAAAAAGTCGCATATAGCTAGTTTTTCCTTAACACATGACTCATACATGTCACGGTTTTAAAAGGTTATGGTGAAAAAAAACATCAGAATATCCTTTACATAATTTTTTCCCTTCAGAAATAAAACCTAACATTTTTTTCTATATGGGCATGCAGTAATATTTTCCACATTCACGTTATTGTAATAAAATAGTATTTGTTGATATCCGTGATAAATACATAAAAAGTGGTACGTATTTTCATGTGACAATTTTAGAGAACAATCATTTGACTATTTCAAAATGTTCACTTCAAACTAAAATGATAGAAGTAATAAAAAGCCACTAAACTTCAAAACGGGTTCAATACATGCACACGCTTGTGAAGTAGGCTTTGTTTGGATCTAAGAAAAGGGAAGAAACAAAATGAAATTCAAAGAACTTGTGGGTTGATTATAAATCTACGGACAATCATTTTAGCTTTTCAACCATTTTTTTTTTTCATTTCCTCAATTTCAAAGCATCTAAACAGCCTTATTAATTCATAGGTTGGGTGCAAATCTGACACTCGGAAAATACAGATTTAGTTATAATGCAACAACAACAACAAAACTTTATCCCACTATGTGCGGTCGGCGATATAAATACTTCTCCATTGTGTCCTATTAAGTGTAAAATTCTCAATTAATTCTAATAAACTTAGGCCATTTTTTGTACATCATAACTAAGTCTTTTTAAGTCTACCCCTGCTTTTCTTGATATAAGATAAATCTAATACATCTACTCTTCTAACTGAGTCATCGGACGGCCGACGTTTTATGTGACCAAACCATCTAAAGCAACTCTCTCTAATCTTCTCTGCCAGTAGAGCTACTCCAACCTTTTCACGAATATATTCATTTTGTATTTTATCTCTAAGAGTTAAGTCACTCATCTACCTGAGCATCCCCATCTCTACAACACTTAACTTAATTTTATGCTTTTCTTTTACTGGCCAACATTCTGATCAATAAATCATTCTCGGTCCTTACACCATCTTATAAATTTTTTCTTAAGTCTAAGTAGTACTTTTCTATCACACAACAGGCCAAATGCAATCCTCCACTTCAACCATCTAACTTGAATTCTACTAATAACATCAAAATCTATTTCACCATCATTTTGAACAATAGACTCGAGATATCTGAAACGTTCACTCTTTTTAATGAATTGATCACCCAATGTCACAACCCCACTATTAGAACTTCTACAACTAAAATTACACTCCATATATTAAGTTTTAGATCTACTTAAACAAAAAAACCTTTGGACTCTAAGGTTGACCTCCATAATTCAAGTTTCTCTTTGACTCCCTCCCTCGTTTTATGAACAAGAAGAATGCCATCAACAAAAAGTATACACCAAGGTACATTCTCCTGTAAATGCCTGATAAGAGCATCCATAATTAAAGCAGAAGGATATGGACTTAAAGTCAATCCTTGATGTAATCCAACAGATATAGGAAAATATTTTGTCAATCCTCTTTGTGTTTGGACACAAGTAACAATTCTAATATACCTATCTTTAATGATTTGAATATAACCAATATCAACTCTTTTCTTTTCTAGAACTCTCCAAAGCACTTCTCTTGAAACTTTATCATATGTTTTTTTCTAAATCAACATATATCATATGTAAATCCTCCTTCCTTTCTCTATATTTATCCATTAAACCTCTCAACAGATGTATAACATCTATTATAGATCTACCAAACATAAAACCAAATTGAATTTTAGAAACTTTTGTATCACAACATAACCTATGCTCAATTACTCTCTCCCATAATTTAAACCTATGGCACATTAACTTAATTCCTTTATAATTTGCACACTCTTGTGCATCATCTTTATTCTTAAAAATAGGTACCAACAAACTCTTTCTCCACTCATCTGACATCTTTTTAATCTTTAAAATAATATTAAAAATATTAGTAAGCCAAAAAATTCATTGATCTCCTAAGTATTTTTACACTTCTATTGAAATATCATCAGGTCCTATTGATTTTCCACACTTCATTGTCTTTAAAGTCTCTCCAACTTCAATTTTACTAATACGATGATAAATATTAAATTCTTTATTTTTGTTTAGGGTACTAAATTTGCTAAAATCAATCGAATATTCACACTCTTCATTAAAAAGTTTATTAAAATATATCATTCATCTATGCTTAATATCATCTTTTAAGAAAAATACTTTATGATTTTCATCTTTAATGCAACTTCACTCGAACTAGATCTTTATTTCTCCTATCTCTTTGGCTTGACTAACATATATATATATATACATATACCTTTCACCTTCTTTGGTATCCAATCTATTGTATAAATCACTAAAAGCTAAATTTTTTATATTGCATATTGTTTTCTTAGAATCTATACTATCAACTTTGTGTTTTTCCTAATTCTATGAGTTTTTACATCTAAACCAAATTTTATAATAAAACTTCTTATTTCTTATCTTTTTTTGCACATTCTGACTACACCATCAACTATTTTTACTTTAAAAAATATTTTCTTTTGACTCTCCAAGCAATTTTTTTGCAACTTATATAATTTTACTTGCTACTTTTTCTCACATAATATTAGCTTCCTCATGAGCATCCCAACTTGCTTAATTTCACTTGCTACATTATTTATAATTACACCTACACCAATTCAAGTTCGACTCATACCTGAATATTAAAATTTAAAACCTAAACTATCAATCTCCTTGGCCTTCTCCCTAAGTCATTTAATTTTTTGAATACATAAGATATTTATCTTCCTATGGAACATAATATCTATTAATTACATTAATACACCTATAAGAGTACCTATACTCTATGTTCCTAACCTGATATTAGTTCTATGGACTAACTTCTTTGCAAACATCCATCTATAATGTAGGAACCCTTGCTAATTTAACACTACAGCTGGGCGTCGATACAACGATCCTTACACACTTTTCACTATATTCAAGCCATACAATGTGTCACTTCCAGAGAACGCACTAGCATTAATACAATGTATTAAAAGGATTCATGTCATGATTTTTTCGACAAGTTTTACGTTAGCTTTCGACTAGCTAACCCAACTCTCCACTTTTCACATTCAGAACTTAGGACCCCCACAAAAGTAGTGTTGATTACCCAATAAAATTCTTTAAGATAATCAATACAAAAAGAAAGCCTTCATAAGCTTATACAACTATTAGCAAACCAGATGATGAGTGCTGAAAAAAAAAAAATGAAGAGACATCAACATAATAGATCTAAGTTGTGCGTAGCTTCAATGAAATATTTGAGTTGCATCAATTTTTTACATTTAAATTGTTAATATATAGATTTCTATAAATGCTAATGGCGGATAAAAATTATAAGATGGGTCTCAATGGTTTCTTTGTTTATTAATTTATATTAGTCCTAGTTTCTTCTAGGTTCATAGCCTTTGTTATGGCGGATAATTCATAGGTCAGGCACTTTTTTTGGGGTGGATTTTGAAACTCTTTATGTTATAAAATGCCTATAAAACCCTTAGTTATGTTGGATCTCTGGAAATGTTGAAACAAGATTTACAGCACTACCCTTAATGTGTGGTTTGTCGGACTTGCAAAGCTTTCAATATTGCGGCTCTGTTAACATAATTCTGAAAATTTCAAGTTTGCCACCACTCTGGGTTACGGATTTCATGCTCATTTCTATGATTGTATCCTCTCGATGATTTTGCTGGTGGTTAAATTAGTTTATATAAAATTCTTATGCAACAACAACAACAACAAGCCTTTATCCCACTATATGTAACTACATGAATCATTCCTATCCATTGTGTCATATTATATATCAAATTTTTATTTAATTCTAATAAACTAAGATCATTTTTTATACATTTTAACCAAGTCTTGTGCGATGGGAAATAAAGGCAATCCAAGGCATATTAAAAAAAGACTTCAACAACATAATAAATTTGATTTTAGATGCAAATCGTTCTTCCTCTTCCAAGATTCAATTCCTTAGATTTATATATATATATATATATATATATATATATATATATATATATATATATATATATATATATATATATATATATATATATATATATATATATAAATATAACCAGACAATAAAATGAATAGACGTAAAATTGCTAGATTAAAATATAAAAAGCAAAATTACAATGAAGCATAAAATGATGATAAATAAAAAATTATCCATCTAATAAGTGAGGGAATCCATAAAAAGGTTTCATTTGTAGCACCTAGCTTATTTACAAGTGAATCATGGAGAATGATGATAATTTTTTTTTCTCATGCATGTCCCTCCTAAGAAAATGAATTGAAAACTCTTACCCATTGGGCTTCTATGCTTAATAAACAACCATCTAAACTAGAAAGCTGCTCAAAATCTATGGCATCGACGTCCACAACAAAAAGAAGCGGGAGGGGGGCCAAATCATCTAAAGGATCTATACCCATGTTCTTGACTAAAGATGAGATCATAACCTTCTTAAGGCTTAATATAATGAGAGTTGACTATGAAGGATATGATTCCATGATACCACTTTACGTTTGTTCCAAATTTTATATACATGCTTGAACTAAAGAAGGTGGAACTGTGATATGAACTGAATCCTTGGCTTGAGTCCGTTCGCAGCTGCTGAGTTAACTCACTGAGTGGAATGAACCCGGAGGGAGTAGCAATAATTAGCGGGTGCTTTGGACCGTGGGATCTTGCCTATTCCTCTTGGCCGGATCTGTTTTGTTGTCCTGAGTTGTGCCTTGAAGCGTTTCATGCCTTACTCTTTTACGCCTTGTTCAGTGAGCGGTTCTTGATTTCCTTTCTGTTGATAATGGCTTACACGCGTCTCTCTCGGCGCGGTTCGATCTCGTGCCTTGAACTGTCCCGGAATTAATCGTTTTGATTCAAAACAACGGATGTTGTCAGATGAAGCTTCGAGGGAAGCTTGCTTTAACCCTTTCTTTGTTTTGTTTCCTTCGATTGTTCGAGTCATCGAATCACTCCAGAGAGGGAAGAGGGGGAGCGGCTGGGATCGGAGGAGAAAACTAGGGTTCTCCTATAGAAGAATGGCGGTTTCCGGTGAGGAAAACCAGAGAAGACTCGAGAAGGTAAGGAGAAGATGAAGAACAGAAGAAGAAGAAGAAGAAGATAAGTTTCTTTCTGAAAATATTGATTACCTCTGTTTGCTTTTCTTACATCTATTTATAGTCTTTTCTTTCTTAGATCTATGCCTTCTATACCTTGCAGAACTATTTTCTCTTACGGATTGTTAGATCAAGGTAAGATAATCTGTTATTTTATCACATTTACTCTTCTTGTTTTCGCTATCGAGATCTGTTTCTTTTGATTATTTATGGAATTTACTTTCAGTACTCGGATATACGTTGGTTTAGTTTAGTTTCCCCTACGCTCTTTGGTCTTTCATATATCTTGTATTTAATATAGTCTTTTATTTTGGGCATTTTTTTGTTGCTGTTGTAAAATTCTTCATCGTACTGCTCTCTGTTGTTGCAAAAATTTATGTTTGTTTTGGATATTTGTAGTTTTTAACTATCTTCTGGTCTAAGCATGTAAATTTACTCTGTTGATGTTATATTTTGGGTATATTGGTGAAATCCTTTAGCCAACTTGGCCTTCTTCTATCTCTTTTGTTTATGTTGTTAATTTGTGGATATGTATTCATATCAAACTGCATTTACCACAAGTGAAGATAAATGTTGGCCATATGTTTCCTCCCCTAGTTCCGAAATATAAGAATCAGTAATAGATGATTTCTTAAGTTTTTGGGTGAGCTTTAAAACATTTAGAGAATCCATAGGAAAAGAGGCAATAGTTGGCATGAGCGATAATGGCTGGAGCTAGTTTGTTTGGATTTGAATTCGAATGGGCTCCTTCATTTGTGCAAAAATTGCCAGCCTACATACTTAAAACCTTAATGAAGAATTTATATTTCTTTCCAAAATTACCGAAATAATGAAAATGTTAAACACTTTTCAAGGCCTTAAGCTTTGCATTTTAAAAAAAAAGGCAACTTGTTAATATGATATTAATTCAAATTTACATGGCTAACAAAAGAGTGCATGAACTCGTTGTATTGTTTCTAACCTAAATAGCAATCCATCCACCGCCCTACCCTTCCCTCGATATGCCCTCATTGATGCCTTCAAGTAGTGCTATCCTCTCTTCTCCATCTCCTTTCCTTTCTCTTCTTCACCCTTATCACCTAACAATTCTACACAAAACAGCCATCCCTTCACCTTTGCATCAACGCCATCCCAAATTGCCACAATTCTTACCATAGCTCGATCACCTTTCCTTACTCCACTTAGGCATTGGAATGCCACCAACTTTCTGCCATCATTCTCATTTAAATGACATTCATAAAATAAGGGAATTTCATTTTAAAAATAAAAATCTGGACAAGAGATGTGACTATGAATGTGTCTAGAAAGCATGGCCAAAAGTCATGACAGGCGATAAGATGGTTATCATATGGAAATTCTTTACATGAACACAATTATGGTGGTATTACATCAATAATAATTATAGAAGTTTTAGGTAATAAATGTAAATAACCCAAATAAAATGAATCTAGGCAAAAAAATCAATCTGTTTCTGAGAAAGTTACTTGGCCAACTATGAACTACTTATATATGATATTATCAACCAATAAAGCAAAGATCCTTCGCATCCAAATATTAGAAGGTGCATCTTTTAAAGTTTCTGCATCTACAAGTTCCCTCCGAGGTTGTTTGGAAAACTGACTTTAAACTCAAGTTAGAGACTGTTGAGTTTGCATATATTCTGCTAATGATCATTTTGTACTGAAGAAAAACCTAAGTTCACGTAAAACATTCTTTAAAAATAAATGGAAGAAAATAAAAAAAGAATTATCAGCAGATTTTCTCTGGCATTCCTCATAAACATAAAGTAGGAATGGAAAATCTATTTAATCCAAAGCTACATTCCTTTTTGAAAGTTAATTTTTCTAATCATGAAACAATTTTTCTATTAGAATGACTTACAAGACTAAGAAGAATGGCACTTGTCATTGACAAATATTGCCGATTTTGATCAACCCAATTTGCCACACCTGCAAAATAACAATCATGTAATAAGCAAGCGGTAATTAAATATGGACATTGTCGGAATTTATGTGGCATCCTTGATGGAAAACATAACTTGCAAATTATCTGATAATGCACATCTTGTTCCTTCAATTAAATTAAGTAAACAAAAAGAGATTCACACCAACTGACAACAGGCAAAGTCTCTGGGTCAATGGTCAACTAAGCTGTGAACGCAAATTTAGAGAAAAGGAATTCAATCATTTCTCTTTTGACAAGGCCATGCACATTTCTAAAATGCTAAAGGAAAATGAAATAAACAATGGCAAGAAGGAAAATATAAAGAAATTTATACAAAGAAGACTCACTCTTTATGAAATCTCGAAGCACCTGCACATAAAATTCAAATAATAAGTGTTCCTTTCATATGGCTCTCCATTTTGTTATAAGTAAATTCATTGTGCATAAGTTAAGGAAGGAATACGATAAAATTAGAAGAAAAGCAGAATCTAGCCTCTTTTCTCCTTACACTCTTGAAGAATAAACAAAGTGGCTTTTAAAAAAAAAAAAAAGAAAACCTATTGACATCAAAGATCTAAAGTCAAGCTGTTTCTGGAAGAGTATAATGATAATTCTTTCTTTTGAAAAACTGACAACTGGAGGAGGAAATCCAATTTAATACACCAAATCACTCTAGGCGATCAAATCATTTCTAATCTATCTAACATTACACATGAATTTCACTCTTACTATAAAAAGTTTCTTAATTAAAATTACCCAACATCTAAACATGTGGTTGACATTCATAAGCTTTACCCTAAGGATTATCTCTTCTTTTTTCAGGTTTTGACAATCTTCTTTTCCCTTAACGAAATCAGCTTGTACTATTTCTTGGTACTTCATCTCCTATTTAAGATGGCCTATCGCTTCAAATTTTCAAGAAACAAAAAAAAAAAAAAAAAAAATCATTCACCTTCATATGGTTTCTATATTTGAGGACATCTACTAAGGCAAGCTTGCTTCTTTTAGTTTTACACTTTTTGTCTACTTCTTAAAAAAGTTTACAGCTGAAGTGCTTGCAAATAAACTCAAAGAATCCTTGCCAAATTGGTTGATATTTCTATAGGTGCCTCTCTTGTAAAGGATTGTTGACTGCATTGTTGTAGCTCATGACTTAATTCACTCCTCTTTCAAGCAGCCAAAAAAAATAAAAAGACTATCCTCAAAGTAAATTTCAAAAAAGCCTTTGATATTTCGAAATGGGATTTTCTTTTTAATACACTTTATAGTTGCTTCTTTCTACCAAAATACATCTCTTGGATCTTTGATTCATTGACTCGTTCAACCTCCCAAATCATTGTGAACGGTATTCATGTTAAGCTTAGGCAGGGAGACCCCATTTTTCCACTTATGTTTATTATCATTGTTGACGTTCTTCATAAATACTTCATTTGTTTCCTTTGACAATTGGATTGGGGATTGTTACTTTTTTTTTATTGAGGATTGTTAATTGAAACATGGAGAATCACCTATTCCTGACTCTCAATGTTCAAATGAAACTCCTTCGTTTTGACAAGTTATCCCCTCCAAGCTCTAAATTACCTTAGGAAGCAATCAGATATGGTACCTTTTTGGCTAATATTATAAAATCTCTCTTAAATCCCTTTTCTTTACTTTCCTTTAAGCTCCAAAAGTCTGCAATATGCTTTTATGAATCAAATGAAACTCCTTCTGGAAAGGAAACTTCTTGAATAAAGGTGGTAGGCAAGTGGTCATCAACTTTTTGCTTCATTACCACTTTATTACTACTTTCTCATTTGAATTATAAATTAGGTTATCAAAAAGATTGATGCTATTGAAAGAAACTTTTTCTAAAAAAGGTAATGAGGAAAGCTATAGTATCTTATCAACTAGCAAAATATATGTCAGGCTAAATGTTTTTGACAGATATCGACATCAAAGGCTTGTGCCAATGAACATGTCTCTCCTTAGCAAATAGATTCAGAAGTCTATTCGATTAAATAATTATTCTTCTGTATGATCTATCATTCGAGGCAGATAATTTAGTGACACTTTCTAATTTCTAGTTTACCAATATGCCTGGTTCAACTTTTACTATATAGATTTCTCAAGCTATTCATTCCTTTCTCTTAAATTTATCTTGGAAAATTCATAATTATAGAAGCATCAATTTTTGGAATAAAAATGGATTAATGAAGTCACTCTCACCTTTTAAATCAATGGCTATTTGGTTGGATGCATTTAAAATGTATGAATTTTAAAAATGCAAAGTGAAACATATGTATTGAAGAAATGCATTAGTTATTTGATTAGATGCAAACCAAAAGCATTGAAATGCCTTTTTTGTATTTATTATAATATTTCCAATGCATTAAAATACGACGGGCAGGTGTTGATCAGAGGCAATACAAGCAATGTCAATGGCTGTTGTCGCAAGTTGTGGATGCAACGAATGATAATCAATAGTGGATGGAGTCCACAATGAGCTGCATATCACGTTGGCATGCAGCAACAATAGTGACAATAACCACTGACCATGGATGGGGAAGATGAAGTCTCGTGCTATAAGTTTTTCATTCATTTGAAATTCGCCCTATTTCACCAATTTTCAAATTCATAAAAAAAGGGATTATTGGAATTCCAAATTCTCTACACAAATGCCTTATATTGGTTTATGTCAAACCAAATATAAAAAAAAAATCAAAGCACTTCAACAAAACATCCCATTAGTGATTTAATCACCATTAATAGAGATTTAATAATTTGATTACTCATTATCACTTGACTAGTCATGTTTAGTACGATTTCTAGAAAAAAACTATTTAATTTAATCCTATTAGTTGAAATGAATTTCCCTCAGACATGAAACATGACACGGGACAAAGGGACGCAAGATGTCTTGCGCATCCATGAAGACTGGCCTGAACTGATTTAGCTTTGAACTAGGGATGATTCAAGGCTTTTCAAACATGATTCAATTATCCTTTAGATTAGGGTTTACTTTATATAATATAAATAGATTATTTTGTGTTGATGGTGGCCTTATAACTTCTCTTTGATTACTAATATATAAATATGTTTTCAATCATTTTATACAACTTAAAAAAGTATTATCTCATTGCTGTCAAACATCTTCAGCTACTGCTTTTTCAATCCAAAATTTCATTCCGAGGTCATTTCACTCCAACATGCATGCGTGTATGCGTGTCATGGTACATTTACATCAAGACTATGAAATCAAACTTACAAAACTTTGGGTACTAAGTTGTGTGTGTGTGTGTGATGATAGATTTACATCAAGACTATAAAATAAAACTTACAAAACTTTGGATACTGAGTTAACATTTAGTACAATATTACACCTTGAAAGCAATGGCCAATTTAAAAGAACTATTTAGAATCTAGAAGATTTACTTAGACTATATGTTATTGATTTTGGTTGAGATTGAAAATCACATATTTCATTAGTAGAATTTAGTTGCACTAATAATTTTCAATTGAGTGTTAAAATGACACCATTGAAGTATTTTATGGAAAAAAATACAAAACACCATTATATTGGGGAAAAACAAGTGAAATAAATGTGATAGGATTGGCTATGGTATGTAAAGCCACAGATAAAATTTGATTGATTTGTGATAAATTGAAAGCAGTACAAGATAAACAAAGAAAATATTATAATGCTATAAATCAACTAGTGTAATTTTATATTGGAGCATTTGTATTTATCAAAATCAATAAAAAAAAGAGGGTGAATCACTTTAACAAAAATGGAAAAATTATGCCCATGATGCATATGTTCTTATGGAATTATTGAAAGAATTAGAGATTTGGCTCACAAACTAGCTTTACCAGCTTGCATATAGAGAGTACATAATATTGCACATTTTTGCACTTTAAAAATACATAACTACTGAATCTAATAAGGCTTTTATATTTTCATAGATTACATAGACATTCAATCTAATCTTACATATATAAATAAACCAAAGCCAATATTGGGTTATGATGTGAAACAACATTAAAATTGAGATATATCCATTATACTAGTTTTATAGAAGCATAGAATGAAAAGAGATGTTTCATGGGAAGAGAGAAATGCAAAAATGTTAACCACATCTTTTTCAATTAAGGTAGATTTTCAGTACTACATTTTTAATTTTTTTTAAGACAATTTAATAAGAAGAGAACATTGCAAGGACACAATTTAAAAATGAATCAACTAACATTAATTTAATCAAACTAATTGGATACGATTCTACTCTAGATAGAGTATGAGAGAAAGATGGAGTAAGAGAGAACAAGCATGAGCATTAAAGAGAGATAGAGAGATCGAGTGCAGTGAAAATGACAATGAATGTGAGAGACAAAGATAGAATGAACGGGCAAGCTAACCTATATGAAGTTCTGAACTAGAGAGAGCAAGAACAAACAACTAGGTAAACTATAGAACAAGAGAGGAAGCAAGTGCACGAGCATATTAGGCCAACAAGTGATGCCGCACACACGAGTAAACGTCAAAGGCTTTCAACTTCTTCTAAAAGCCAGACAACACAGTCCAAGAGCTTGTGAATTTTCTATAATGCAGAAAGAGTATGGAAGAAATAAATTTTATCTTTTCTTCCTCCTTATTATCAATCAAGATAAAACCTAAAACCTAAAATAACTATTTGATTTTTATAAACTCAGTTAAAACTTCAAATATATTTTTATTTTTAAGGAAATTTTGTTAGGATTTTGGTGTGAAGGAGAATAAAATTAAAAGAAAAAGAAGGAAATTTGGAAAGAGAGTGAAGCATTCAAGGAATGCATAAACTAGTAAATTTTGAAATTTTATTTGATAGTAGAAATTTAAAAGATAACCTAAAGCTAATAAATATTTATAAAATAATTATATTATGAATTGAAATTTTAGGAATATTAAGATTTTTGAAAAATGCGAGCAAGTAATTCATAGGTTCTCCAATTAATTACATACAAGAGATGCAGATGTTACTCAGGAGTTGATTCAGCATAAGAAAATATTAAAGTTGAAGAGTTAGTTTCCCCAAAAGCTGAGGGGGATCATATTTCTATTTTGTTTGTGATAATATCATTCTTCTAAGCTAAATACATCAAATGATATGTTACAAGCTTATTTAAGTGTCATTGCAAATTCATACGTGATATCTATAGATAAGCATGTGTATTATGAAAGATGAAGTTTACCGTCGTATGGTACTACCTGAGGATGCTTTATATTTATACCCATGCATAGAAGTTTAAATGCCATCCTCACTTTGGGGTTGGGATAGGTTTGAAAAATCATATTGATATTAAAATATTTTAAATAATATAATTAGATAGTGCTCCTATGATGGGTCTATTATAAAATAAAATAAGATATGACATGATGTCCTTTTTTACTTGCTCATATCATTAATATCCAACAGAATGTTACACATCACTCACCTATGGAGGAAATGCAAATATTCTATAATTTTGTATAGATTTACTTTAGCATACACATGTTCATTTAAGTTATTATAATTCATGATTGTGATATAACAACCGAGTTATTTTTATAACTCACACTTACTATGATATGAACACATATATCCCAACAAGAAACAAAAGAAAGCGAAGAAGGCGGATTGGCTAAAGATTTCAGTATGGAGAAAATAGAAAACAGAGAATAAATTACAGCCTTAGAACAGAGAGTAATAAAGAAATAAATATTAACAAGTTATTACAAAACAAGAAATAATTACAGACGGAATAAAAGATCCCCAAAAGAACAGACAAAGAAATACATCAAACAGTACAGAACTCCCCAAGAACCATATACAAGAGAAGTTGCTCAACACAGGGAAAGACTCATCCAATACATCATGAAAATAGGAAAGATTAGTAGAGCAGGAAGGCGATGCAAGAAATCAAGAACTATAACAGATCTAACCGAAATTAGTTACAAAAGACATAGCAGATGAACCTTCTAGAAGAGCAATCAGAAACTATAAATAGAGAGGAAAAAGAACAAGAAAGGATCGGAAAAATTATCTCAAGAACTCCTCTTCCTCTGACTCCAGTCTTCTCCTTCCTCTTCCGAACCTTCCTCACGGTGGACGTCGCCGGAATCCTTCCTTAGACCGGTGCATCGCCGGCTTTCTCCCTCTGGTTCGCCTCATCCTCACAGAGCTCTCTCTCAGAAACCCTAACCCTTCGAATGCCAAAATGAATCCCGAGCCGAACTCTTTCCAATTCAAACGAGAAGCGTCCTCAGGAAGCTTCATCACACGGCAGAGATAAAATCAATCGCCGCTTCTCCATTCCATCAGACGATCCTTACTCATCCCGTACATCAAGCTTCTTTCACACTCCACTCGACAACGGCGTCGAGAACGCGGGATAAAAGAACACATCCAAGGGTTTACAAGAAGGAATCCATTGTTCAAGACTCAGAAACGCAATCCAAGTGATCCAATCCAGCGGTGAGCTAAAAGGCTAGATCCAGCATCGAGCACCCATAAAACCTTTCTCCTCTCGACTCGGTAGTTTGGATGCACTCGGTGGGTCAACTCGGTGAGCAGACTCAAAAGCGGTGCGGTCAATCCGAGGAAATAAGACCCAATCCTCCTCTTGACTAGATCTAAAAATAGATCGTATCATTGGTGCTCTTGTTGATTCCAACAACTCAAACAATGGCAGATGGCACAAGACACACAGCTAAAACTATTGATGAATGTGTAAGCAGTGAATAAAAATGATGAGCAAATGCAATCCATTCTTATGATACTAAATGAAGTATCGAAGATTATTAATAGAGAAACTCAACAAATCCTCTCAAGATCAACAATCAGGTATGTAACTTCATACCCAGAATTTCCAATCATCCTAGACCTCGATTTCAAAGCGGCTAGAGGTCAAAGTTGATATGCCAAGATTCAATGGTGACAACCCAAGGGTTCTATTTAAAGCGGTCAATTTTTCCAATATTATAATCGAAGATCAAAGTTCATAATTGCTTACGTATACATGGATGGCCTGCCTTATTTGGTATCGGTGGATGCATGGCAATAAACAATTAAATACAGAATCGGTTTAAAAGCAAGTAATTGAGGTTTGGACCCTCCTTTTAGAGATTTAAGGGGTGAATTACTACAATAAAATCCACAGTCAGGATTTTTGATGAATGAATTTGTGCCAGATTTAGAATTATCCTCACAATTTTTTTGAGTTGTTTTGAATCTATTAAAACATGACATTAAAAGAAGTGAGGCTGGTAACCTCATTCTGACAAGCCTTTTAGCGTTAATGGAAGGCAGATTACAAGATGACATATCTACCACCTTCCAGATTTGCTACACACCTGTAATGAACAAGCACTGCTTTTACACCAATGGCAACCACTATCCACAATACCCAATAAAACAGATACCCATTCGAGAAATTAGCTTCATTAGAAGGCGAAAAAAGAGGTCTGTTTGATTATGATAGAAGTTTCAGTCATATGTGCAAATCAAACTCTTTACCTTGTAGTAGTCAATGATGAGCAAGATTACCTATTCAAAGCTGACTCATGGCAAGATCGATTTAATTGGGAAGAGCTCCACAATCGCCTTAATGCTTTTACGGGTCAAATCCTAGAACTTCTGGTTACTGAGGAATGATTGGCAACAAACAAGTTCAGTGCTTATTGATAGTGGGTTAACCCACTTTATTCAATCTAAACTTTCAAGTTTCTAAACCATACGTCACATCTCGGTCTTTAAAGTATTTAGTAGGGAATGGAGAGGCTACATGTTAGGTTTGCTCTATTCTATTCACTACAAGGATACACTTTTCTTGATTGCTACCTTTTGGATGCGAGGCGGATGTAATGTTAGAGTTGATGGGGAACATTTAGGTGAATGCTGATGGACTACAAAAGCTCACCATGAAGTTATCAAAATGACAAATTAATTCAACTACGAGACACTTGACAAAAGTAGACAACATTACATTCCATCGGTTTACCAAGTTGCACAACGAGAAAGACATCATTTCTTACTTACGGTCGGAGGAATTCGAGGCATTTGTCCTACCGAATTGATCATTTACGCAAGCATACAACTGTGTATTAATACCAAGACTTGTTTGGGATCCATTTATCTTGCCTCCCAAAGGGATATTGACCACCAAATCTGCGACACGGAACTCAACCCGAGGTTAAAACCTGAATATCCTCACTTTCAAAAAAGCGAAATAGAAAAACTAATTAAAGAAATGATGGATCTGAGGCATTATAAGGAAAGTAGTCCTTTCTCATCCCCAGCATTGCTAATCAAAAAAAAAGATGGCACTTGGCGTTTTTGTGTAGATTATAGGCTTAAACAAATTCACCATACGATGGGTTCCCACCAACTCAAGAATTGATGGATGAATTATATGGAACCCTTGTTTTTTCCAAGCTAGATCTAAGATCGTTATCATCAATCGAATGGCGAGAAAAGGACATTTACAAAGCGCTTTGAACACATGAAGGCCATATGAATTCATATGTGCCTTTTGGTTTAAATGCCCTCAACCTTTCAAGCCTAATGAATTGATTGCTTAAGCATTCTTAAGGAAATTTGTTAGTTTTCTTTGATGATATACTATATCTGTGAATTACATACATAGGCATACAAGCATCTTGGAACAATGACCTTATATGAACCATCCAAATGTTCTTTTATTCAAAGCGAATAGAATATTTGGGACATATTTTATCAACCTGAGGATAGAGGTGGATCCCAAGAAAATACAAGCGATCTGGCATGGCTATGCCAAAGTCGATAAAAGGTTAAGAGGATTTACGGGATTAACGGGATATTATAGAAAGTTTGTCAAAATTATGCGAGTGCTTCCCTCAACATCAATGCTTGTCAACACGGTTCCAGACGGAGGAATCAACAACAATTCACAAAATTGAAAGAGGCTATGATAACATTACCGATCTTAGCATTTCCCAATTTTACTATGCCATTTATCCAAAGCATGTCTCACGGACGTGATAGGCTGTATTAGCTTCGAATAATCACCCTTTAGCTATTTGTAAAAGTTAAATCCTACAATGCAAAATCCTCGACTTATCTTTAGAGAACTCTATCTTGTCTTGAAGCGATTGATGGAGCGGTATTCTTGGGTGCCAACTATTTATGGAGCGTTAGAATTATTACAAATTATCCAAACGAGGAATGTTTTTCTTAATCAAACTATTGGGATTTGATTACTATTGAGTATAAAGAGCTTCCAACAAAGTTCGATGCTTTATCGAAAGGAACCCCGCGAAACAAATTCTAATGAGAATCGGTCTACTGGTCCTACATCATATGCTTATACTCAGCAGTTCACAACATTCTTAGAATTAAAGAGGAAACTAACTCAATCTTGAACTACAAAAGGCTGCGAACAAATAGCGAACAACCAGCTGTTTCCAAAATATAAAATATTAAAGGATTAATATACTATAAAAGCGATTGTCATATGCAGATATCATCAAGAATTATCGAGAATTACATTCCACCAAGCGGAGGGCATCTTGGAATTCATAAAACTTTGGCTAGAATTGCTCGAAATTATTGACAATGAAAAGACATACAACACTTCAGACTTGATATGTCACAAGTGAAATATGATACTCAAAAGCGCGAGTTCTTCAACTCTTTATCCAACCAACATTTGGGAGGAAGTATCGATGGATTTTATTCAGTGCAGTCTGTAACAAAGCTGTTATATTAGTGGTGGTGACAGATTGTCAAAATATGCACATTTTTACCGGTTTTACTCTACATAGCTCACTATTTGTTTTGACATTGTCAATGCATGGTATACCAGGAATAATTTCTAATAGAGACCTCTATTCATGAGTAATTTCACGGCAAAATATTCAAATTAAGTGTGTACACATTAAGCGGTGATTACCACCCTGTGGATGTGCGGGTTACCAGAGAATCTGAGCGATCAGGAGTTTTGTTATGGGCGAAGAAGCTGTTACAATTTATGCGCGAATTTTCTATAACACATCCATCAATACTTCCACCAAAATGACTCCTTTTCAAGCGGTTTATGGTAGACCTCCTCTGATCATTCCTCTTGTCACTACATCTAATCAGTAGAATCGATTTACAATAAAGGGACAAGATCATACAAATACTTATAACAAATTTCAGGAGGCTCAAAAGCGGGATGAAACAAATGGGCGATAAACACGAAGAGCTTGATTAGAAGTTAATGAATTGGTATTAGTAAAGATACAACCTACTGACGGACTTGATGGCAGGAATCAATATACCAAATTACAAAAGAAGGTATTATGGGTCTTTTAAAATACTACTGAGAAAATAGGAATGGTGGCTTATAAAATTGAATTACCTGCAACAGCAAGAGTACATAATGTATTTCACATATCCAAATTAAAATCATATAGACAAGACTCTACTATCCATCCAGCACAGCTATCAACCCAATTCAGAGATGGACAAATGCTTATTAGACCTATCAAAATTCTGGACCACAGAACTATACTAAAGGGAGATCAACAGATCAAAGAAGTACTAATCCAGTGGGAAGGCTTATTAGAAACAGACACATCTTGGGTAACAGAGAAAGAAATCTGAGAAAATTTTCACGATTTTGACGCGAGGACAAGGTCGAGGGTGGGGAGTAATGATATGAACATATCCAAGCAACAAACAAAAGAAACAAGAATCTTGGGATTATAAAGATTTCATAAGTATGGAGAAAATAGAAAGCAGAGAATAAATTACGCTTAGAGCGAGTAATAAAGAAATAAATATTAGCAAGTTATTACAAAACAAGAAATAATTACAGACGGAATAAAAGATCCCCAAAAGAACAAACAAAGAAATACATCAAACAGTACAGAACTCCCCAAGAACCATATACAACAGAGAAGTTGCTCAACACAGGCAAGGGAAAGACTCATCCAATACATATGAAATACGCCGGAAAGATTAGTGAGCAGAAAGGCGATATGCGAAATCGAACTAACAGTAATTAGTTACAAAAGACATAGCGGATGAACCTTTAGAAGAGCAATCAGCTATAAATAGAGAGGAAAAAAAAGAACAAGGATCGGAAAATTATCTCAAGAACTCCTCTTCCTCTGACTCCAGTCTTCTCCTTCCTCTTCAGAACCTTCCTCACGGTGGACGTCGCCGGAATCCTTCCTTAGGCAGGTGCATGTGAGCTTTTCTCCCTCACGGTTAGCCTCGTCCTCCGAGCTCTCTCGAAACCCTAACCCTTGAATGCCAAAATGAATCCGAGAACTCTTTCCAATTCAAGCGAAGCGTCCTGAAGCTTCATCACCGAGATAAAATCAATGCCGCTTCTCCATTCCATCGACGATCCTTACTAATCCAGGTACATCGGCTTCTTTTTGACACCTATAATCCACTCAGAACAACAGCGATCAGGAACGGCAGGATAAAAGAACACATCCAAGGGTTTACAAGAAGGAAATTCCATCCGACGGTTCAAGCGACTGAGAAAGCAATCCAAGTGATCAAATCCAAGCGTGAGCTAAAGGCTAGATCCAACGGATCAAAAAGCACCCGCAAAACCTTTCTCCTCTCTCGACTCAGCCGGGTTCAGATGCACTCAGTGGGTCAACTCAATGAACAGACTCAAACCAAGCCGGTGCAGTCCAATCCAAGGAAATAAGACCCAATCCTCACTGTACCAGACCTAGATCTAAAAATAGATCGTATCATACTACTTGATCAATATTCATAGAAAAAAAAACTAGTGGATTGAATGAGTGATATAAGGGAATTTGTATATAGCTGATGTGGAGCCACAAGTGATACGAACTCATATTGTTTAGATATTATAAAAAATAGAAATATATTTTATTGCAATTTTGAAACAAAATAAACATTATGCATTAGTGGCTCATTTGGTATATTGAAAGATGAATCCGTAATAGATTATTCTAAAAGTTTTTAATGTTGCCAGAAAGCATTTAAATTTTCATCTGGCCAACTATTAGTCTGTTTCCACCTTAATACTATAAGCTCCCAGATTAGCTTGTGATAAGCTTAAAGGGAGCCAACAAAATATTTTAGTTGATTTTTTAATATCAAAGACATCAAAACCATCAAACTCATAAAAGACTACCAATAACTATCATTAATGTTGAAATCAATTATGAAAGAAAAGTTGAATATTGAGTTTCAAATAAGCCTTTTTAGAAAATGTTTCATAATTTAAAACAGATAATTATAAAAATGTAACGATTCAAAAACTTTGGCCCATCATTTCTATAATTCTTTCTCTGCAAGTTCTGCACAACAGTAATGCCTTTATTCCAATCTACAAGTAGCTACACATAAGCAAAATAAATATTTAGGCTTAAAAAAATTCTAAGTTAGAGCAAATATAGAAAAGAAGCTTTCATGACATCCAGCGTTCAAATCTAGTATTTAAACATGACAGTTAAAATGCGATTCTATATCTACAACCCAAGAAAAGTTGCTTGCATGATAAAATTTAGCCTGCATGCAGAAGCTAAAAACACTTGACCCATGTTATTTCCATGTAAACTTACTGCAGTTAATTGATACATAAATTTGGGGTCATGAAATGCATATTAACAAAATAATTTAATAATAAAATAAAAAATAGTACACTGATGATAATGACATCCTTAAACGCACTGTTTTTTTACTAGGCCAAAATTTTTTGGCCTCTATAAAATGTAAACTTTGAAGAACTTAAAGTGTACCTTCCCTACAGCCAAAGGAACCAAAAGAGTCATGACGAGGCTTTTAAATAATTGCATTGTTGGTATCGAAACTCCAACTCCTCCTACAAACAGTGCAAGAGAAAAAGGCACCTAAAACAAAATATTTAAGTATTAAACAAAATACTAATGAATAGATAATTATTATAGAAGACAGAGGATGGGAGACGCACCTATAAAAGTTCATACAATGTGAAATAGCATTAGGAGGTTTGCCTTTTTGGGCATGAACAGTAAGAAGAAGAGCATGCACCAATGAGGGGTGGGTAGAAATAATGCGAAGAAAATGAGCTATACAACAACAACACAACAACAACAACAAGCCTTAATCCCACTAGGTGGGGTCGGCTACATGAATCATTCGTCTCCATTGTGTCCTATTATGTGTCAAATTCTCATTTAATTCGAGTATACTAAGATCATTTTTTTATACATCTTAACCAAGTCTTTTTTACCTCTACCTTTCTTAACATAAGAAAAATCTAATGCATCTACTCTCCTAATCATCGGACTGACGCTTTTATGTGGCCAAACCATCTAAGGCGACTCTCCCTAATCTTATCTACCATTGGCTACTCCAACTTTTTCCCGAACATACTCATTTTGCATTCTATCTCTAAGGGTAAAGCCACTCATCCGAGCATCTCTCATCTTGCTTAACTTAGTCTTATGTTTCTCTTTTTTGGCCAACATTGCACCATAAGTCATTCTTGAGGTCTTACCACCATCTTATAAAATTTTCCCTTAAGTTTAAGTGGAACTTTTCTATCACATAATAGGCCGGATGCATTCCTCCACTTCAACCATCCAACTTGAATTCTACTAATAATATCTCCATCTATTTCACCATCATTTTGAACAATAGAGCCTAAATATCAGATTCACTCTTATTAATGACTTGATCACCTAAAGTCACAACACTACCACTAAAACTTATACAACTAAAATTACACTCCATATATTCAGGTAAATTACTTTAAGTTCTGAAAAAGAATAGCACTAATGCAGTTAAGACCTTATATACCACTCAACTAAAACTATAAACAAAATAACTATCAACTACAGTCTTAAAGTTGAAACAATCTGAGTACATAATTTAGCAATTATCATGTGAGAAACTTCCAGCAGAAGAACTTTAAATAACAGATATAAGTATTGAAAGTTATGCGATGATTCATATTAATTATCATGAAGAAGTACACAGTTTAACATACATAGCAGCAAAATATAAAGTTGAGCAGGTTTATGAACCGTGTCATGCAATACTGTCAAAGAAGTTTGGACGATATTTGTAACAATAATGCTAAGCCATGTAAAAAAGGAAATCGTTTGCATGTGTATATATGCAACTATGACTTAAAACTCCGAGAAGGATCAAAAACTAAATATTTCCATCAAAAAGTAGAACATTGTATAGCATCAGATGAAGGAAACAACAAATTTTCTTTTGATATCAAATAAAACTACACATAATTTTATTTTTTTTCCAGGAATGAGCCTATAATATGCATACCCACTAGAGATATCAATAAATGACCTAACACGAACCTTAGTAAAGAACAGGTTTGAGTCTAGAATTTTGACCTAATTAAATTTCAAGTTAGGTTTAAGTTGACCCAAATACCCAAAACTAACTAGAAACTAACCTGATATGTGCCATAAAATAGAAACATTGAATTGCTAGTGTGGTCCAAGCCATTGTGAAGTGAAATGATTGCTATGAGTGCATCTTTAGCTATTCTTAAATCCTCACAAGTCGCAACCCTTCTCTATCACTTTGCAAAATGCCATAGCTGGCAGAATCCACTTTTTTGCTCACACATTGCTCACACATTGCCGATCAATTTACCTCCTTCACTCATGAGGCACAAGTGAACTCAACAATGTCAAGCCGCCTACAAGAAACTCAACTCCCAAGTTCCTCCATATCTCCACCAGTCCTTCAATGTTTGAAATATGTTTTGAGTTCAAATCTTATTTGAAACATGGTTGAATATGTGAATCTTTTTTTTTTAATCTTACTTGATCAATATTTGAACCATACACAAACCATGCTCAAACTCCCATGTCAATCTTTATTAAACAAGTTAGTCAAGTCGAGTTATGGTCAGTCGGGTTAAAGGTGAGTCAAGTTTGGGACAAACTTCTACTTGATAAGCAATCCGAGTACAAGGTAAGGAGGTTTAAGCTAGTTAAATTGGCGTCAAAACTGAATCGGCAATCATACCCACTCTGAGTACTAAAATCATGCTAATGTTGCAAGATGTAAAAATACATAAAGGTAATATCAAAATAAACTTGAAGCTTTAAACATTCACTTGGAGGAAAGTCCCTTGAAATTGATGATGGCATCAACAATTTCATCATCCATTGCAATAGGATTTACCACGGTTGCCTTGGATCCCAAATATCCTCTATACTTCAACAACAAACAATGAAAATAAAAACCTTGATGAGACCACAATTGTAAATTAAATCATACCAAAGTCACTCAATAAATTGGAAACCTAAGCATTTTTCAAAAAACAAAGAAAGTCATGGACATATCACTGTTATTAAAAGCTTAGAACCAAAACATATTCAGCAAAGAATAAATAGATCTTTTCCCAAAAAATATTCATTTAATCACAAAACAATGTTATCCCTACATCCACTGTAATTGGTACTATTGGTTCAAATAGGTAATATATCTCATTAATACTTTAAATGCATAAAAAGGATAACACAAAAAATCGGAAGTAGTAGATTCTAGTCTCTCAAATCATATGATGAGTAATATCTCAATTTTTGAAAATTATAAATCATGTGATGAGAAACTTATTGTTAGAATTGATGATGATCCTTCTAAAGTTATTGGCATAATCATGACTAATTGAATCTCAAACAATCTATCTCTTGATACCATTCAACTAGTGTCAAATCTTGAGTGCAAATTGTTGTCCGTCAATAAGCCTATCTTCGATCAAAGCTTTAATGTTAAGTTTCTTCTTAATCTTTGTGAATTTCATAACTTGGATTCATATAAGAAAAATGATTGTTAAGATATTGTTTATACTCGCAAAATTGATGATACTTCAAAAAAGTAAGCTCTCTAACCAGTGTAAAATCATTACATGTTCTTCGATTTCAAAAAAGATAGTGAAATCATGTTATGTCACTATCAATTAATCATCCAAATATTATATATCTTGAAACTTTCCTTTGTTATTCAAGAAATAATGTTGAAAAAATTTCTCATAGAAATGTTGTCACTCTCAAAACATGTCATGGCCTACTTTATTAAAAAATCACATAATTTTTCTTTAATTTACTATCATATTTGGGGATCGTAGAGAATTAAAAATTTCACTAGAAATTGATGGTTTATCTCCTTTGTAAATGATCATACTATAGTAACATGGATATTTTAAATGAAAAAGATATGAGGCAAGTCAAATCCTTAGAAGTTCAGGATTAAGATTCAAACTCAACTTCAAAAAAACATACAAGGATTGAAAGCTAATAATGCAAAAGCATACTTTGCCTCAATCCTAGGTCATTATATTATCGAGACAAGTAATAATTCATCAAAGCTCATATGTTGAGACATCACACAAAAAGATATAGTTTAAGGAAAATTAAACATCTAATGATTTTTGTATGTCACTCATACTCACTACATATGTTCCTAAACAATTTTGGGGAAGCAATCCTAAAAGTAATATATCTCATAAATAGAATGACTTCTCATATAACCAACTTTCAAACTCCATGACAAGTTCTCTTAAGCTCTCACTCAAACACTAGCATTATCTCTACAATTTTTATAAATTTGTTTGTGTGTTCTGCATGGGCCATATTTATTCATAAAATTGGAAAAAACATGATCTCAGGGTCATCAAATGCATTTTCATAAAATATTCTTCCAATCATAAAAAGTACAAGTGCTTCTCTCTCATTACAAGATGCATTTACAACTTCATGGAAGTTACCTTTTTGAATAGCAACCATCTCAAAAGTGACACTCAAGGGAGTGAACTACTCTCAAGAATATCAACTAATGGAACATTATTCCTAAAATTATCTCTATACCTAAGCCATCCACATCTACGAAGCAAAGTCCTATGACTCCCCAAGACATAACCAAAGTTAATACTTCTTGTTATCTCAAGTTGCAAAAATACACCCTTCATTTTCTAAACAATCCAACCACATTACTAAGAATCATAAGATGATGGCTTACTCAATAAGGAAAAGAACACAAGAAGGATTGGATTACCTACTACCTCTTGAATGAGGCTGACAATATATTCCAAGTCTAAGCACCCGTCAAAATTCCCAAGGCAATAGCATCAATGAACCCCATGGATGTTCAATTAATTGATAAAGATATTGATAGATCTATGGTCTTGAGAAAAAGAGTGAGATTTTGCACCAGCCATCCTATCTCCAACTTTGGAACTTATGAAAGCCTTTCTTCCAATCTACATGCATTTGTTAGCAATCTCAACCAAGTACAAATCCCAAAGCCAACCCAAAAGTCAATCAAAATTCTTAGAAGAAAAATATAAGGCTTGAAAAAAACTTAGAACAAAAAAAATTGCCACCAAGAAAGTGACCAATGCGTTGCAAATGGATTTCATTGTCAAACATGAGATTGATGAGAGCATAGAGGTATTAGACACATCTTGTGGCAAAATGATTTACACAATCCTATGGAATTGGATAACAAGAAATGTTTGCACATCTAGCAAAATCGAATAGCATTCCAATACTTTTATCTCTTGCATATAACATTAGATTAGCTTTTTACTGCTTAAACATCAAAAATATCTTCCTTAATAATGTAGCCCATATAAAAATTTCTCTCCAAGTCTTCATACATCTCTACAACAACAACAACAACAAACCTTTATCTCACTATGTGGGATTAGCTACATGAATCCTTTTTTCTATTGTGTCCTATTAAATGTCAAATTCTCATTTAATTCTAATAAATTAAGGTCATTTTCCTAACCAATACTTTTTAAATCTACCTCTACCTTTCTTAATATATGGAGCATCTAATACATCTACTCTCCTAACTAGATCATCGGACAGCCAACATTTTATATGGCCAAACCATCTAAGGCGACTCTCTTTGATCTTATCTGTCATGGAGCAACTCCAACCTTATCATGTATATATTCATCCCACATTTTATCTCTAAGAGTATGCCACTCATCTACCTAAGCATTCACATCTCTGCAACAACTAACTTAATTTCATGCATCTCTCTTTTACTAGCCAACACTCTGTGCCATAAATCATTGCAGGTCTTGTCACCATCTTATAAAATTTTCCCTTAAGACTAAGTAATACCTTGCTATCACACAACAGGCCAAGTGCATTCCTTCACGTCAACCATCTAACTTGAATTCTACTAATAACATGCCCATCTATTTCACCGTCAATTTGACCAATAGACCCGAGATATTTGAAACGTTTACTCTTTTTAATGACTTGATCACCCAATGTCACAGCCCCACTATTATCTTTTACAACTAAAATTATACTCCATATATTCAATTTTAAATCTACTTAAACAAAAACCTTTGGACTCTTAAGGTTGACCTCCATAATTCAAGTTTCTCTTGAACTCCCTCTCTAGTCATATCAACAAAGCAAACAACATACAAAAAGGTTCATATCCTATAAGTGCAGTAAAAGCCACACCCAGGATAACCCCTGCTTATTATTCTCAGAGTAATAGGGATGACTTCGATTGGACATCGATTCCAACTTCTAACCTCTTGCGGAGCACGAAGTGAAATTTTATCTCAAATCATCACTAAATTTATAATTCATATACTAATTAATTCATATCACAAATCTGAGCATGAAATATTTAAGTTTATAAATATCTGACTAAAGAAATCAGTATTAAAATTTTTGCATACCCAAAAGCTTTAATCTTCCCAAAACTTACTAAAAACCAAGCTTCACCTACCTTTCTTTTCAAATTATCTCCGGTAGCGTCATAATTTAAAGTTTTGTGAGACAAGAAGAATCTTTAATCGAGCAGGCTAAGACGATAATTAAATTATACGTTTAAATTCTGAAGAGTAAAAGCGGTAAACAATCTTTGCGAAATGTAATAATCGAACAATATGTTGTAGATTAATCTTGTATCGATATGTAGCTTATTTAATGAAAGTCATTTGATTCCATCAAATCATTTTTTTAGAAATGTCATTTATAATTAGATTTTGACTTAAAAGGGTCATCACTCCGACGTCTAAAGTGAAGGTAAGCGGTAGGAACCATACTACTTACTTACTACTGCGACAGGTTGGACATCCTAACGGCTCCAACCTCATGTCGAGTCGGGATACTAAGATCCTCGCTCATCCCAGTCGAACTTTTCTGCCTATTTACATCTATAACATACCTTCCGATTTTCCGGCATTTCAGGTTATCGATTTCTTTAACGTGTTTTAAAACATTTCTATATGTCACGAAATCATATCTTAATAAAAAAAATGAGCTTATAATCATAATCGTTGAAGCGTTGTAATAGCGTCTGATATAATATCATGTATAATACAATTTATTATATAAAATCGGTAAACATAATTCATAGGGTATAGGCGAATTTAAATTAAATTATATCTCACCTCGATTAATACTGAATTTAAATTAATAATTATGTCTGCATTATACATCAGGTGTGATGCTCGCCTTATTCCAATCCTATAATGAAATAACTCTTAATCATTCTCATAAATGAAACTCATAATTAACAGTATCACTTAAAGCTGCTCAATGATGTCTCCTCTATAATCTTTTTGAAATCTTGGACTACAATCTACTAACGCCAATATTAATTCCGATTAAATTAAACTAAAATTAACAAAATGCCAATCCTAAACCCTCATTTTTAACATAATTCTGGCTCTAGCACAGCAGTTGAACTCCATAATCATGCATTTCAAAGAAATGAAAAGAAAAGAATAGGAAAAGAAATTAACTCACAAAACTCCCTGGTTTCCCGATCGGCCAGAATAAGAAATCACCAGCGATCAGTTCTGGATTTCCCCAACGCGGGTTCTGGCGCGACGGTTCCGAGCGACGCAGGCAGGCGGATCCCAGGGATTCACATCGGCGTCGCGATCACCAGGAGGCGACAATTGCTATCGGCGCCGCGAAGCGCGGCGGTTCTGTGGCGACGGATTCCACGGCTCGTCGTTCGTGTCCACGAGCGCAATCCGTCGAAGTCGAAGCGGCGGCGAGGAAAGGAGGAGACGAACTCGATCGCGAATGAGGCGAGCGGTATGAAAGGAAATAAAATAAATGAAGCTATTACATTTGATCGATCCCAATACAGCGTCGAATATTTGCATTGCAGGTCTTCTGATAATTCTTCTGATGAATGATTAATTAGCTAAAACAAAATTAATTAAGAATAAGCTAATTGGATATTACAAAAATATTCATAACAAAAGCAAAAATGATATGAGCTTAAGCTGATCCTTGATATAATCCAACTAAAATAGAAAAATATTTAGTCAATCCTACTTATATTTGCATACAAGTACTATACATATCCTTAATGATTTGAACATAGACAATATTACTCCTTTCTTTTCTAGAACTCTCCAAAGCACTTCTCTTGGAACTTTATCATATGCTTTCTCAAAATCAACAAATATCATATGTAGATCCTTCTTACTTTCTCTATATTTCTCCATCAAATCTCTCAACAAATGTATAACATCCATAATAGACCTACCTGGCATGAAACCAAATTGGTTTTAAGAAACTTTTATACAACGAAACTTATGCTCATTTACTCTCTCCCATAATTTTAATGCATGACACATTAACTTAATTCCTCTATAATTTACACACTCTTGTGCATCACCTTTATTCTTAAATATATTAATCAACAAACTATTTCTCCACTCATCTAATATCCTTTTAGTCATTAAAATAATACGAAAAATATTAATAGGCCAAGAAATTTCTTGATCTCCTAAATATTTCTGCACTTCTGATGAAATATCATCAAGTCCTACTACTTTTCCGCACATCATTTTTCTTTAAAGCCTCTCTAACTTAAATAACTAATACGGAGAAAAAAATAAAATTCCCTTTTGTTTAGGGCATTAAAGTTGCTTAAGTCAATTGTATTCTCACAACCTTCATTGAAAAATTTATCAAAATATCTCATCTATCTATACTCAATATCCTCTTCTAAAAAAAGCATTTTATGATTTATATCTTTAATTCATCTCACTTAAACTAAATATTTAATTCTCCTATCTCTTTGCTTGACTAACTTATACATACATCTTTCACCCTTTTTGATATCTAATATACTGTATAAATCACAAAAAGCTAAATTTTTTTGCATCACATATTGATTTTTTATAATCTCTATAAGCAACTTTATATCTTTCCAATTCTCAGAATTTTTATATTTAAATCAAGTTTTATAATAAAGCTTTTATTTTATCTTCTCTTGCACATTTTGACTCCATCACCAACGATTTTTACTAAAAGAAGCATTTTCTTTTGATTCTTCAAATACATTTTTTGTGATTTGTTTAATCTCACTTGCTACTTTTTCTTACATAATATTAGCATTCTCATAGACATTCCAAATTCTAAAATCTTGTAGCTTATTCTTAAAAATATTTTTATTAGTATTCTTTAAGCACTCACATCTAATCATACGATAATGTTTCAATTTATGTTTCATCTTTCAATCATTCATCTTAAAATCTAAAACTAATAATCAACGCTAAGTAATTAAATTTTTATCAGAGATGACCTTATAATCTTTATAATATAAACGATTTATTTTTCTTATCAAAATATTATAAATTTGTGTTTTACTAGATTCATTCTTATATGTAATAATATGCTCATCTATTTTCTTAAATAAAGTATTAGCAACTATAAAATCATAAGCTAAAGCAAAATCTAATATAATATTACATTTTTCATTAGTTACTCCAAACTCATAGCTACCTTTAATACTTTTAAAATCTTCTGTTACTTTACTAACATGTCATTTAAATCTCTTCCAATGAATACTCTTTTTTCAAAAGTATTTTTTGTATTAATCTCTCTAAGTCATTTCAAAAAAAAATTTTGAGCCTACATCCAAATCCACTTGAGCATAAACACTTATAATATTAATAATCTTAATATCAACAATAATCTTTAAAGCTATAATTCTATCTCTAATCCTATTAATATCTACAATATTATCCTTCAAATTTTTATCAATAATCACACATACATCATTTCTAATTTAACTCTTACCTAAATACTAAAATTTAAAGCATAAACTATCAATCTCTCTGGCCTTCTCCCCAACCCTTTTACTTTTTTGAATACATAAGATATTTATTTTCCTATAAATCATAATACATATTAATTTCATTAATTTACCTGTAAGAATACCTATATTCCAAGTTCCTACTATAATTCTAGTTTCATGAACTAATCTCTTTGTTCGCATCCGTCCGTAATGTGGGAACCCTTACTTATTTAACACTGCACAAGAGGTGATCGATGCAACGACATTTGCAAAGTTTTCACTATATTTGGGACACACAATGCGTCACTTCTAGGAAACTCCCTAGTATTAACACAATGTATTAAAGAATTCATATAATAATTTTTCAAAAAATTTTATAGTGGTTGTCGACTACCTAATGCAACCCTTCAATTTTCTCATGATTTTATGAAAGTTCATCGCTTCTATGCTTTAAGGAATCACCCATGATTCTTAGAATGACCTAAGTAATGTTGAATGTATATCTATATGATCTAACCAATCATGTGAAGGCCCCTATACACCAAGGGAAAGTATACATCTTAGTTATTTATTTTCTATCAACTTTTCTTTGATATAATGTGATTAGTTCGTTAAGCATTAGTTATGAGATAAATACTTAAATAGTGGCTGGATTGACATGTCCATTATAAGCCAAAAACAAAGACTCTATCATAGAGTGGAGATAAAAATACTTCATTATAAAAGAAACAAATATTAGCAAAATATAAGGATCTCATAAAGTAAAATATGAAAAACAATAAAAAATGATTTAAGATCTACAAAATAGAAGCAAGGCACTTAGAGATATTTTACCACATTCTTATGGGAAAATTTTGCAGTAAATACCTAAATACCATTATCAAAATAATTAGCTCAACATCTTGTGTTATTGTATTCACCTAGTGCATCAATCTATTTATGACATTTCATTGATGCACTAAGGTAGTCAGGTTGAGTTCACCTTTAATAGTCCAGCAAGGCATATTGCTAAGTGAAGGCCCAGAAGTTCCAAAATCCTCAGAAGTTATTTATATGATTAGAATTCACGATCTCATATCACAATAGAGGAAATTAAACTATTGATCTAGACCTGCCCATTTTAAAAAAAATATAAACAGAATAAAAGGAAATGTTAAAATACCGTCACTGTTCCTAAGAAATTAGATATAATTGTCATTGCAAGAGCAAGAGCAGAATTCCCTCCCACAAGCTGCAAAAATGGTAATCAGTCTTGTGTAACATCTGATTAAGAAGCATGATGTGCCAAATAGGCTCACTTGAGTCAATGCAACTCCACTTGACAATGTCGTTGGCATGCAACAAAAAATGGCCAACCCTGTAATAACAAATAGAAATTACTTTGTCAATGGCAAGCAGAAAAGTTCATCAGAAAAATACGCTAGGGAAGATTTTTCAGAATTTAACAATATTCAATATATGGCATATATCAGATAGTACAAAGCTTAAATATTTCTTGACTACAATTTTGGTGTTAACATACCAGTCACAAATTCATGAGGACTCAAATGTACTTGTAAGATAACCCGCGAAAACAAGGGGGTGAGCAACAAAATGGAAATCTACACAGAGAAGAACAAAATACTTACTGGTTACTATATGACCATCTCAGAATAAAATAAAAGAATGAAATGCCATACAAACATCAAGGAACAAAAATTATAGGCTAATGCAACAAGCAACAGGGGATTGGATCATTATGTGCATAGCCAAAATAAAGCTCTAGAAAAGATTGTTTGGATTAAAGAATGTAGAACAGAAAAGTATTCAAACAAAGAAAATTTAAAAGCGTATTGCACAAACTTGAAGCTTTCATCTGGTGTTTCTTGAAGGTCAAGTCTAGACACATACAAATGAGATATGAAGAGTAGATGAGCAAAAAATTTAAATTAATTTTCATAACTATACCTGCAAAGATTAATGCTACAAAAAAAGTAAGAATCCAGGTATGAACATTCAGAAAAACACTCATCTACATTCACACCCCAAGTTATTTGGAATTTCCAGATTATAATTGCGCTTAAAAACCACTGGCTGACCAAAGCCAAAAACAACCTCTCTTCTAAACAAGGAGCAATCCCTCACATCTATGCAAACCATGCAAGTGCAGTGACAAGGAATCTATCACAAGCTAAAAACACTACTAGTTGAAGTTGTATACCAAAGAACATTGAGAGAGAACACTGAAAGAGCGAACAGAGTTGAAATTTGCTCAAGAATAGTCTAGCTTTTTAAAAGTGAAAGATTGCACATATAAGCCATTATAAAAATATTTTCAACAGGAGCTTCAAGAGGGTAATTAAATAGAAAATCTCGAACCAAAGACCTTAAAGGCTCCAAAATCCAGAATTGAGGTGAAAATCAACCATAACATACTATTAAATTTCCAGAGCATATGGTACATTTATCTAAAGAAAACATGTTATGAGCATCATGGTTCATAAAGTATTGCTCCAGGCAGAAAAATGTGAATTTCCTGTTCAAAACAATCTATCAATATTCAGAAAGATTATGGCATAAGATATGCTGAAACTATGTAGACTTTCGAAACTTAACCTGAAAAGAAAATTTTTCAGAATATATAAAACTAAGCCTAAATGAAGCATGACATTTTGTCAACACACTGAACAGGAGCATTTAAAAAAATGGCAAATTCAACATAGCATATATTAGTATGATATGAGCATAAAAAAGTATATTATTCTACGCACAAAAAAATAAAGTTTACGAACTGATACTCTAACGAATAATCAAAAATGTTGTAGGGCATGCCACTAAAGTGCATTTTTTTAACTCTTCAAAAGTACATTAAAAATATAAATAATTTCACAAGTGGAATTAGAATTACTATATATTGTTTTAGCTTGCCCTTTTCCCTATTTTTTCCTTGCATTTTGCAACATTCACTCTTTATGGTTTTCTGCTACTTATCTTCAGTTTTGATCTCAAAATTTGCATTCCTGCATTGGATAGAGTGCATAAATTTTCTGCACCTATTGATTACTACTTCCGACGTATCTGCACCTCAACTAGTAAGGAATATCTAACCACGTGCATGCCACGTGCTTGTTTACTGCTATCTCTGCTCTTCGGTTATTGTTGCCACCCTGGCCTACTTGAAGAAATATACCAGCCATCCTACAGCCAATAAATCAGCCCAATCTTAATCAGTAATTAAAATTTCAAATCCTTCCCTTCTTCCTCGATAATTGTCTCAAATGCCTCCATCAAAAAATCAAAATTCAAAAGTCAAACTTCAAATTGAAATATTGACTTCATAACTACCTTCTCTAAAATTTCCTAGCCTCATCCTTTTTTTGACCAAAATTAAATCTCAGATTCCTATTCAGGGTTACTTTTTTATTTAAACACAGGAGAAACCCTTCTCATTAATAGGAAGAAAAATAATGCAAAAACAAAGTTAAAAAAATTAATTAAAAATATTAAAAAAAGGTTAAGCAGTAGCCCTAAAAATTCTAAAGGTTTCTCTAGAAAGTTTAAAGGTCTCATGTTCTCTAAGATTTAATATACATTACTTCCATGATTAGATTTCATCTAAAACTAAACTTGAGCTAAGAAGCTTATCTAATTTTTTTACCAACCATGATAGTAATACAAAAGCATATGTTGAAAGCAAAAAGATGACTCAAATGTCTTCCAAATTGTCTTTAATAAAAAAGTCTTTCCGGAACAAAAAATCATCAAAACTCCAAAAAGAGAAAGAAGTATATGCTAAAAGAAAATCTACATTTGAAAAATAAGAGAAAATCATCCACCGAGAGGAATTTGCACAGGATCTTATCCGTATAAATCCTAACACCCAAATGAGACAAAAAATATTTTGTAAAAAAACATTCCCAAAATAATAATCCACCCAAGAAATCCAGGCCAAGGCCTCCAATATCCAAGAATATGGAGTGCTAATCTCACCATACATTAACAACATAATTAAGGAAATGGTTGAGACATTTAGGGTTTACTTATTAGTTTTATTTGCATAATGCAATCATTGTTGTCATACTAATAATCATCGTGAATCTCGAACAATTTTATTAACTGATTCAAATTATAGAAGAAATTAAGCAAAAAGAAAAAATGTTGGATGGGAAAACTTAATACTTCGGTTAAACCACTCAAGATGGGAGTTGAACCCCTCATCTCACACGTTGCCACATGAGGAAAATACAACATGATCTAATGTTCAATGGTAATAACGAACTCAATAACAAACCAAATAACCAAGAAAAAGAATATTAACTATCAAAACATAAACACAGATGGGTCTCAAATGGGAATTTGGCAAGAGAACTCATCCTCAACCTACTGTACAAATTAAAACATAAGCTATGGAGAATCATGATTTTTACCTATAATTCTAAAAATATTAGGTGAGGAATTTAAAAGGTACCAATAGTTCATTATTATCATCAATGTCGAAGTTGTGATGACCATTGCAACACAATCAAAAATATATCTATGACCTACAATATCATAAAACTAGAAGAAATGATCCCAAAATAAAACCTGCAGAACAACATCAGCACAAAGAACCATAAAATAGAAATCTTAAAGATCAACATGAGCATCATCAATAATGTCATTAAATTTATCATCATGATGACAACAGCAATGAAGCCAAAAGAAAATATAAGTTCATGCTCAAACCTTTAATGAAATACATGATTATAATACCTTCTAAGATTGAATCTCTGAAATGGAAAACTAATTTGATTGAGATCACATAAATAATCACCAAGGTATCAAATTTGCAAAAGCAATGCAGTAAAGTTGTAATACCCAAATACACCAAACAAGTAATTTCACCTCATTTTAAGTTATACCTCATTTTATTATCTCAAAAGTCATTAAACATATTTCATAAAATTCTACAATTTGGGATGAATAAAATGATATATATATATATATATATATATTAAGTTCAATTATTAGTGAATTAATTAATTATTTTACCTTAATCAACAACTAAATTTAAAGGGTTAACCGGTTTAATCATTTGCCAACACTGTAGCAATTAATTACCTCCACTTAACAATGCATACAACGGTTGGATTGTTGGTAGTGGAAATTAAGGGTAGAGATTTAAAGCATAGTAAACTCCAATTAACATATAAATATACATTACTTAGGACAACACTGCAGGCCCCATTTCTTTTTTTATTTCCCTCGGTTTTCCTCTCCTGTGTTTCCGGTACCTGGGAACTGAGAAGTCAAACCCTGGAACATGAAGACTAGCAGCAAAACAGCTGCTGTTTTCAGCTGAGAGAAAATCAAGGAGTAGAAATTGGTGATGCTAAGGGACAAGGCAGGGAAAACGAGAGGTATGTAAGGTCTGGATTGAAAAATTTTGATAGAATAATATAGGAATTAGGAAAAATAACTATGATATAAATTTATTATAATTAACTAGAAAAAATACTTAGGGGCTGTCTGGGATCACTTTCTATTTTTTGTTTTTTTATTTTTGTTTTCAGTTTTTTTGTTTTTATTTTATTTTTGTTTTATGTGAAAACAAAAATATGTTTGGTATTTTTGTGAATTTTTTGTTTTAAAAAAATAAATAATAAAAAAATATGTTTAGTTGTTATTTTTTAAAATTTTTAATGGAAAAAATTAATGAAATTAATTATTACCCTAAGGGGTTGCTTGAAACCACTTTGTGTTTTTTATTTTTTTTATTTTAAAATAAAATAAAATTATGTTTGATATTTTCTTATTTTAACATAAAGCAAAAAAATATTTAGGGACACAAATGACGATGATTGATGCTGACCTACATATCTATTCTATCGTCAATCGAATCAAATGAATAATCGATAATCGACGAAATGACGAAGAAATTAGATTTGACTCATCGTTGAAATAACCCGAATGATACTTGTTCATAAAAAAATCAATTAGCAAAATTTAAAATGAAAAAATCTATCAAATAAGAATTTTCATAGTTGATTCAATTGCACATAATAAAATCGACAAGATAAAATGCGACATCATGTGATTTGAGCAATATTATTTTGAACATCACTGATGCTATTTAAAATATATCTATTTGCAAGATAAACTATTTAGAAAGAGAAAAGAAAGAGAAGAATTGCATTTAAGCGATAAATATTAAACGTAAAATACTTACACGCATATTTAAATTTTATAAGAAAGAAAAAATTTATGAAAAGATATAAATATATTTTAAATAATAATTATTGGTGAAGTAATTTAAATTATTATTACTATATAATCAAGTTAAATTAAATTAGAATCAATCAAAAATTAATATATAAATTCATATTTATATTATATATAAAAAACACACATGATATATTAAAATTAATCTATTATTATCCTACATTCAAGATAAATCTTGTTAACTTAAATTAATTAAAATTAATAATATTATATAATATAATATTAAAAAATAAAAATTCAAATTCAAATCCTTAAAAATCTGAAAAGTATGACCGTGTGTTTTAAAAATAAAGAAAAATAGGTTTTACATATTTTTAGTATTTTTGAAAACAAAAAACAAATTTGTTTAAAAACAGAAAAACAAAAATAAAAAAACAGATAAACAAACATATTTTTGTTTTGTTTTTTTTTATTTCTTAAAAATAAAAATAGAAAACAGAAAACAAACAAGGTCTTAGCTATTTGTCCACTTCCTTCTTTTATTTACAGAACTGTAGCAATTATTAGAGTGAAATAAGTGAAATATTAAGGTAAATAAATATAGACATTTTATAAGATTAGCTAAGTATGTATATATATACATATAGGTTTATAAGGTATAAATAGATATAGTTGTATATAAATCTAATATGAAAAAGAAAAACAGTTAACAAACTTTGAATTCAATGAATTTAATGTGATGGAAATAATAGGAAAAGTAATTTTAAATATAATTTATGAATTAGAAAATAAAGGAAATGGCTTTAATGATATAATATGAACAACTGTATATATATTAGATAAAATATGTGAAATCATCTATAAAGTATGTATAATTAAGCCAATTTAATTTGTATTAAGTAATGTTAAGTAAAAAATTATCTAAAGTTTGTAAGATATGTAAAAATAACAAGAAATTAGAGGCAAATTATAGATAAGTACATAGGCATTAATGATGTCACACAAACGACTCCCTATCACATCTGGGTCGTTCGGTATAGCAGTTGAGATGATTGAATAGAGCAGTTTTACAAACTTATCCCAACAAGCATCAGTTTGAAACAAGCAAGTAAAATCTGAATCTCACCAAATCATCACGAATAAATTTTTACATTTTGAATTTCTCAGATAATCAATCCATATTTAAATCACATAATTAGAAGTCTGTAAATCTCCAAATTTGTACACAAATATAGAATAACTAAAAGCATCAATTTAAAATTTGCACGAATACAAAAAATATTTACAGTCTTTAAAAACTATACATCCAAAACTGTACAATTCAAAAAGTTTGACTAACTTCTACCCTCCTCGTTCTTGCACAAATGTTAATGTACATATCATTAAGCTTAAATGAGACAAATACTACTAAATTAATTTCAAAATAAGATACAAGAAATAATGTGCATGTACAATTGAAACTTGCAGAAATGTAACAGTTATATAATATGTTATCAAGTATAGGCGGCATAATAATAAAATTGTAACATATAAACAACATATAACAGAAATATCTACACATATAAATCATTCATTTAATAAAATCAAGATCAATTTGATATTAAATCATTCCCCTTGAAATATCAATTAAAATTAAAGTTTTAACTTTTTATACAAGGGATCATCCAAACTGGTAAAAGTAGAGATAGCCATATATAATATGTATCAAACAGCCCCCTTATACCAATTGGTTTGCCCAACCTCAATGTCAAGAGTCAGGAATTCTAAAATTCTTTGTCAAAGACTCATCTCGTTAGAATTTTTGTCTACCTACATAGATTCTTGTAAAGTAGTCTTTCTATCACAATATCATGACATTTCTTAATGTATTATATGCATTACATGTCATTTAACAATTAGCAAATTTTGCATTGAGATATTTATAATATGCACAGCTGTGAAGTATGACATCAAGGCAGTTAATTAAATCACAATTATAGTAAATCAATAAAACATATTTATGGGTCGTACAAGTAATCATCAATATTTACACATATATATTAGAAAGATCTATATGTAATGTATAAAATATTTTCAAATAATAGAAATAATAGATCGTTGGAAAACTAAATTTAAATTAACAATTATATCTGTTTCAAGATAAGATTGATAACATGGCGTGCTTGCCACTTTCTTGAATATATAGCCTGACATTAAGTTTTCTTACCAATACTTAAAATTCTTAATTTAGAATTAACTAAATGTCTTTGCAAATTAACATTATATTCTCACCGATCTAACTCGGGACCCTCATGAAATCCTTCAAATAAACAATACGACTCTTACTTAAATCAATGATTTAATTAAATTAACATAAAGTTAATAAAATTTGTTGTTTTCATAATTAACACATTCATTCTACTTCATTTTATAAACATACATATTTAAATTCTCCATTAATATGCTAATATTATAATTTTACACACAATTTTCATAAATTAAATTTTTTAAGATGCAACCCTTTAGTTATAATTATTATTTTCACTGTTTTAATTTAATCTTAAATTCTAAAGATTGTTGCAACCTTTGGCATAATTTTTTGAAATAATCAATAAACTAATTTAGCTAACATACTCTCAAAAATTATAATACTCAATTGTGATTCCATGCTTACCCAACCTACTCAAATTTCTCCTCAAGCATTATCAGGTTTCCCTCAATTCCCTTCCAGTTGACTACTAACCTGCTCAGTTAACCCAACTTTGTCTTATTCTTCTTATTTCCTTTCAAGTCAATTATTTATAGTTTCATCCTAGCTAAAACTCACAGAAATAGACATTAAATAAATGAATTGCAAAACTTACCAAATTTCACTTAAATCAGCCCTGCATTAAATTGTCCTAGCCTCCCAGCTACCTTCAAACCCATGGTTTGCTTTCTTAGATTCCTTCCAGCTGGCCACAGTTCCTCTCAACCAGGCCAGACACAAAGGAATTCATTTCCTTTCTCTCACGTGATAGCTTAGGACGGGGACCAAAAGGCTAAGTAGAGGGATTAGGGAATTAATTGAGAGTGCTGTGTGTCAATATAATATAATTTAACTCCTTGATCATATATTTCATATTTAAATCTGCTTCCTAGAATTTCCACTAACAAGATCACACCGTTGTATGTGGATTTGGAATGTTTTGATGCTACAGTAACATAGCTACAGTAAAATTAGTTTAATAAATTAACTATAAGATAGTGAAATTAAATTTAAAACTTAGGATAATTATAATTATAATTATATTTAATATAAGTTTTTTTTTATAAAAATGAATAAAAACTAGAATAGAATTTTATAAAAATATTCTTCATGATTTTTGTGATATGACAAAAATAAGATATATTTTAAAATTATACAATTTACCTGTTTAGTATATTTTGAGTATTACAAATGACAACCATTTTTGTATAATATATAGAAAGCACGCTAAAATTAAGTTAGAAAACATTGCATACATATGAATGGAATAAATTTAATGATATTAATTTTTAATGTAATCAGGTGGGTAGTCTTTGAAGTTTTATTTAAGTGAAGAAATTTGGTTGTAAATTAAGTCGGATTACGTGAGGAGAAATCAAATTCTGGTGAGACATTAGTGTGTTACTATATGCAAACCTACATTTATGTTGAAAACTTCACTGAATTAAATGAATGAATTATTATTAGGATGTATATTCAGGGAAACAATAACCACATCATGAATCTGGACCAAACAATGAGGTAAGACTTATAACTATTAATTTAAATTCAAAATTCTATAAGACTGTTGGTTGTCACTATTTCTATTACTTTTGGTAAATGTATTATATATTGCATATAGATTTTTGTCATATCTTGTTCAAATATAAATGATTGCTAGCTACACAGCCTAGAACTATGTTTTATTAATTTACTAAAATTGTAATCCAATCAAATATCTTGATGTCATATTACACAGTTGTACATACTAAAAATGTTCAGTATATGTATTGTTAATTACTAAATGAAGTGTAATACATATGCTAAGCAGAAAAATGTCATGATATTATGTTAGAAAGATTACCTTATGAGAACTTACGCAATTAAACAAAAGTTAGCTCTTTGTATTAATTTACTCTTACGAGATTAAACAATATTAGGATGTTTAGTAGTATGATCTTATACTTTATCTTGACTAATACGATAGTATTTAAAAGTCAAAATTGATTATAAATGATATTTCTAAATGTTTTGACATAATACTTGATTTATAAATGAATAATTTATATGTATAGATATTTCTGTTATACATTGTTTACATGTCACAACTTTATAAATCACTATTCAGTTCTTATACTTGACAACACACTTTACAACTGCACATTCTTGCAAGTTCCAATCATATATTTACATTATTTCTTATGTCTTGCTCTGAGATAACTTTAGTCTCAGTGAGCTTTTAGCTTATGATATTATACGTTAACTTTCAAGCAATAATGAGGGGAGTTGTGGCTAAACAAAGCTTTTGATTTGTATAGTTTTGGAGATTATAAAAACTTTTTGAGTACGTATGCAATTTTATTTTAATGTTTTAGTTGCTCTGTATCTATGTTGAAAATTGAGTACACACTTTTAAAATGTGATTTGAATAGGATTTAATTATTAGAAATATTCAAAATATAAGAGTTTAAATTTTCACCTACTTGCCCAGTTTCTCCAAATCCTCATAAGTTGGGATGAGTTGATGGAAGTTGTGTCCGATTAAATCGTCCCATTATGTTACACCTCAAGCTGACCTTGGGATAGAAGAGATCGTTTGGGGTGTGACAGAAGTCAACCAAAAAATTTAAACAAGGAGTCTTAAAATGACATCCCGTCTATAAGGACTAAAGATTAAAGCACAATAAGAAATTAAGTAAAGACTAAAGTTAAACTTTTACTGTGCAATATAAGAGTATAAGCCAATCAAAAATAATCATTTGCGCATTATAAAAAGATAATTGGTCAATAAATCGGACAATGAAAGACAAAGAATACAATTTGTTAATAAATATCTCAAAAAATTTGAGGACCTTATTTTTTTAATATTAAAATCCAAAAGCAAGACCCTTCACATTGAAAAAAGATAAGTGCAAAACACAAAAAATAAAAGGATAAAAAAACAAAAATAAAAATAGGAGCTACATGAATGGAAGATTAAACTCAAGATTATCAAGCAAACTTAATTCCAGCTAAACTTTTATTATTTTACTTTATCACCCTTAGTCCTAGAAGACACAAATATCCAATAGAAGTTCAATATGATGATTCATACCAAATGACTTGCCCTCAACCTACTTATTCTCAAAGCACCTTATTTCTCTCCCAAAAAATAGACTAAATATCAACAATGAAGAAATTAATTACAAATTTTTAAGATTCTCAGCAATATGATTATTCCTCTAACTTTCAAACACATTTTGGATGAGACAAAAGCAAGTTTTAACACTAAAAATTTTAAGATTATTCTCCAAACATTGTTGATGGGCCAACAACTACTAAATGAGAGATGAAAGTTAATACTCAATATAAACCTTGCACATATAACAAGCCATAAAATAAAGAATACCCAATCCGTGGAATGTATCTTGCCACGAATTTTCCTTAGATAAGTTAACCACCACAAGAACGCCACTTTAAATGGTGTAAACAATTTTTAAAATTTAATCCAAGTTACAAGCAAACTACCACCATTCACAAGACAAATAATAATAAGGCTTGATAGAAAATGCATTCTCATCAAAAATTCAAATAAGTTAATTGCTAGATTTTCTTTAATCATATATAAGTTTTAATTACCCAAATAACACTCACACCTTAGCATGCATGCAACCGATCTTTGAATAAAAATTAACAAAGCACATCTCCTCTTGTACCCTCTCTGCTCTTCATGCATGGAGTCAGCTGCCTCCACCACTGCCTCCCCCTGTTACTTGTGATAGTCTTGATTAAATGTTGGATGATAGGAGTAGGAGAGACAAATTTATTGTGTTAAACTTATTTTGAATTGTTATATCATTAGTTCTTACTACTTTGATATCTTATGTGATATCTGATATAACAATTATTACTTCATGATTTGATATCAAAATATTAATATGTTATTTGATACTTTATACAATTTGTTACTTCCTACTATATTTGGATGTTAATGTATTATATTTTAATATGTCAATTAGGATATTAATATATTACTTATTATTTTATACTTTGATCTGACAATACTTCTTACTTTACACAATTTATTGATTCTAAAGCTTTTGCCTCAAAAAGTCTTGAGACTTGCAATATAGCTCACTGACAAAAAACACCTCAATACCCAATTATGTAATTTTAAAAATTGAAATAGGCATATTCAAGAGTCAAAGAAGCCATGTTCATTTATAAGAATAAGATGAAGCTTTCCACAACCAAAGAAGGAAACCTTATGTCATTGAAAATTTCAATGTAATGAAGGTTAATTGATTAAAATCAGATTACTACCAAGATCTCAAAATGAGTTACAAAGATGATGCTATAGTTCTAAAATAATACATAGAAAGAGAAGGGTCTTTGAGTTAAGACTAGATGTTTAAGTTGACCAAACTTATTTTCAAATCTTGTGTAAAAAGAAAATACCATCCATAAATGAGGATTTTTCTCTTGTAAGAGTTGAAGAAGAAAAAAGGATGGTAGTTCTTGACATGCCAAACTCTTATGCGCCTGCCATGACAACAACACAAACTTTATGTAAAGAACTTATTGCCACTAAATCTCACCATAAGAGCAACCTACAGTGCAATTGCTCAAACGAAAAGGATATATTGAAAACTCCAAGATTGTGGTGGATACAAAGAAAGCAAATAAAAATGGCAAACTTACCTCACTGAATCTAAAGGGTTCAAATAAAAAAAAAATGACAAATTAAGGAACTTCCTCAACTTCTTAGCTTAAACTGGTTATGTTTTTAATCCTTGTACTTCTAATGTCATAAATGAATTCCAAAACCTAGGTAATAGACTCAGAAGTCATCCATCACATGAAAAATCATGACAACACCATGTAAACCTACAGATCATATCCCAATAATAGAAAACAAAAGTAATTGATGGATTCTTAGCCACTATCATAGGACAAAAAAAAATATTCATACTTTCCCATGTTATCCTCAATAATATGCTACATGCTCCAAACCTTTTGCACATTCATAAAATTACCTAAAATCACAACTAGAATGTGACATTTTTACACTAATTATTGTGTTTAAGAACCTAACTACAGGGAAGCCAATTAGGCTAGCTAGAAAAAATGATTACCTATACCTACATAAAAGCGATATTAGTTATCCTACTCCTTTACATGTTTTTTAAATGAAGAAATCTTTTAGGGTCATCATTATAAATTAGTGCATCCATCTTTTAAAATAATAAAATATATGTTTCATTTTCTATTTAAAAATATTAGTATTGTAAACTTTCATTGTGAAAATTGTAAAATTGAACATCATATAATTCCCTTTCCTGAAAGTGAAATTAATCATCTATCCCTTTAATATCAGTCCAATTCAATATTTGGAGACTTTCAAAAGTTATTAACATTTCTTTAGTTGAGAATTTATAGTAATTACTGATAATTGATTTGAATGACATGAGTTTATCTTATCAAAAAAATTTAATGTCAACCATATTCTTCCAAATTATATCTCTATAATAAAAATTAATTTGGAGTTATCATTAAAAATTATGGCAAATAATGCTAGAAATTATTTTAATCAATTTTTATCTCTTTTCCTTGATAAAGAAGATATTATCCACAATCTTTCTACCACAACACTACTCAATAACATCAGATAGTAGATAAAAAAATTGACATATCCTAAAAGATACCAGAACTTCTCTATAAAAAAATCAAATTCCAAGAGAATATTTGACATAAGTTATCCTAATCTTTACATATTTAATTAATAAAATACCCTCAAAAGTGATTGATTTCTTAAGTACCCTAACCTATCTTGCCAATTTTTTCCGACAAACAATTTTTTTTTCAAAAAAGTTCTCAAAATATTTGGTTGTCTTATATCCACATCCATTTACAACTAAGGGGTAATCTTGATCTAAGAACTCTTAAATGTGTTTTTATAGGACACTCACCTGTTTAAAAAAAAATATATAAATGTTATCATGTGACCACAAAATTTTCTAGTAAAAGATGTCACATATAAAATAAAATTTCTTTAATCACATTTATTTTAGAATAAGAACTGTCAAATAAAATAAAATAAAATTTCACTTAATATCTTCTACCTTGATATCCATGCTAAAAAAATAAAAGTACAACAACAATATAAATCTATTGCTAAACTACTTTAAGCTATAAAAGGAGGATAAAACAATCCAAAATATCAACAAGTACAGAGTTTCAACCTTCATCAAAAATAGCTCCCATGATCGAATTACTATACATCTCAACTAAACCAAATTACCCAAGATACATGATTTCAAAAAATTTCTCCTACATAAAGCCTTCATTATAAACATCAACTCTAATTTAGCAATTAAAAAAATAAAAAATTGAAATGATGTCACAAGAGAAGAGAGAGATGAATATCCTAGAAAAACTATACCTAGAATACAATTGAGCTACCAAATGGGAAAAAATTGTATGATACAAGTAAATTTTCTATAAAATATAATGCTGATGGAATCCTAAAAGATACAAACTAAAGATATATACACAATCCTATGGGATTAAGTATAAAAAACATTTTCACTATGGCCAAAATGAAAATTATTACATTACAATCTCTCTAATCACTAATTATGAATGATTCATGCAAAAATATGATGTGAAAATTTTCTTTTATATCGAGATGTAGAAGTCTATATGAATCACCAAGATTCAACAACACTTTCACAGGAAATCATGTGTGCAAATTTAAAAAAAAAAAAACACTATACAGCCTTAAAAATTTATCAAGGATATGATTTAGCAGATTTACAAAATTATATAATTGTATAGAATGAGACAGACAAACTAATGAGATAATACACTCTTTATAAAATATTTCACTGAAGAAAAAGTATCAATCTCTATTGTGTATATTGATGATATAATTGTTATGGGTGATAATGAAGAAATTGCTTAGAAAAAAATTATCATAGAATATGAAATCAAAGAACTTGGCAAACCTAAGTATTTCTTGGACATAGAAGTGACTCAATCAAAAAAAAATTCATCTCTCAACAAAAATATGTTATGGATCTTTCAGAAATAAAAAAACTAATTGCAAAGTATTTGAAACTCCAACTAAACCAAATCAAAAACTAGACATAAACAAAGAATATACAAATTAACATTGAAAAATATCAAAGATTAGTCAAAAAAACTAACCTACCTATCCTAGCAGCACTTTCTTAATAAGTCTCATAAATTAATTTATACTTGTGTATAAAGTTCTTGTCTAATTAAAATTAAATGTAAAAACAGTCTATAAAAATATAAGACTCCACAAATTAAAGATTATATTGATGCTAATCATGTGGAATCACTAGTAGATAGGAGATCTACTTTAAAATATTATTCAATACTATGTGAAAATCCTGTAACATGGAGAAACATGAAATAACTGGTGAACTTGAGGTCAAGTGCTAAATCTAAATTCAAAGCAATCGCTCAGTATTCTATGAAATCTTATAGATTAAAATTATATAAAAGATTTAAAGATAAACTAAAAGTACATTTAGGGATACATAGTGATAACAATTCTGCCATCAACATTGCCCACAATTCAATATAATGAATTGAACCAAATATCTGAGGTGGATAGATATTTCATTAAAAATGAAAAATAGGTTAATTTGCACTCTGTATATTACAAAAGGTAACAACTCATCAGCATGTTTACCTAAAGACTTTTAAACCATACATTCAAAATTTAAACAAACTAGGAATAGTGGATCTCTACCATCTAACTTGAAAAAGTGTTGAAATTACATAGGATAAATAACTAGAGATTGTTAAATGAGTAATGTGTAATGGATTCATATGCAAATAAGGAAAGCAATGAGCAACAGTTTCATGTGTTGAATTAGAAATAGAGAAGGTCAGGGATTGCTCCATAGCTAGCAAAATTGAATAGCTGCAATGCACCACAAATTCGCATATTTAACAAGGTAAGAAGAGTGACAAGGATTGATCCCTAAATGAAAAAAATTGAAAGACGACAAGGGATAAAGTGCTAGTGAAATAGCAATTTTTAAATTTTAAATTATTGTAATTGCTTCTTAGAATTGTATAGTTTCCAATTATTTTCTAAGCACATTTTAGCATAAATACATATTGGATGAATATATAAATCAAGTTTCTAAACCATTTCTTTTTTCTGTACGCTTGATTTGTCATTTTGCATTTTAATCTTATTTTTAATGTGAAAGGTTTATCGACCAGTATTTGATTCTACTACTTTGTCATTATTGGTCCATTCAACTCCCAGACAGTATAAGATAAATCAAATTGCATCAGATGTGATTATAATTCGACCATATGAATTTATTGCAATCCTGTTTGTTGGAGTGATTTTCTAGCATCAAATGATACTTGGATGACACCTGAGGAGCATTGCAATTAGTTTTCATGAAGAACAACAAGAACTGGACTCTACAAAACAAAGTCCCTCTCAAGCTGGAAAAGTTAAAGGAAATCATCAATTTGTTCGTCATCGACATCAACATCCTACCAGATATTAAAGCATATTGAAAGCTAACAATCTTTTGGTTTTAGATGCATGTATCTTTAATTAGAATAAAACTCACTGCTATCTTTTAAATAAATGTAAGGGTTATTATGACAATATTTAAATTAATTTTGCCTATAAATACCCTTAAAGCTCCTTTATTACTTAAGTAATGCATGCAAATATCCCTTCTTGGAGCTTTTTTAGTCAGCAGTGTCATGGATTCCCTGGCTCGTGTGACACTTTCCTCTGAGAATATTAATTGTCTGAGATAATCAGTTCCTTGTACCCTTAAAATTTCTTCTTCTCCTTTACTTCAAAACACTAGCAATATTACCCCTTTAATCAAAATCTGTTGTAGCCCTATCAAGGAAAATAATCAATTTCAAGATGATCCCTCGCGTTTTGAAACAAACCAATTCAGCCCATGTTTCACAAAAAACTAATTTAGTTCTATTCCATGAATATGAGATTTAAAAGAAAGAGACCAAATAAGATTACTAAAAATGAATTGTTGGGTTCTTCTAAGCAAGAGAAATAAGCAAGGTTATAGTGCAACAAAAAAAAACTCCTATGCTCCTTCTATAGGCAAGGCATCACTATGAATGGATCCCGTAATAAATTGCATATGATTTGTAAGGGTCAAAAGTAACTTGGCCTTGAAATCACAAAGTTCATAATGCATAAGATACACCATAGAGTAATGTTCATACAAGCCCAAGGACTCCCGCAGGCCAAGCTTCTACAGCTGCACCAATTTCTTCACTTCTCAGCATAAGCCCTAAATCACATGAGAATTGTATGTATAAAAGATAGATCAGAAAAGTAAATGATCAAGAAAGTAACAAAGTTCAAAGCTTACCAGATATTAAAAAAATACCAACTGTGCTGAACTTGGACAGAGGATATCTGTCAGCAAGAAGACCGAGACTAGGGCTTGCAAGCCCTAGGGATATTCCACTTAATAAAGCTGCATGATGAAAAGTACAAAATGACAGAATGTAAATGATATGGATAATATCTTCATTTGATCACCGTTGTATCAAAATTCTGGAAATAAAGTTTATTACTAGAAGACTTGGGTACTTCTAAGGCTCTAACATAAACAGTGCTCCAGCAGAAGAATAAAGTTATGATAGTAATTAAAGCCGTATAAATATAATTCATCTTGGGCCTAGATGGCACTATCTTGCTGAAACATGTTTGAAGAAACAACTCAAAGACCAAAGAATACTAATGCTTTCAAATCAAACATCAGAATAACATGTAAAACAATTAAACTAATCATATCAAAAGATTTCTGTTTTGCATTTAGATTCATATTTCTATTATGTCAGACATGGTTCGCCTTGCTCAGATTAAATTAATCAGGACTAATATTCACTAGAAACCATAATGCATAATGCATCAAGTGCTCCCTTGATTAATCAAACAGTGCACTTGGTGGTTATTTCAAAATAGTTATTTCTTTAAACAAAGGCGTATCAAATGTTCCAAATGAATCTCCAACCTAATCAAATATTTTTGAATTTGAAAACTATTTTGAATGCTCATAGTGAAGTCAAATACACCTCGAGAAGTTAAAAATTCATTCCCATATGAATTACTCCGATTAGATGGCACTTTAGTGAAGCATTCAAATGAGTAATCACTCAGGTTTTGAAAAGTGTTAATTTTTAATGAAAAGCTAGGTAAAAACCATTCTTATTATAAAATAAAAAATTTGATACAATGTCAGCAAGAAAACTTCACTAAACAATAAATGAAAATACAAGCCAAAATAGGATATCAAGTGAACATCAAATGTATAAGCTGAGGACAATCTGATAGGCCAAGAGTCTCCCATCGATTTTAAATCCTAAGAGCTTTTTTCTCTTAGTCGAGTGAGTCCACAAGTGAGCCAAACAAATGATGATATATAAAATAGTCCTATCATCCTTCCATTTCAATTAAAAAGTTCAATTGTCCATTTCCATTCAACAATTTCATAAAGCAAAGATAACATCATCATCAAGAATAAACTATAAAAAAAATGTTACAGAGCAGAGGAAAGATCCCAAAGAATGCCTTTAGATATTCTCAGATCAAAACCAGCAAAAGAGAATAAAGATGTTCCGCATCATTAAGGAAAGCTATGGGAATATTTCGATGCCATGAAATGCATGAACTAACATCAGAAATGTTACAAAAATAGAGCAGGGGACATTCCAAGCAAACTGGAGGAGACCATAGAATTTAACTGGTAAGAAGCACTTCAAGAGCCATTTAATTTTCCAAAATCTAGTGCAATGGTTATTGTTCACTTTCCAAGAAATATTTTGAAAAATTAGAAGAGAGGTTTTGAAAACATTCCTATAAGGAGAGCGAAAAGATCATGTATTGTAACCAAAATTTAAGGGATTTTTCCCATTAAGATATTTATCATTAGTGATATTATCAATAAAAATAAATTATCCACATGAATTGACTTCCAAATCCATTTCACAATAAGAGGAATGTTAAAAGTCTCAAAATTAAGAATACAAAGACCACCAAATCTTCTGACCCTACAGATAGATTTCCAATTGATTAAGTTGATTCAGTTGCCATCATTATTACCCTTCTGGAAGATAGGACAAAGTTGATAAGAATGAACCACACCTTTAGTAGTGGCTGCATTGCTTCGGGTGTTAACTCATCTGCCTAGCTTCCTTCTAGCATCACTAATGTTAGTCCCACTAGTGCCTTTCTCATGGCCTATAAAAATATAGCATATGGTACTATGGCCTCAGTCTTTATCAAATAACCCAACACCTCATACTCTTTCCAATGTAGTACTATAATACACTTTTCATCCTTTGTGAATGAATATATATTCTTGTAGCCATCATGCAGTGGCTTCCTATTATACAACCAAGATCTAGCCAAAAGAATAGGTTAAGCGTCCGTAGACATGATATCACACCACACCTGTTGATAAAACTTGTCTCCAATCTAGAACTCCACCAAGCATATTTTATCAACACTTATCTCATTCCCCTTCTTTAACTAGGTCAAAGATTATGGTTGGGAATGTTACGGCGATGAAGCTCAACTTATTCACCATTTGGGTAGACACAACATTTGTGCAATTACCTCCATCAATGAAGAGGTCGCATGCCTTCCTCTTCACTATACAATGAGTATGAAAGATGTTATGCTAGAGCCATTGATGCTCTCTAAGCTCAATTTGGAGAACTTGTCAAACCACAAGCACCTTTCAATCATTAATAAAGAGCTGATATTCATCTTCATTAAAGTCCTCTCATGAGTCTTCATTGTCTGTCTCTTCAACTGCTACCTGCTTGGAGAAATAAATCACACTTTTAATTGGACAATTGGCAGTAATATATCCATAACCATGACACTTGAAGCACACTTCTGACAAGGTCTTGGGGATACTAGCTCGATCAATCATCTTCATCTTTTCGGGATGATTTCTCCTCATATGGGGATAATTTTGATCAATCTTCTTGTTGTCTGGCCCCATGGCCGCACTCTGCTTGAAGGGCATCGTGTCCCTAATGCTATTGTGCTACTTCACCTTCAAAGTTAGGGTTTGGACATCTAGCAAAGACCAATATAGTTATAAATATACTACATTGTTAACAGTTGACCTTAAACTTCCAAGAAATCATGATACTATTTTTTTTCGAGATCCACTAACTCACATTTTAGCATCAATTACTTATCTCGGACTTACTCTACAATCATGCCCCTTTATCGTTGAGTGTGCGACTTCAAGTTGACTTCTTGCTAATAGTCTGGAAGGCACTTGTGTGTGATCTCTTTTTAAACCACATAGTGATCTTACTTCTTGCTCTTTGACAACGCACTTCAAATTCTCCAACAACAAGAAAGCCATTTTTTTTTTAAGTTTGATGACTACCAATTTGACTCTTTGATCTTGTAGAATGTGTTTGTATTCAAAGATTGGTACCACAATTTGAAGCCATTAAATGAACTCAACCGAATTAATACGACTCTCAAAATCCAGAAGCTCAATCTTCACTCCAAAATTATTGTCTTTTCTTCTATACTCAATGCCAAATCGACAATACATTAGTTCTTCATTGTTGGAAACAACTTGGTGAAAGAATTTTCATCACCTTCTCCTTCTGGTTAATCATTGTTATGGCGATCACTGACTTCTCCATGTTATCTTCTTCCATATTCACCAAGCCTACAATTAAAGGACTTCTTGTAGCATATCCTCCATGGTAAGCTATTGAACACCTATATGAGGGTTCCTCTTTGGCGGCATGGTGGCTCCATCTAAACTTAGGTTTTGACTAGGTATCGCAATAAAGATTATAATAAACCATCAAATGATAAACTTGGTGCAACAACAAAGCATTTGACTAATAATTTTTTACAATCATATAATTTGGTTTAAACTCCAAAATAGTCCCTTGATTGGCTAATTTAGTCTCAGAGTATTACATTTCTATAATTTAGTTCATTGACTATATAAAATTGATCCAAACTTGATCACTGAAAAACTAACTTATGATCAATTTTAAATCATTTTGTAAATTAGATAAATGTGATACTTGAGGGCCAATTTGATCACACAAATTATTGGATGACTATTTTGAGATTTAATCCTATAATTATCATATTTAGATAGAATACATTGTGCAATAAAACTTTAATAACAAATAATCCTTAAAGCACAAAAGATGATGATGCCTTTGTTTTTTTTTTTTTTTTTTGATGCTCACACTTTCACTCCACTTGTTAACTAAAGAAAATAAAATCTAAATAAACTTGAATTTGAATAAAAAATAATATATTTTAACAAAAGAAACAAAAGAAAATCATTTGTGTTTCCAATACCACTAGAGAAACTCGATAAAGTCATCCTTACGAACCTATGATGAACACATAAATAAACTCGGAGTGATGATGCTTTAAATGGTTCTCAAGAGAGCTAAAAGAAGAAAAAGAAATGAAATCTTCTTTGGTGTGCTGGATAGAAGAATAAGTACTATTACTACGACCTAATTTTTTACAACCTAAACACTTCATTTCTATATTTAGATTCCCTGAAACCAACCTCTAAATATCTTAAGAGGTAAGTGAACAATGAAATTTTGAAGAATTAAACTAAAAAATTGATATGAGATAAAACAAGTAAAATTTCACCAAATAAATAAAAGACTTATCACCATCTCTCAACTTAAACCAAGAGCAATCACAAGTATACAAAGTCACAAAACAATAAGCATTACCATATCTCTTCCCTCCTTCCAAGGTGGATACCTATTCTCTCCCTTCCAAATCATTGTAAATTTTAATCCAAATGGGTTAGCTAGAGTCAAAAAAAAAAAAAAAAAACCTTGTTATAATGAAAAGAATTATTGACTCAAAGGATGGAATTGATAGTAACAATCAATGGGGCATGAGCCCTAACACACGACCAAAACCTAGATTCTCATATCACTAGGGTGCTGACTACATGGCACATGAAAGTCTAATTTGCATGCCTGCTACATTATGTGCATATGAACACTTATTAACAATTCCCTATAATCATATGTTCTCACTTACTTTCCACTAAGACACTTGTCCAACAACAACAAACTTTTATCTCACTAAGTGAGGTCGGCAACATGAATCCTTCTTCTCCATTGTGTCCTATTAAGTGTCAAATTCTCATTTAATTCTAAGAAAATAAGATCATTTGTATACTATCTACCTCTACCTTTCTTAATATAGGTCAAATCTAATACATCTACTCTTCTAACTGGATAATTGGACTACCGACATTTTATGTGACCAAACCAACTAAAACGGCTCTCTCAAATCTTATCTGCCATTGGAGCGACTCCAATCTTTTCACGTATATATTAGTTTCACATTTTGTCTCTAAGCATAAAACCACGTGTCCACCTAAGCATTCTCATCTCTACAACACTTAATTTTATGCTTCTATTTTATGGGCCAACATTCTGTGCCATAAATCACCGTAAGCCTTACCACCATCTTATAAAATTTTCCCTTTAGTTGAAGCGGTACTTTTCTATCACACAGCCAACTTGAATTCTACTAATAATATCCTCATCTATTTCACCATCATTTTGAACAATCGACTAAAACATTCACTCTTTTTATTGACTTAATCACCCAATATCATAGCCCCACCACTAAATCTTGAACGGCTAAAATTACTCTATATATTCAATTTTAGATCTACTTAAACAAAAGCCTTTAGATTCTAAAGTTGACCTCCATAATTCAAGTTTCTCTTGAACTCCCCCCCTAATCTTATCAACAAGCAACATATCATTAACAAAAAAACATACATTAAGAAAATACTTGGTCAATCCTCTTTGTGTTTGAACACAATTAATAGCTCCAGTATACACATCCTTAATGACTTAGACATAAGCAATATTAACTTCTTTTCTAGAATTTTCCAAAGCACTTTGCTTAGAACTTTATCATATGCTTTCCCTAAATCAACAAATATTATATGTAGATCCTTCTTCTCTCTATACTTCTCCATCAAACTTCTCAACAAATAAATAGCATCCATAGTAGATCTACTGGGCATAAAACCAAACTGATTTTAATAAACTTTTGTATCACATCGTATTCAATTACTCTCTCCTAAATACACTTGCCCAATTACTTAAAAAATATTATAGCAACAAGCACAAATTATTTCTTTTTAACAAACCTTTTTATGTGTTAGATTTATTAATATAGATAAAATATTTGAATTAATTTATTAATACAGTATATTATGACAACCTACTTTGATATTAAGTGAGAAAATGAATATCATCATATATGTCTAAAATATACTACTTATAATTTTTTAATTTACATAATACATCTATATGATATAATATTCATCAAATGATAGAAAAAATATAATTCATGCCATTAACCAACACAAATATGTCAATTCAATGATTTCAAGGTAATCTTTGAATTGCCTCGAATTCCAAAGTCAAGATTGCCTTTGGGGAATTGTTAATGGGAGCTGGTCTTGTGAGATATATTACAAAAATCTTTAGTATCACTCCAAGCATGTAAACCATGCCTTGTATGCCCCTAACGAAGAGGTTTCATTCAAATACTAGTGATTTTTTTATGAACGGAATGATAGATAGATGGTCAAATAAGCTAAATCCAAGCTAACATTGAGGTCAATAAATTTCAAAATAATTACATCATTTGCTTTGCTAACCCCATTCTTTTATCTTATGCCAACATGTAAAAAATAAAAAATTAGCCCAAATAAGACAACAAAAACTCATTAAGCACTTCATTCTCATCCTCTATAGGGTCCTTTCTAAAGCTAGCTATGTCTTATTATAGTAGATTGGGGCTCACCACTGTCTCTGTAGTTCATCATGCTTTTTTGAGCTAGGCCTACCGCCATTGCATTCACTCACTCATGGTAATCATACACCTCCCTCTAGTACATGCTCATCATAGTATTTCCCATGTGTAGATATCACTTGCATGCTTGTTAATAGTTCACATGGGCTTTGTCTGAACATGAGCTTCTTTCTCTCAATCTCATCTCACCAACTTACTCTCAATAACAGCTTCCTCTACCACACCTCTCCAAATTATGCATGTTCAACCTGCCCCTGGTCACCCAAACCCTGTCTGCATGTATGATCCCTATTGAGAGTCCATTCATAGTAATTCTTGCCTCCTAGTGTCGACATCTTGTACCAACCAATAATTCAGCTTGACTGCCTTCATCATGGATGGCATCCACATCAATTTTGCTTATCAATCATACTCACTTCTCTGCACATCATTCATATTTCCTAGTTCACAATCATTCTCATTAGCATATTTACTTCCGTTGACTCTATCAAATCAACACTATAAGTGATCGAACTCATTATCACTACTTCCATCTCGATTCTCACCTCCCCCCTCACTAACTACCCCTTAAGTTACAGTTCAATTGTTGAGCATCTGTTTCAATGGCCACCATTTTCCCTATGGTTCTACTTATTACTTTCAAAGCATCTATGGTTGCTTCTCTTGCTCCTTGCATTCCTCGATCTTTCCATAAAGAATGCAGGATAAGGGATTCAAGAGGCCCATCATCAAATCATTTTCATTTGTTTTACAACAAATGTAGACCTACCTCAACCCAAGTATCTCTCCGCTTTTCATAATAAATATGCTTTTATTTTCGCTAAAGCTAAGATTTTTGAGGCAGCAAGTCAAAAACCTTTCTCTAGTTTGGGTGAGTTCTCTTTTAGCCATTATAATCATGCCATTGGCCACTTTTGCATTGAATGGAAAAGCTGATAGATAGTGTTAAGGTCAACGTCAAGTTAAATTGAGAGAGATATCAAACCAGATGATTAATCGGGAGAATTTTGTGGAGTTGTTTGAATATTGGTTTGTTTCTCTTTTTGTAACAAGGTAGATGTTAGATAAATAAATTCATTAAGTTGGTGCAGGAAGAGAAGATAGTTATGCAATATGAGGCAGAATTCACCATATTATCTAGATATGCACCTCAGTTAATCTCAACTACATAAGAAAAATGTTATCATTTTCTGTCATAGTTGAAACATTCAATCAGACAACCATTAGTGCCACTTGAGTTAAATTATTATTCAATGCAGGTGGAGAGACAAGTGATATTGACTTTCAAATCATTTGGAAACATAAGGAGATGCACAAGAGGAAGAATTCGGAAGAGGGAACACAAACAGCTAAATCTGAAGAACTTAATGTCAAAAAGATGAAGCCAAATACCAATGTTGTTATCAGTCAGGCTGGCAATAGCACTATAAAGCCTTGTGCTAGGTGTGGGAAGTTATACCGAGGAAAATGCTTAGTTGGATCCAAAATTTGCTATTTATGTTGACAAACAGACCATCATATGAGAAATTTTCTTGATTCTGCTCCAAGGGTGCCAAGAAATAGTTTGCAACTCAAAAAAAGTTTATAAGAGGGATCTACTATCACGAATGGCAAACAAAAGATGATTCTGTTGGATATGGATGTTAATAGAGATTATAGGTGTCATCTATTGATGATGATGATGTTAATAGAGATTGATAGGTGTCATTTGGCTATCTCTATCATATGAGTGTTGTTCTAGTGTTGTCATTCTACATGTGATGTTGAGTGTTATTCTAGTGTTGTCATTCTATATGTGATGTTGAGTTTTGTTCTAATTATCTTATATCAAATATTTGATATTGTTTCAGCCTTATTTATCTTAAACCCATGGCAACAAATCAGACTCCTTGGACATTATGGCTAATAGCCCTCTGCTATTAATAGGATAGAATAACGGCAGTTCCAGGATGACGGAACCATGGGATTTTGATCAGGACTACCCTCCTTTTTTTCTTTTTAGACAGTCATCCACACCACGCCATTAAGCACTGATTTATATCAAAGTTTAATATCTATTTCCAACCTTGATCTAGAGTGCTCTCCTACTACGATAAGAGAGGTAATTAATTATAGATGCTTGCATTCATAGAAAGCAGAACCCAGATCAAAGTAAACACTAACATAAGTTTGGAGAAAATTTTGTTAAATCAATTTGCCTCACAAAGAACGAACTCCCTAACATCTTAAAAGATGGCAGAGATTTCGAGATATTTTTTTCCTGAGCTATAAAGAAATCATTAAAAATAGAAAATGCATGGAACACACACCTCATGCCTCACTCGTGAAGATTCTCTATTTAAGACATTGGTTATATTACAATGAATAAAGATAATGATCTTGATTTGGTAGATACATATATTTCTACGACTATTAACCAATTACAGGCAGTTGCAACTGCTGCAACACAAGTATATGACTTGAACCAGATCATTTCTATCTCACTCACATAATGATTGTCAAAGACATGAGTAAATTCACGTCCAACCTTCCAATAGCTGAACTTAGAAATCCCACAAACTTTAGTAAAATTCTCATCTTACTTGAAAATGTATGAGTTAAAAGTTTCCCTAAGCCAAGTTGAATACCATGACGAGGTGTTGTATAATGTATGTATCCATTTACCATTATGATAAATTTGCCTATGAACATCAATAAATGGTCTCAAATTATATGGTACAAATAAATGGAAAAGATATCCAACAACAGTGACTAATAGTTCTATACACCAGCATTTATTTAAAAACCGAGCAATGGAGTGGAAGGAGCTGAAAAAGGAGTGGGGCAATGTAAAAGAAAATGAAAAATCCCATTAAATTGAAGCAAAGCAAGGGAAAAAATGTATGCATTATTCAAGCAAGATAAGTTCAATATCAATTGAAGGTCATATACCTAGAGGAAGGAAGTTTTTTCTTGCGAAGTCCAAAAATGGTTTTGCCCAATGGAAGAGGTCCGTAGAACTGAAATCTCTTGTATTAAATTGTCTATCCACACCCACCTAAAGAATTTAGAAGGCAATTTAACGTAGAAATATGAACATTGGATAAAAAAAAAAATTAAATAGTAATATACCAGAAAGTTACTCTAGACAGCAAAATTATGCAGGATAACAAAAGAGAGGAAAAATAATTTGAATCTCATACGTATTTCATTGGAGGTATTGTCCCTCTATTTATATAACAAAATTCAAGATTTCAATTAATAATTTATACCTATAAAAATTATTAATTATATCGAAAATAATAGAAGAGATTCTTTAGCTTGTACACATCTAATTTTCTAAAAAATCTAAAATGACATTCTGCCCCTTGAGGCCCGCTTATTGCAAAAAATGCTTAGCAAGATAAACAGCTAGCCATGCAATCTCACGGATTCATAATCTGGCTACTATTTATGTAAATAATAAATTATGTCATAGTGATGATGCAAAGATAACATTTAGATTGCAATTACATCAAATCGTGAGTTTAACTTATAAATGATTTCTAATGTGAATTGCTCTTTTGGGAATTTGTATGAATTTGTGTTAAGTATCAAAGATAAAAGTAAAAAACAAGTTGATATAGAAATTTAAGAATTTTAAAATCATTGTGTGAAAATTAGAAATGATAAGTGCAAAACTATTGCATGAGAGAAACAATGAGAGTAGCCGACTAAGGAAAGGTTATATAAAAAAATTTAGATGATTTGGACATACAAAATAAATAGAAGAAGAAACACAAATAAAGCAAAATAAAGTAGAAGGGGTACGAAGCAATAGATCAAAGATAAATTAACTAGAAATTAAAATTAACACCATTATGCAACACTTACTAAAAATTAAAGGAGATAAATAATCATAAAATCAACCCAAAATAATGAGAGTAAAGCCAAAAATGATGATCAATAAGATAATTATTACTTTTTGAGAGATTTTATACGAAGTATTTTCATCCAAATAGCACCTAGTATTAGTCAATTATGTTTAGGACAACTAGTGTGCCTAATCTCATTTGCTCTATTAGTTATCAACTCTTAGATTAATTTGAGTTTCCCAATATGATGAAGTACTGTGTAAGTGGAATTTAGAAAACCTAATGTTGTTAGAAGGTTAAAAGTTTAAAGTAATGCAACATAGAATGAGATTGAAGATAAAAACATAGAAAAATCATAATATGTGGATTACTAACCCATAATTTTAGCCAAAAATTTGCCACTTTTAATTCAAGGACAGAAAACATGCTTTTTCTTTCAAAAAATAACTTAATGATCACTTAAAATATGAAATTCCACAACAAAAAACATTGGCAAAAATAAAAATTCAACAACTAATCAAGTTCAAGCATCAAAAATAAAACCCAACATAATTTGACAAAATTTCAATCACTAAGCAAATTCACCAATTAAATAAATTAAATGATAAAAATAAGAATATAAATCACCCTACTGGAAATAACTTGACCTCAAAGTGGTAGTGCAGGAATTTCCCTGGAAGCGTCAACCATATTTGTGCCGGAACACACACAAACACGCACAAGAAAGAGTAAAACTCAAATTATATTTCAATATTCATTATTCCAAAAATCCTATATATCTCAAAAATCATAATTATTGGTTTCAAGAGATCCAAAATAAGAATTACGCAAAATGTGTAGGAATCAGTACAAAACATCAAGTTTTAATACACTATGAATTCCAACTGTTTCATAAATTCTACTAGCAAGATAAGAAACAATTATTGTAAGCAGATGGTAGCAGAAGAACAATAGTGTCATTATAAGCAATCAGTAGCATATCACTATAGAAAAGAACAATTAATGACACTTTCGGACACAGTGGCTTAGCATGCAAGTCAAAATAACAAGAGAATGCATATTAACCCAGTTACAGGACAGCAATAGCAAGAAACCATACAGACCTGCAACCGAGGTGGTGAGCTGAAGGCTATAACAGGCAGAGACAGAAATTGAAAACCAGTTGAAAAGAGCGATAGTGGGCAGTAGTCGGGATAGAAGGATTGCAAGGCAGCAGAGAGGAACAACAACAAAGCGGAAAAAATGAAAAATATACTTAGTAAGATCAAAACCTATTAATTCCATATGTGCAGCTTGAAATTCTTTAGACTTAGCTAAAATGACGCAATAAAGAGTTAGACTTTTCAAAGTACTAAAGGCATCATGTTGTATAGAATCCAACATCATAAGCATGTGTTACATAGACAAAATACAGTGTTAGAACTCATATAAATCATAATAAAATGATAGAATTCATTTAGATAGTTACTTCTTGTGCTTTCATCCCAAGTAGACTTCTATATTTCAATCACCAAATCTACAGAACCACTAATGCTATGATTGTCTGCACCTTAAATCTCTTCATTGCATCATCTAGTTTATGTTATCCATGCAGAATTCAAGTTGTATGGTTCTACGAAATAGCATAGGTTCATTCCTCCGCGATAATATAGGTATGTAAGAGACGTCTCATATTTTTCTGAGACGAGTTGGGATTTTACTAATCATATTACTCAGCTTCAATTCAAAAATAAGAATTAAATAAAATAATGAACTTCATTACATTATCCTCATTAATATTGAAACAAGGATTTAATTTTTCTTTTAAAAAAAACATAAAATTTCATCTATATTATTTTGTTTGATACAAAAATCATTCATTCAGAAATAGATGAAAAAAAGAGGAGGAAGGTTATGATCTTTCTAGTAAACAAAATCATTTCCTTGTTGTAACACGTTTTGCAATAGGTAGTGGTTGGAAAATTTCAAACCTTATCAAGGATTTTCCACTTGGGAGTTCTTGTCCCTCCAAAAGTCAGTTTTGATCCTCAAAATCAAGTCACACTCTCTAAGCTTTTAAATTAGGCTTTTCCTTCCAGTTATTGGCATATTTGACTATTTAAGTTCATGACACTACATATGTGACAAACAATTATGCTACTATAAATAATCTTTAACAAAACTGATAACAAGTAGTTCTGAAAATACACCCTACATTTTTTTATAAATTAATTGCCTATAAACAATGATTTTAAGGCTGAGAGATCGGATGGGGCCAGTGAAGATAACTCCATGGATCAAAAAAACCTACAAAATTGCAGAGGTGGGGTATTTAAAAGAAAGAAATCGTACCTTCTTTCAAAACATAACCTGATCAAAATTTTCTAGTTGAACAAAGGGCATAATGATAACATTAAAAGAAGTATTTTGTAGATTACGGAGTTTAAACATCCTCATTAATAAGAATGACCAATTAGTAACTATGTTGCATGCCAAGGTGTGGACCTTCGAAAGTTAGGAAGGAAATTCCCACATTTGGGGGAAAAAAATGAAATTTTCACTTAAACTATATGGTTTAGGAATGTTGAATCAATTTGCATGTGGAATTCGACATATATACAACTACGCATACACAATGGCCAATGGTTGTTTGTACATATTATAAAACTAATTTTCTTTTTTAAAGGCATTAAATTTTATTACATCAAAGAAGATAAACCAAGTAAACTTTCAAAGAAATCTTGAGACTAAATCGAGCTTGAATCATCACCAAGCTATCAAAGGTAGTATTGGAGAACACAAATGTAACATCGAGAGTAAAATAAAGTAGAGCTATTGAAAGACCCTCAAGAAACAATACAAATTGTATTCCTAGACATGAAGAAAATCAATAGGCACAACAACTCTATCAAATGATACCCGAGAAGGGAGAGCAGGGGGAATTTGATTCTAAATATCAAAGAACCCATAGCAATCCATTTGGTGGCTCAATGAGATTGACCAAATTTGTATCCCTAACGAATATTTAGACCGTAAATGACAAACATAATTATATATTTGAAGTAGTATATTAGAGAGAGATGCTATAAAAGGTTCAACAACTAATGCATAAACAAATTGAAAGCATTTAAACAATAAAGATTCAAAAATAGATATTCAAAAATAGAGATCAATGGTATTTTCCAGGATGTGCAAAATAGAAAAAAAAATAAATTGCCAAATTCAATTGATTCAATCAAGATAAACAATGTGTAAGCTCATAAAGTTTCAACTTTACATTGCAAGTGAGCAATGCTAAAGAGATTACAAAAGGCTACAATAATGTAATTAGCCATAAGTTCTTACATGACCACATGTAGAAAATTTTAAAAAAATGAACTAAAACAACAATGTTATTAGAAAAAATATGAATGAGATAAGATTTACTTGTGAAGGAATAAAAGAAAAAAGATTAAAAAAAACTTTATGGATACTAACTTTGAAATAAGGCTTTTAATGAATAAAAAGCATCATGGAAAAAAAGTAACAAATTAGCATATAAGGTGTGGTAGGGATATAAAATATAACATAAGTACTTCAATTTAATGAAAGGTTAATACAATGCTGCAAAATAGTTTGTGGATGTGTTGGTCTATAGCATTTTCTCAAGTCATGTTTGGCATCTAGTTATCTGCTACAAAAATAGATGAAATGAGTTATATGTTTATGTCCAATTTCATGCTGCAATCTTCAAAGAACAAGCAAAGAAGACAGATACATATGCCTTCTTAATTTAGACAAGGCTGACAACAGCGATAATGGTGTTGGCAGCACAACTCCTGTATTGCACAATGAAAACAACATAGTTGCTGCCCCAAGTACATCACAAATTTTTCAGTGATTTGTCATAATAAAATTATTTTTTTATCTATCATGAAAATGTTCCACATCTGATAATTTAAGTGAGATAGTGATGTCAACTGTCAAGTAACACCTTTTCACTTGCTTTAAAGATACCTTTAATCAACTTTTTCATCAAGGAATAATGACTAAATAACTAAAATGATGAATCTGGAATGACCTAAGTAGAAAACTTCCATAGTAATGATATTCAGAACTACAAAAATCATTACAGCCAAATGATTTCGTCAAAAGAATGATTATGAGAACTATAGAAGGAAATAATGTAATAAAGTGGTCCTTTAAGAAGATTACAACGGCAGAACCAGTGAGGGCCGATCGAGCAAGCTATGGTAACTGTAACGTGATATCCAGTTCCATAGTGTTTTATATAAATGTACTGGATGAGTGGATTGTATTTTAATCCCCTTATTTTAAACAATTGAGAAATGTTTGCAGCGCTGCTGTCCAGAATTTAAAAACTGGTTTGTTGTTTTTTAGACCAAATGGGTGAATACGGAAAATCAGCGGACCAAAAAATGCAAGGGCCCGAATGAAGAGAACTAAAATGCATTTTCTTCTAATATCATATAATAAAGTTATTAATGCCAGAATCACTAACTGAAAATTAAGATGTTTAAGTTATCAAATGTCGTTTAAAATACTAAAAGTATAAGTGTGTATTGACGAAGAAATGTTAGACAAAGCAAAAGAGGTAAGCAACTTATGCAAATAGAGCCATATGAGAATTGATTATTGGATAGTAATAGCACGAGAACCCATTCAATACCAAAGAATTTGATGCATCTGATTTTCTGTCCTGAATTTCAGAAAATCTCAGATGGGACTTGCACATCAGTTACACGGATGTGTATTTGCACATTCATCTATAAATGAATCTAAAATAAGGAGTTAAAGATTAGACATATCTTAAACCAATGAAGAGATCCTTTAAGTTTCATATATTTTTGTACTTCAGATAGCAATCATTTGATAGCAAACAAGCTTGCTCTCAGCTTAATTAAAAGAGTTTGCTAATATTATTAAACAGTACAAATCTAACAAACTTTGTTGAAAATGTTGATGGCGTGCCATGGGCATGCACACCTCCAGTTCAATCGGCCAGTATTCTCATATTTTAAAAACACTTTAATGGGCTTTAGATCAAGCACAAGTTCTCCTAATGTCTGAGTAGACGAGATTTCAGTGAAGGTAGGCAAAGAACTACTCTGCTGAAAGAAATCCAAATAAGATGGGACTGTTTTCCCGTCCTTCGAAATTAAACAATAAAATAACCTCGTCGGATCCACCAGTGGCCCTGGGCCGTATTGTTAAAAGCCGAGCGTCAGTGGCGAGTAATGGAATTGCACTTGCAGATAGACGAGTCTGACGAAAAGGAGCACGACTCGCCGAAGAAGTCGCCGATCGAGGAACACCTCTTCGCGTAGCCAATGGCGGCAGAGACCCTAAGGTTAAGAGCTTTCCCGCCATCTCAAGGAAGGGAAAACAGAGACGGATGACGACGGCGGGCTGAGAACTGTAATCGGAGGGTTAGAGTGCTGGGGTTGTGAATAAAAAAGAAAGTAGTCAGATGATAACTAGCGGGGTTTATATTTTGGAATGAGTATTCCTTTTACATCTTTATTTGGTATGTAATTTATGATTAATCTCATACAGCGTCTCATCTCTATGTATGAATTACGATTTTCACCATTACGCGATGCCATCGAAGAGGATTCACTCGATTAGATTAGGTCAGAAACCTAAGATTTAATGAAGAATATTACAGGCAATCGTTATCAATGATGGCAGATGACTGTGATGATAATTTGCAGTGTTTTGAAATCGGTCGAATTGGATGATTTTATATTGTGCTATAAATGAACTAATGATTGATTCAAATCCCTTACAATTTTACCTTTAATAAATGAGAATAATTCCAAAATCCCTTCAAATAATAATTAATATGAATTAAACTTATATGAATTAAACTAATGTTCAAAAATTTTATTTTCTATTCAAACTATATTCCAAACTTATATGAATTAAACTTCATATAATAAGCAAATTTATGGAGGTAGGAGCTTTTAAAGTTTATTAAACTAACAGACTATTATAATAACAATAATTATAGCATAATATAGAACCAATCGTTAATATAACACTCAATTACATTACTTTTAGAGTTTTTTTTAATAAATATTTATATTGTTGTAATAACACTTAATGCTTAACAATGTTACTCAAAGAAATATATTAAATTAAACAAAATATTAATACGGCATTAAACATACAAATTTATAGTATTGTATCCATGGAAGTTATGGAGTTGGATGTTGATAATAAAATTTAAATTAAATTATACATTTCCTTAACTCATGAAGGTTCATGCTTTTTTACCAAATATTTTGTAAGATACAATTTTTTTGAACATAATTAACTACAAATGACTTTTGAGTACATGCATCTTTCTTTCAATATCAGTAGTCTTATACTACAAATTCTACGAATCTCATATGATCATATATATGATTCTCTCATCCTGATCTATCTGAATACTCACACCCTTATATCTCCATCTCACCTTTAGCAAAAAAAAAAAAAAAACTTTCATGGCACTCGTACAAAGCCTCGCCCCACTTCTAAATGATTTTTCATCTCCCCTAGCATCATAGGATGATCAACCACCCCCTTTTGCATTACATGTCATTAGCCTATATACCTTCCCTCTCTCCCTTCCTCCTCTCTCTCTCTCTCTCTCTCTCTCTCTCTCTCTCTCTCTCTCTTAGCTCACTAACTTCACCTTTTTTTTATTGCATGGTCATAGCTTACCTAAACCTTTAAAACCATCCCCACTTCAGCAACACCATCTCATTTCCCATAGCTTCTTCGGTACACAACTATCATTTTAACTCTCACAATGTGCTAGTAATTGGCAAACATCCTTGGCCCTCGACTATGGTATACCCTACACAATACTCATGTACAAGCCATTGATGACATTTCTCACCTCTTCTTCCACTATAATGCTTATTTCTCAAATCCTCTTCCACCCACTATCATATACTCCAAACTATTCTACCTCTGACAAAAGATCCCCAATGAACTGATCAGCCTTATTGACTTGTTTAAATACTTAATCGTTGAAACACCTTCAATCCACTTGATTATAATCAAGCATATTTTGACAACCATATCATAACATATTAGCAACACCATGCTTCAAACCCTCAGGCTCCCTCTTCTAACCCTCTCTACCATTGTTTATATATTAATCAAAATAATTAGAAGGTAAAAATAAAAAAGATAGAAGAGGGAACAAAGAACTATCCTTGTAATAAAAATAAAAAGAAGAAATAGAAATAAAAAAGGTTAAACGCATTTAGCATACTATTAATTCAAAGACAACAATCATGACATTGTGTCCAAAGGTGTAACATGCAAGCAAGTCATAACATCATTATTATGCTCATGTCATTTTTCATATTTTTCATATAGGCGTTGAAGACTTGTGCATGATTTTCTAAACACGAAGGACTAAAAACCTATGCACGTATTTTTTTTAGCGTAATGAGAAAGCCCTGCCATGTGACATACACTTTTTTTTTTGTAGGTCTCTATTAATATGGTAAGCGGGCATAATATTTTTTAGATCCCTGCGCATAAAAGTAATGTCGAGATATTGTTAAAAAATTTAGCGAACAATCCCAAAAATGATAATTAAAAGATTATATTTGTAATATAAATACAATAAATAAAAATTGTAAAGAAAAATTTAAAATGCTATATATGTCATATCAAATAAAAAATTGGACACATTGAATTTATATAGGCTTTATCAACTAGCCTTATAGGATGAATAGAATCATCACCTCTAAATATATGAGAACACTACAAACTAAAGCATTGGATGTGAAAATAAACAATGCCTTTATTTACATGCATAAAATTATTCCAAATGGAGGCTTATAGGAGTAAAATTTGAACCAATTGAGAGAATAATAATCTCTTAAGACTCATTATTAAACTATAATTTGTAATATTTGCACCCAAATTTGTAACTAAGAACATACAAGCACATATAATGCTATCTTCAAAGCTTTAAATGAAAAGTATGTGTGCATTTGAATAATAAGATTTTTGTGTAAATAATTAAACTAGAATAATTTATTATTTCTCTGTGAATATTATGAGGCGGGTTTCAATTTATTTATAACGGTCCTAAGTCATACAAGCACATTAAAAAGCATGCATATTCCTTGAATTGTGTTAAGATAAACCCATGTATAAGTGTTGTGATAAATGTAATTATGCTCAATCCTATAATTAAAAACACTACATGCTTTAAAGTGAGACAAACTAAAAAAATGATCCACTCCAAGAAGCATATAAATATTTTAAAAAAGTATAAGCATTTTTGAAAAGTTCACAAATCATCTTCTATATTGGAGCTTTTATTATTTCATGTGATTCTTTAGTGGGCTATTCTACATATAGAATAGAACTCTAAATCTCACTATTTAAGTGTGTCTAATCAACTATATAGCATTATTTAATTGTATTATTCAATGTTGCTTTATACCCACCCTAGCTTCGGTTGGTGAGGCGGCAGTACTCCAGATCCGCGTTGATTCCCCCGGTGAGGTGCTCTACACGTGGGTGAAAAGAAATGGGGTCACACTGGGCTGGTTGCCGGCTGCTTAGATTAGTCATGTCCGAAGTCACATGCCACAAAGTGGGTGGGATCAGGGGTGGACATCTCGTCACAAAAAAAAAGAAGCTGCTTTATATTTTTCATGATAAAAATAAATTTAAAACTTAAAAATTATAAAGCTTTTGATAATCTCCAAAACTCTTAAACAATACAAAAACATCCAAAAATAATTGTTGAACTACTTAAAATCTTATAAACCCAAAAACTCTAAATTATCTAAAACTATAATAGCATATAAAAAAATACAAGTAATCATAATTATTCACATCAATATTGACCACTAAATATTAAATAAAAATTTGATAAAATATATTTAGTTTAAATAGACAAAATTAAGTGGTGACAGGTACCAAATAAAATGTTAACTTTATCAAGAAATTAATAAAATACAAATTTTTTTATTTACAGCATTGATTTTAAAATATATTTACAAATTTTAATTTCATTTTAATTAAGATTACATTAAATTATATATATAAATATAAATATCTAATATCATGGGCGAAAGAACCAGTTATCTCTCTGTTCCACCCGAGAAAATATTACGTCCGGAGTCCGCACGTAGCTTTACGTGCGGACTCCAATCCACGGACGACGCGTGTCCCGCTTTTTTTTTCTGTTTTAGCGACAGATCTGACTACAAAAACATTTCCGCTGACCTACCATAAACGCCGTCGATGGCGATAATGGACGCATAAATACATTTCCCCGGCGACCGCCGTAAGCGTTCAAAAGCGGAGAAGAAGAACGAGAAACATTACCGACGCTCACATTCCTCGCCATAAGTCAGCTTTAGGGCTTTCTTCGACGAAGGATTTTTCTCGCCTTAGCTCCGCCGACGGCGCGACGTCCGAGCCGCCGTGATATAAAGAAATCATAAATTGAGGTATTGTAGGTGACTACATGAGGTATTTACACATGCCCCAACTTGAATGAATTTAGGGTTTACTCGCTCTTCTCACCGGCCCAAGATTGATTTGTTTTTTTATATGTTATTTTGTATATGTATTCGTACCTCTAGAGGATACATAACTTCTAGGCTCTTTTAGCCTTCTTAGCTTTTTTTGAGATAATGTTCATTATATTCATATAGACATTTGATGGCAATTTGGATGGTTTTGGGTTGGTATTTTGCCAGACTCCTCTTTGGAGGGTACGCTCATTTTGACTTTTTTTTGCGCTTTTTTGTCAATGTCTTATGATTATGTATAGAATGAAAGCATTTGGAGGAAGTTTGGATAAATGGTATTTTGCATCTCAGACTGTGTACCTCTTCTGCACCATTTTGACCTCTTTTTCCAGTTTTTTTTAGCCAACTCCTTATGATTATGTTTAGGGCATTATAATGGAAGCATTTGATGGCAGTTTGGGTGATTTTGGGTGGGTATTTTGCATCCAGACTATATACCTCTTTGAGGTACTGATAATTTTGACCTTTTTTTTCCTAGCTTTTGCCAACTCCTTATGATTATGCATGACAGAAAGGAAGCATTTGATGACAATTTGGGTGATTTTGGGTATTGTGCATTCAGACTGTGGTACCTCTTTGAGGGTACATCATTTTGACCTTTTTTTTTCAGTTTATTTTGCCAACTCCTTCTGATTATGTTTAAGGCATTACAAAGGAAGCATTTCATGACAGTTTGGATGGATTCTGAGTGGTATTTTGCATCTGTACTATGTGTATCTAGAGGGTATGCACCATTTTGACTTTTTTTTCATTTTATTTTGCCAACTTACGATGATTATGTTTAGGCATTCCAAAGGAAGCACATGAGTTTGGTGGTTTGGTGCAAGATCTCAGACTGTATCTCTTTGAGGGTACGACCATTTTGATTTTTTTCAGTTTATTTTGCCAACTTTGTAATTATGTTTAGGCATTGCAAAGGAAGCATTTGATGGAAGTTTGGGTGGTGGTTTAGTGCATCCAGACTGTACCTCTTTGGAGGGTACAAACCATTTTTGACAGTTTTTTTCCAATTTTTTTTGCAAATTTCTTATGATTATGTTTATGGAATTACAAAGGAAGCATTTGATGGCAGTTTGGGTGCTTTCTGGGGGGTTTAGTGCATCTGTATTCTGTGTACCTCTTTGGAGGGTACAGACCATGTTTGACAGTTTTTTTCCAGTTTTTTTTGTAAATTTCTTATGATTATGTTTATGGAATTGCAAATGAAGCATTTGATGGCAGTTTGAGTGGTTTTGAGTGGGTTTAGATCCAGATCATTTCTGAGGGTACATACCATTTTTTGACAATTTTTTCGCTTTATTTTTTGCCAACTTTTGATTATGTTTAGGCATTCCAAAGGAAGCATTTGATGGCGCTTGAGTTTTTTGGTGTATCCAGACTATGTACCTCTTTGAGGGTGCACCATTTTGACAATTTTTTTCGCTTTATTTTGTCAATTATTTTGGGCATCAAAGGAAGCATTTGATGGCGCTTTGGGTGGTTTCGTGGTTTAGTGCATTCAGACTGGTACCCTCGAGGGCACCATTTTGACGCTTTTTTCCGCTTTTTTGGCAAATTTATTATGATTATGTGTAGGCATTCCAAATGAAGCATTTGATGATAGTGGTTTTGGGTGGATTTAGTGCATCTCAGACTCCCTCTTTGAGGGTACACCATTTTGATGCTTTTTTTCGCTTTATTTTACCAACTTCGATTATGTTTGGCATTGCAAAGAAAGCATTTGATGGCGCTTTGGGTGGTTTCTGAGATTTAGTGCATCCAGCATCTGTATCTCTTTGGAGGGTAACCATTTTGACCTAATGTTTTGAAGTTTATCATGTCGGGAAAAGGATAACTTGAGGTGCATGCCTACCACGTGAGAAATGTGTTCGACAAGACGCTTTACCGATGAAGCCACCGACATTCTAAAGAGGCTTCATCTCCATCAATTCATTAGACTTATACATTAAGCAAGACTCGCCATTACATATCGATCCTCTCTTGACATAGAAAGTTTTTCAGACATTCCTTTCACCCCGATGAAGTTGCATGATGATAAGGGGAGAAGGTTGTAGAAATCCCTCGATGTCGCCGTTTCACCATCTGACAAGAATCAACTTGAGAATGGGATACCCTGACAGCTTGCAAATATATCGCTTTCACAATTTATTTTTTGTATATCACAATTACATCAATTGATTGCTTACCGATGATATGATGATTTGTGAGTACAATCGATGTCATTTGGGACTTTCTAGTTTCCCAATTTGATGTTATTGCATCGAAGATTCAGACCCAGAGGGCAGCTGGTTACATGAGTGGCTTTGTCACTCTTCTGATGGTATGTTTTATATCTCCATTACTGTGAAATATAATGTCTTGAAGTTTCTGCTTAATATATTTATTGTAGATATGCAGCACATATATCGCCCGTCACCAAACCCGCCACGAGCCGCAATGGGCTAACATAGAGTTTCCAAAAAATACTTTCACTAGTTTGGGAGGACGCCAGGTGACATATAATAATATCACTTAGTTCATATAAGAATGTATTTATTTATGTTGTATGTCTTCAAATTTTTTTATCCTTTGACCACAGGTACGCCTTTCATTCGAGGACTTATTGGAAGACGAGAATTGGCTCATTTAGTCTGTCCCCCCCAACACCCACATGCGGAGCAGAAGCATCCCGTTTTAAGTCCAATTACTGAATCGCCCACTGACTCTCCTTATATCTCTCCTCGATATTCTCCCCCCCAAGAGTTTCTAGCCTTCCTCTAGCCCCACAACAAACTTTATGGGAGAGGATGTTTGTGTTTGAAGGACCCGAGAGAGAAGATCGCCCTTCCATACAACAATAACCGAGAGGTTGGATGGGCTTGATTTGGTTGTCATCGAGGATGTTAGCCAAAGGGTCCCCACCCCAAATGTGGGAGGTTCTATCACAAAAATCTTCAGAGGCTACCGAGCTTCCCATGTGGAGGGTACCCACGGGGAGGCAACCACGTGTACAACCCCCGAGGGTACACAAAGAAAGCTCTTATGGAGGCTACCACAGAGCTTCCATGGAGTTTGATACTCAAAAGGGGAAGCCCGGAATTGACCGTAGGAGAAGTTCTGTGGAGGCCACCACTACACATGACGATGTTCAAACCCGAATTGGCGATTGAGCGTGTTAAAGCTAAAGATAAGAAAGAGGAAAACTATTACTTCCCTTTCACACACTTACAGAAGTCTCGCAAAGAATAAATGGTGGCCTCCACTGCAGAGTCGCAGAGGTATTAAGTTACTTTCTTTTAAAGAGATAATAGAAATAGTTTTTCATTAAATTTTTTTATAGGTTCGCATGAGGCAATAAAGGTAAGTCGCCATTGTGTGGTGGAGGAGGAGCATCACGAGGTATGAATCATCTCAAGAGATCAATCCTTTATTCATAGCATCTAAGATCACTAAATTTTTTTATAGGTTTGCAAGGATGAGCCAATAGAGGTTGATAACCCACAGACTGCTATCATCGTGGTGGAGAAGCATCAGTTGGAGGTATTCATCATTTCAGTAGATCGAGGATTTTTTCATAGTGACTGTAGATTTACAAAACTAGCTTTCGTCATTAGTAATTTCGTTGCAGGCATCAGAGGCACTTCATGTTGTTGAGTTCTCATCCAGTCGTTTTGGCCGATGCTCGATCTTATTGAGACATCGCCGCGCTCCCGCTCATAAGTAAGTCAAGCCTTCGGCCAGTCCTTCATAATGCAAAAAAACAACCTATTCGCTAGAGATCGCTTAAAAAAATTTATTACTGGGTGATACAAGATTCGCAGGAATATCATTATTGCACGAGATCGATGAATTGTCGACGGATCAATATCTCTCGATGCACACATCGATGCCTTCGCTTTACTACCGAGAAGTACTCGCTCGCCGGGTCAGATGTCCCATATTTGTACATTTCATGCATTGGGTATGTTATCCCACGTGAATGTTCTAGATTACACCTTTTGTTTGTTTAGATGAAAGTCAGAATGTAATCGCTCTCCTCTTCCGCAGAGTTATGCTGTGCACTACTTAAAGATGGAAAGAAAATGTTCATCCAAAGATATCACTACAAGCGGTAGGGTCGAAGTTAATCTTACCGCCGCTATAGATAATCAAGAGACTGACACCCCGGTTGGGCATATTAAGTCAGAGGCCTGGTATTTTTATGACTCATTGCCCAAACCAACCCATAAGAGCATTCTTCCTGAGATTGTAAGAATTATTTTCAAATTTGGTTCTTATTTTTTTTCCGGTCCAACTTATATGATATTGTTCGCTATTTAGATCAAATTACTTGTTGAAGATGTCAGCTTTTGAAGCATCCGAGAAATGGCCAATCGACATAGTGAGTGGGATACCCCAAGAAAATACGATCGGAATGTTTGTCGAAATACATGAAGAATCAAAGAAACCTCCAAGGACTGGGTGTACCAACAGATTGGCCAAAAAGAAAATGAATATATTTAGGTTCGCGCTTACGCTACATTTTGTTTGGGACTTAAAATCCAAAGTGAGAACAATATTATTTTGTTTGATATAGATTTTGTTTAATGCATCTGATGGCTTTGAAGACTCGGATGTATTTTTTGTTGAAGTGTATTGTCTTGGGATAATATTTACTCTGTTTTTTTTAACTTCTTTTCTCTCATCTCATATAGTTTTATTTCACTGATATCTTACTCTGGTTTGATATTTGGGGGCTATACTATTCAATTAAAAGAGTTACCCAGCATAATGCATAAAACTAATGCAGAAAATTAAATTAGTTAGTGAAGCTTTTTTTTATTATGAAAATAAAGTAGATTCGTAGATCTCATTTTCTTCCCGCACTGATCTTGATATGCAGTAGTTATATCTCGTGATGATTTAATTAAGTACGTGGTTTGTTGCCTTTATATATTTTTAATATTTCGATTGCTTTTAAATGTTGATTAGTAGTCGTGATGATTTAATTAAGATGTCGTATTGTTGATTAGTAGTTACAAAAATTCATTTTATGATAACTCAAAATATTGAGAAAGTCCTCCCTATAAAAGTGATAATGACTTATTATTTGTCTTTATTACAATAATGATAAAACAATGAATTTCTATTATTCATGTGCATATATATTTTAAATTTTAGATATTCGATTAAAGAGGTCAATTTCTTATAATAGATTATAATATATCCGGGAATGCCCTAAGCATATTCATAAGAAATTGGCAAAAAAAATTGGAAAAAAAGAAGAAAAGTTCAAAAGATCACCTCCAAAGAGGTACAATACTGATGCACTAAATCACCCAGAAACTATCCAAACTTCCTCCAAATGCTTCCATTATAATTCCCTAAACATAATCATAACAAATTGGCAAAAAAAACTGAGAGAAAAAGGTCAAAAATGATCTGTACCCTCCAAAGAGGTACACAGAGTACAGATGCAAAATATCCACCATAAACCACTCAAACTACTATCAAATGCTTCATTTGCAATGCCCTAAACATAATCATAAGGAGTTGGCAAAATAAACTGGAAAAAAAAGTTCAAAAATGGTCTGTACCCTCCAAAGAGGTACACAGAGTACAGATGCACTAAACCCACCCAAAACCACCCAAACTGCCATCAAATGCTTCATTTGGAATACCCTAAACATAATCATAAGAACTGACAAATAAACTAAAAAAATCGTTTAAAATGGTGTGTACCTTCAAAGAGGTACTGAGTATATGCAAAATACCCACTCAAAATCACCCAAATCGCCATCAAATGCTTCCTTTGGAATACCCTAAACATAATCATAAGAACTTGGTAAAATAAACTGAAAATAAAATGTACCTCTTCAAAGAGATACGTGAGTCTGACCCACCTAAAACCACCCAAATCTCCAAATGCTTCTTCTTTGGAATTCCTAAATATAATCATAAGAAATTGGTAAAATAAACCGAAAATCAGGTCCTCAAAGAGGTATAATGAGTACAAATACTCACCCAAAACCACCCAACCGCTTCCAAATGCTTCCTTTAGAATTCCCTAAACATAATCATAAGAAATTGGCAAAAAAAAGCGGAAAAGTCAAAAAAGGTCAGATTCTCCAAAGAGACATAAAGATGGGATGAAAATACCCACCCAAAATCAAACTCCAAATTTCATTGGAATTCCCTAAACATAATCATAAGAATCAAAAAAAACTGGAAAATGAAAATCAGACTTCTCCAAAGAGGCATGAGCGATGCAAAATACCCACCCAAAACCACAAACTACCCAACCGCTTCCAAATGCTTCCTGGAATTCCCTAAACATAATCATAAGAAATTGGCAAAAAAAAAAAAGTCAAAAAGGTCTCATTCCTCCAAAAAAGATATCTGAGACACAAAAATACCACCTAAACTACCCTAACCATCAAATGATTCTTAACTAAATATAATCATAATCAGGAATTGAGAAAAAAACCGAAAAAGGTAAAATTATCTGCTTTTATTTAATACATCACTAACAAACCGTAAAAAATGACGGTAAGATCATCGGTTTTATTTAAGACATCCTCTAAAATGGTTATTATTTCATCAACGTTCCATCTTCACTTTTATAAAAAAGAAAATGATTTTTATTTCTTCGAGCATTTTATCTGAAAAAAACTAGTCATAAATCTGTCTATATATTTTTTTTAAATTCCTCCCGCGCATTCTAAGAACTCCCGTCGGGCAGCGGACACGCGTTCTACGTGGATTGAAGTGCGCAAGTAGGCGTAATATTTTCTCGTTCCACCCACGGTAAGATTTATATTTTATTGAGCTACATCGAGCTTCCCGTGGCTTGAGGCAGGCGAAGGTCCCCGATGGCGCTGAGGGGTTTCCAGTTCTTCAAACCCCCGCAAACTTCAGTGTCCACCGTTTATATCGTCCCAAGACTCCCTTCGTCCTACTGTTCCTTTCCGTGGAATCGACACCGTACTTCCACCAGCCGCAGCCGCCGTCTCTGCACTGTATCTTCTAACCTGCCTATTCGGTTCGTTCTGCCCTTCTCGTCCTTTCGCATTTCTCTTTCCGCCTACTTAACGTCCCCTTTCTACTTTCTGCGATTTCTTACGGCGAACAACAGGGGTCAATTAGCGGAGACACCTCTTCCTCCACCATAGTTGATGGCCTTCTGGATTACCTAAATGAGTCGTGGACGCAGTTCCACGCCACCGGTGGGAGATGCCTCTATTAGTCATGACGCTGTGTTAGTCTATAATGTGCCTTATAGTTTCAATTTGTTCTTTTTATAGCTGAAGCCAAGAGGCAGTTGATTGCTGCGGGGTTCCAGCTTCTGAACGAGAGTAGTGACTGGAACCTGCAGCCAGGTGGTCGATACTTCTTCACGAGGAATATGTCTTGTTTGATTGCTTTTGCCGTTGGAGAGAAGTGAGTAATGCTTTTCTTTTTCCAATGGCGGTTAGTTGTATGCAGAAGTGCTTCTGTATCCGAGGAGTGACTTATGAGGAAACATTATTAGTTTACTGCATTTGCTGAAACTTTGAAACTGAGATTGTTGAAGATGATTGCAATGTAAAGAAACTAATAACGGTGAGGCTAAGAAGATCTATGTTATTCTCGTTCTCTAAAGGACTCAAAATAGAGTGAGAAAACGGAAGGGAATTAGCACCACTCTAGTTTTAAAGAAACAGAGTAAGAATTCAGGATGAAATTAGAAGGGCCTGAGGGAGAAGAGAAAGTTCAGTAAGAATTATGGTATAGAGTATTCATTAATTCTTATTATTGGGCTTCTTTGCCACTCATACCCAAAATCCTTACCATGATTTCTATCTTTATCACCCATTGTGGTGGTTGCAAGTGTCCCATGATAAAAAAACTACATCAACCTCCTCAATCAATGAAATTACAACACTTGTTTTGACATATGGTTTGTACACACCCTTCTCACTAAGTGCCCAAGTGAAAATCTTGTAGCCTTGCAGGTAACCTCCTTCTCGGTTATGTTTTGGTTATTGTCATTGCTCACGGTGTTTGTTTTGGTCTATATCAATTTCCATACCGTAAGAAAGGCTTTATCCTTAAGACAGCAAAATAGGTACCACGAATGTCCTGGTTGGATACCAATGTGGTTGTGGTCTACTCTAGTGGCAATCCATCCCATTGGATGAGATGCCGTGTTTGCGGAACCCATCATGAAAGGATATTTCTAGACGATAATGCAGGGCTGTAGGATAGGGTTGTTATTCCATGAAATTGATGGTAATAGTGAGGGATGTAAGTTAGTGTTTCATGTTAAGGTTAGAGTAAAATAATGTGAAACATAGGTTGGTGTGAGTATGGTGATAGCTCTAACTTGTAAGCCAGCTTCATGCACTCTAAGACATGAAATGATCCAAAATATCAACCCAACTTCTAATATTGAGTTTTTTGCAAAGATGATTTGGTTGTAGCTTTAATGCTAAGTTCCTACGGTGAATTCAACATCATGATGGTGGCCATCCACATGATGTTTCATGTGAAGTTGGGCATGAGTGAGGTTATCTTGGAGAACGCGGAGAAGGTGATCTCATTCCAATAACCACTCTTTGATTTCATGCTAGTCAATGGTCTTGCCCAAGTAAGGTTGGCAGTCATTTAAGTCTTGAATTGGAGGTGTACCAATATAGGAATGAAATGATGTGTGTAAGATGTCACACCGCAAACGATCCCCTCACATGTCAACTTGAGATGTAATAGGGGAGGATGACTTGGCCAGACTTGATTTCTACTGACACTCATTCTGACATGTACTCATCAGGATCGAGCGAGTGAATACCAATATCATTAAATCATCATAATCAAATTCTTATATTTTGAATTTATCAAATGATCATTTCATATTCAAATATAAATCGGAAGTGTGCAAAAATAAATTCCAAAAGAAAATCGAGCATCTAAAATATTTAAACATTTAGCTTTATGTATCTAAAAAAAGTCTTAACAATCTTTCAAAACTATACATTAAAAGTCATACATGTCAAAACACCTAGCTAGTAGTTGTTTTATTCCTCCTCCTTTCCTAAAATCAACATTTTAATATTGTAAGCTTGATTCCCAGTGATATAGATAATGCTAAAATGAAATTTGTTACTCATGGAAAGAATTGATGTACATGTCAATCAGAAACTAACATAAGTGTCAATAGTAAGAAATAGGCATGCTTAAACATTAAACAATAAAACATATTTGAATGCATCGTATAAACAATGGTCAATAATAACAATTTACATGTTTGCATTTCATCTTGTATTTTTATTTTCAATTTCAGTTTTTATTCTTATTTTAAAAATGTCATTTATAAATGCTCGGTTTTTACTCATTTCATTTCATGTGGGTTGTCATATAGCCTATCGATCATGTCGTTGATAAGGTTGGTCATCTTAGCATCATACATATCGGTGGCCTATTGACACCAACTAATCGTTCGATAAATGCAAAGATTTAGGAATTTAAGTATTCACCATCAAAGACTCATTTCGTTAGAATTTTTGTCTTCCTAAGCAGGTCATCATAGAGTAGTCTACCTATCACAACCTTCATGGCATTTCTTTGCTTATCATTTTTGCTCAAAACAATTTCATAGGTGTTTCCTTCATAATTGCATACATATGCAACTGGTCACTTATCAATATGCATAAAATATAATATGATAGTAAAATCAGATTTTGTATTTATCCTCACAGTTCAATGAAATCCAAGCAATAAAAATTGTGTAGATAATCAATTGCATAATTAAATCAGGCTTATATCAATATTTTCAATATAAAGAAGTTTTAAGTGCATCATATAATTAACAAGATATCCAGTAAACAGTAAAACATCAATTCTATAAAAGTTATGATTTTAATTTAGAAATAGAATATCTCACCTCTTCAGTGATCGGGCTTGTCTCATGATGAGTTCGTTGTCTACTTGAATAAATAGACTAAAATCACAATTTTTTTTTAAACCATGAAATACTTAAAATAAACATAACTTCACATTTGTAATCACACTTGCAATTTTACTTGAAGTTCATTTCTCCTCATACAAACTTTTCCTAACCCAAACCCTCCAACTCTCTTCTTTAATTTTTCTTTTCTAATTTTTTTGTTCTATTTTCATATGTTTAACATTTGTTTTCTCCAAAAATCTGATTTCTGCTCCTGGTTATTCACAATTGTAAATTAAAGGTAGAATTTAATAAGGTTCAAATGGTAACCTATATTAATATTACATATATATATATATATATATATATATATATATATATATATATATATGTTTGTAAAATATAATTTACCTTATGCTGTTCCCTATTTTCTTCATTAGGAAAAATTACGGAAGAAATAAATGGGAAAAAGGAATAGATTAAAGTATTAGTGTTTATATTAAATACACAAAGAATTGATTACCTTCACTGATTGAGGTTCCAGAAGTTCTCCTGAGTAGTTCGACTATGCTAATTCACGGGAAATGAAATGGGGAGGAAAAATCAATAACTTCAATAGTGTTTTAGGTTATTAACATATAATATTATTAATTTAATTGCCAATACTTCATCACAGCCCTACATTATCATCATAGCTCAAATTAGCCACTGCAAGTAAAGGAGAGTGGAGAAACAGTCGTGGTTGCTACAACATCGCTACAGAGACATGCCACAGTAAAATTGCTACAGAAGCAACACTGTAGTAAAATTTCTACAGAAATTTTAATGCAAGTTTTAGTAAAATTCTGATTTTTCTACATTATGTTAATTAGTAAAAAGAAAGTATTAAAATAAATGAAATATATTTTATTAGTTATTTTTATAAAATAAAATCTATTAATAATTCATATATACTTTTATATATCATTTTAAAAAAAAAAGTGTAGAATTTTATAAAATTAATTTGGATGATTTTCATGGAATGAAATATAAGGCATATTTTGAAATATATTTTAGTTTACCTTTGTGGTCTTTTTTTTTCTTTGAGTTTTACATAAGAGAATTCCATCCATGATATGAGCTTCGACCATTTGCATTATATAACAAAGATGCTAATCAAGTGTGCAATTTGTGAGTTCCGACTGGCTGTCCCTTTTTTGATGATGGGCAAAGGAGCTTAGTGCCAAGCTTGTTGAATAGTGATTGACAAAAATTACTCATAATTATTCTATCAGGCTTAGAGATGATCGTCTTGGGTATTCCTTGATGGAGATGTGCTTTAGAAATGAAAACGGAAGCTACAAAGATGGCAGGTCGAGGAGGCATGTTAATGAAGCGTGTATATTTCATCAAGAAATCAACAATGATCATAATTAATGATTTGCCATGAGCTAATGGAAGTCGTATAATGAAATCCATGGTTATGTCAACTCATGCCACTCTTGGAATTGGTAAAGTTTGTAATAGTCTTGCATGGGCTAGATGTTGGTACTTGTTTGATTGGCAAATGGGATGAGTTCAAATAAATTTGGAGACATCTTTTTTTAATTGTGGCCAATGGAACATTGTTTTGATGCAATGCAATGTTTTTTTGGTGTTTCTTGTGATCATCCACAATACTTGAGTGACAGCTTTTTAAAATGTTTGTTTTGTGTTTGGAGTCAGAGGTAATACAAGGTGGTCATTCTTGCTGATCAAGCCATCCTGAAGAGAGTATTTATAATTTAATTGGGGCAGACATTATAGGTGGTTGTAGAGCTTTTGTTAAGTTGGGTTTGTTTGCCTGGTGAAGGTCATGTAGTGTGGTGGGCATTGGAGGCAAGCAGGTTGGAGAATTGTGGCTGTTGCTTGTAATCTTCCTTTTCATACTGGTGATATAAATAATATGCTACAATATTGAATTTTCTTGGTTTATATTCTATAGAGAAATCATAGCTGAGTAACTTAACTAAGAAATATTATTGTTTTGACATTTGTATTGTTTGTGACATCAGTTCACAAATGTCCTTTTGATCTGCTCATATGGTGAAGTGTGAGCCAAGTAAATATTTCCACCATTATACGATTTCTTTTGTAATGCTGTATGACTCATGGACATAAGTTGAGGCTTGCTGCATGCATCAAGAAATCTTTTTGCTATAAATGTAATGGTGATTTGGATGACTGTTTGAGTGCCTCGAAAGCCTGTCGAGAATGGGTGGCAGGGGGCAATCGAAGACATCTCGTTGGAGTAGATTTGTTAGTAGACTAGTGATTGTATCCAAGTACTGGATAAACTTGCGATAATACCCTGTGAGATCAAGAATGCTCCATAGAGTTTGTATTGATTTTGTTACTGGCCAATTAAGGATAGCTGGAACATTTTTTTTGGAAGTGACTGTTGTCGAATTATTCCACTTGGTGTGTGCCAAAGCTGCACTTCGATTGGCAGAGATGCTTGTGTTTTTAGTGCCACAATGAAAAATGGTTTCTGGATGGGAGAGATGGTCCTGCAATGTGGCTTTGTAGACAAGGATATTGTCAAAAAATACAATGACAAACTTACGTAAATGAGCCTTGAACATGTCATGCATTACACTCTAAAATATGGTAGTTGCTAAGGCCAAAAAGCATAACAATGAATTCATAATGGTTCTCGTGTGTTCAGAAAATGATTTTGACGGTCCGAATTAATTGCGTAGAGAGCCCAAGAATTTTGCCCATTATGTGAGATGTTGGTCTTGGCTAACCCTAGCTATCATTCTTCGGTGATGCCGTCCATGTGGAAGGATGTGATGGTGAATTTGTCAGCATCAAAGAGCTTATGAAGTCCATATTATTGTTCAACCTTCTGAATCTATGACTCTAAATTGCCACCAAAAGAATGTGGGATTGCAATTTGCATAGTTTTAAATGGGGTTTGTCAGTTGATGTCAACAATGCTTTCAAGATGGGCGATGGTATAGGATTGTGGTGGATTTTATGGGATTGCTTTTGTTTAACTTCTAATGGAGTTAGTCGTATTTGTACCTCCTGTAGGATTTCTTTTGTTTCTGCTAGTTGTTTTTCCATTGTCGGGCTTCATTTGGGGACCTTTACTGTTTAGCGATTGCTATCAGCCATTAGAGAAGATTATGAAGTGGAGTTTGGTGTCAACAAGAGCACCAATTGTTATCCCATTTTTTTGAAGGATTCAAAATGGAGTGAGATGATGGATTAGAATTAACACCACAACATTAGTAAAGAAACGAAGTAAGAATTTAGGATGAGATTATAAGCAGCCTTTGGTACAAGAGACAGTTTAATGAGAATTTTTGCTTGGAGTATTCATTATTTTGTTTTTTTGGTATTTTCACAAGTAATGCCCAACATCCTTATGATGATTTCTTTTTTCATCTCCCATTTTGATGGTTCGGAGTGTCCCATGATCCCAAGTACCTCAACTTGTTTGACCAATGAAAATACAACACTTGTTTTGAAATATAGTTTGTAAATGCACCTATGCCCAACTTACCCCTTCTCACTAAGTGCCCAAGTGGAAATCATGCAGCATTGTGGGCAATCTCCTTTCTCGTTTTCATCTGGGTGCATGTTCTTATTGTTGCTCTTCTACATATGACTGCTTCTTGGTTTCTTGCTGTTCATCACAGTGGCTGTTTTGGTTTGTAGTAATCTAATTAGCCCATAGGTGATTTGACTGTAGTGGTGCATCATTTGGGATTCATTTATAGTTCACAAATATTTTGATGCAATTAGAAAGCACTTTGGTCATCTAAATTCAACTTGTTCGAAGTTCTATAGACTTAATACATAAACCTGTTCAAATCAATCATGACAAGTGAAAGAAGGCCCCTTATGTATATGTTTTTTTTAAGAAATGATCATAAGTGCTTGGATTCTTTTCAACATGAAAGAGATCACTAATTTTCTGATGCATTTTTTTTTCAATTAATTTATGAATTAAGCATCTTTCAAATGTGGATCTGAAACATGAAACCGGTGTATTGTAGGACAAGCCCAACTAAAATGTTAGGAAAAATCAATGCTAATGTCTAGCTTGAAAAGGAAAGCATCTTTTTGATGGAAAGGATCTCTTTTGCCTTATTCAGTGAGAAGTATCTCATAAGGGTGTAAGCATACCCTTAAGTTATCTCTTTGAGATAATATTTTTCTTGCCTTATTCAGTGAGAAGTATCTCATACACAAAGGGTGTAAGCAACCCTTAAGTTGTCTCTTTTGAGATAATATCTCTTAGTCTTAGTTGTACTTATTTATTTATGCAATCGATTGCATTAGGATTAGCATTTCAATGCATGCCTCCTAAGGTTTGATTATTTGTCATCTTCTTGCTATTGAATTATTCTATTTTCACATTGGTGCCATAAGCATCATAGTCATATTGCTGACTATTCCATTTTTATATGAGTAGTTCATAATGTTCACTTAGGTCCTTTTTTAGAATTTTTGAGTGATAACCTCTTTTAGTTATACTTTCTTTTTTAATTCATATTCATCTATGGCAACATGATTTGAATGTCTTCTTTGGGATTTACACTAATGGATGATTGAAAATTTGGTAATCATCATCATTATCATGAACAACCACATGATAATAGTCTATTTATTCTCATCCTTCTTGTGATCATCATTATTTTATCCAAACTATTTGAGTTTGGTATTTTATTATATTCTTTTCAATTATTCATTTTGATTTGAAAAATGTCTTAGTGTTAATCCTAGCATAGCTAAATCTTTTTGAAGTATTCATAAAGATTTTATGTTGGACTAACCTTTTTTTCTTTATACACTTTTACGTCACCTCAGAAACCCAATCTTGCTTCCTATTTTTCCATGGCATCCCAAATTCATTTTATATATTTGTGTACTCATTATCTACCATTGAGCTGCTGGCCCATCTTTTTTTGTCATACTCATTGTAGAATTTTCTCATAGTCTCACTATACCTTCATTATGAAAGGAAACAAGCTTTTGAATGTTTAATAAACCCATGAATGCAATTTTGGGAAAGTTCATTTTTTCTTGATTGTGATTATAGTTACAAAGGTGGGGGGTTGCATTAGGTAGTCGACAACCAATGCGTAAAATTTGTCAAAAAAATTATGACATGAATCCTTTAATAGATTATGTTAATGCTAAGACGTTACTTGGAAGTGACATGATTTATAGCTTGAATACAGTGAAATGTGTACAAGGGCCGCTGCATTAGCTCTTCGGTCCGGTGTTAAATAAGCAAATTTTCTCATATTATGGATGGATGCGGGCGAAGAAGTTAGTTCATAAACTATTATAGCTAGAAACTTGAAATATAGATACTCTACGTTAAATTAATGAAATTAATAGATATTATGGTCCATAGGAAGATAAATATCTTATGTATTCAAAAAATTAAATGGGTTGGAGAAGGCCAAGAGATTGATAGTTTAGGTTTTAAACTTGGTATGTAAAAGTCGAGTTAGAAATAGTATATGTGTGATTATATATAAAAATTTAAAAGATAATGCCGTTGATATTAATAGGATTAGAGATAAAATTATCGCTTTAAAGATTATTATTGATATTAAGATTATTAGTGTTTGCAAAAATTACACCACCTCGATGAAGAGAGATGATTTATGCCACAAATTTTCAAGCATGGAATAGTAGATAAGACACTACCCAGATTTCACTCTCGTTTGTGAGGACTTTAGATCAGATTTCTATAGAGCACTATAGTTAATGCCCTCTCAATCGAGAGAGAACTTAAGGCTAATCGTTAGATCGTTAATTCGCGTAGCTTATAATTAGCGACATGTGAGTTTTGAAATTTAAAATTTTGAAATTCATCATTCTTTAACTTGAAGCGGATGGTTGGGAGCGATGCCCCGTCCCAGATCTCGTGGTTCCAGTCATTCATTCATGATCCTACTTAGTTAGAGGTGTCGACCACATGTGAAGGATCATTGTTAGCATGGGTTGCGTCGTCGAAATTCTTGTATGCAGGGTGGTGTTTATTTAAGGAGACATTTAAGTCGAACTTTAACGAGAGGGTTTTTTCTTTGCTCAGTGCACCACTATGGTTCATATCCCAAAGGGCAAAACCATTTAGGGGGCATACATTTCAGCGTGATTGTAATATAATATAGTGTATTTAGCGCGGCAACCCGATCGTAGGACTACGGGTAAATGCGTATCAGATGTGAAATAATAATAGAGGATAAAATCTATTGTCATACGATAGAATTAATTTCTCAGATATTTTAATGAGTTGAGATTCTTATAATATTATTATTGGATTTTTAGGTTTTGTTAACCCGGACTCGGTCCTAAGATCCAACCGGGAATCAACTCGCTCAGCATCCTCAGATACTAAGTTTAAGCATTCAACGTAGTGTCGGGGCCCATGCGGGTCATTTAATTTAAAATGATTTAACTTTATAGATTTGAATAGTGTTGCCTATTTTGATTGAGTTTTATTGCAAGTATAAAATTTTAGATAAAATTTTGACAGCATTTTGCATCCTCCGTCGTCCCCAGGGGCTATAGCGGGCGGGGTTCCACCATACCAAGAAAGTATATGGGTGGTGTATACCATGCGTGAATCGTCGTCTAAAAAAGACATGTATGGGTCTGAAAGCACGCATGTAACAGATTATACGGTAAGAAAGGCATGTATCGGTACTTATATACTTGTAACGTCAAGTTAAAATATTAATTTTAGCTTTGTAGTTGAATTTTCATTAAGTTGTTATCGGGTAAAGTTTGGCGTTTCAGATGTCGTTCAGGTATGGGGTACTTTGGGTATCTTTGGGCGCACCACACAGAAAGACATGTATGAGTGGTATAAATCCGCGGCTGAATGGTAATTCAACCATGCCGAAAGACATGTATGAGGCTCTAAGTGCCGTGAAAGCAGATTTTCCATCGCAGAAAGGCGTGTCTGGGATACTTATACACTTGTAATGTTAGTTTCAACAATAATTTTATATTGCAGCATGACTTTATGTTAAGCTGTGTAGGCCTCCCTGTCGGTATAGAATTTTGGCAGCATTTTTGCGACATCCGACGCGTTCAGGTGTAGTATTAAGTATCTTTGGGCTTGCCCGCCAAGGCGTGTATGAGTGGTATAAATCACAGCTTGAATGTGCCATCTCACCATGCTAAGAAAGATATGTATGAGGCTAAAAATACCAGCAAACACAGATTTTTTCGCCAAGAAAGGCGATGTCTGGTACTTATAACAAAACATATTTTTACATCCGCGAAAAAGCGTGTATTGATACTTATATTCAACACAGCTTGGCGAGCAAGGCGTCTTGAGGCGCTCTGAGAGCTATGGCCTTCAGCGGTCGCGGATCGCGCGTGTGAGAGATCCATGAGGCTACGTCGCGTGAACAATAATGGAGACGAAGGAGGGTTTCACTACGGACGGGCGTTGGTGTGTGTGATAAATTTCTGAGACAGACGGCTCGACTCCGCCTTCTTGGAGATGGGAGAGAGGTCGGTTGAGGGGATTTTTTTGGGAGAATAGCTTAGGGTTAGGGTTATAAGGGGGGTATTTATAGAATATATATATATATATATATATATATATATTTATTTTTAATTAGGCATAATTTAGGTTTTTGCGCCGACATTATCATATAGGCAATATATGTCGATCTTAAGTTATTATGATGTTCCAGACGTAACGGCGTAGTCTTTTCGCGATCGGAGGCTGTTTGGTTCAAGTCGGCGTCGAATCTGGGTAAATTTCAGTTCAAATTTGAGCATCGCTTACGATCGCTTCGATATTAGCGAGCTTCGTCAGAATCAGTCGGCAATCTCATTTGATAGGTTTGACGTTTGACCTATTGGCGTGATCAATTTCGTGAGCGGATGTCATTTAGGCGGCGTCGCGCTTCGACTCGATATGCGCGTGGCGCTTGCGACCCTCTTCTTGATCGGTCGATCGTCGAATTGTGCAATATGTATATTCTGATCAATTTCAACGTTCTGTGCGATGGCAGAGTCTATTGGTTGATCAGAGATCATTTCGATTGATTTTCAGCGCCGTCGAGTATATTTCAGCTTCGATTTGCGTGCTGTTGTATCCGATTGCTCGATATTCACGTATACTCGTCCGAATTGAGCGCGAATAATTTCATTTGATAGGTTTTGACGTTTTGACGCTAATGACGAGATTAATTTTACGAGCGAGTCATTTAGGCATCGTCAGCCTCCCACCTCAATATCGTGTCGGTCGTGGCGACCCTCCTTCTTGATCGGTCGTGTCAGATTGTTTACATTTTGATTAATTTCGACGAGCGACCGATGGCAGAGTTAGTTGGTCGATCGAAGATGCGTTTTATTTGGTTTTTGGCCGTTGATTTGGCTATTTACGTGAGCTTGGTTCCATTTATATGCATGAAGGTCGATGTTATAAGTGTTTATGCTCTTTAATTAGGTTTATATCACGGACTAAAAAAAATTAAAAATTGAATGACTTAGAATATTATTATGATACCTCTTGAAAAAAATTGTATGTATTAGAAGAAATTTAAATGGATATGTTGGTAAGTGGTAGATGGAGAAGATATATATTTGATTTTATTTTAGCTTATAATTTTGTAGATGCTAATATTTTATTTAAGAAAAAAGATGAGTATATTATTACTTCTAAGAATGGATCTACTAAAATGCATATTGATTATTTTCTGTTAAGAAAAATAAATCATTTAGCTTGTAGAGATTGTACGGTTATCCCAGACAAAAGTTTAAGTACCCAATACTGACTGCTAGTTTTAGATTTTAAAATGAATGATTGAAGATGAAAAATAAATCAAATAATTAGTTTAGGATTAGACGGGGGCACTTAAAGCACACTAATAAAAATATTTTTAAGAGTAAGTTGCAAGATTTTAGAATTTAGAATGTTCATGAGGAAGTTAATGTTATGTAGGAAAAAATAACAAGTGAAATTAAACTAGTTAAAAAAACTGTGCTTAGAGAATCAAAAGAAAAATTTTGTTTTAGCAAAAATAGTTGGTGGTGGAGTCAAAATGTATAAGAAATGATAAGAAATAAAAAATTTTGTTAGAAAATTTGATTTAGAAGTAAAAATTCAGAGAATTAGAAAAGATATAAAGTAGCTCGTAGAGATTTTAAGAAAACAATATGTGATGCAAATAATTCGACTTTTAATGAATTATACAATAGATTGGAAACTAAAGAGGGTGAAAGATGTATGTATAAGTTAGCTAAGCAAAGAAATAGGAAAAGTAAAGATTTATTTTAAGTGAAGTGTATTAAGGATGAAAATCATAATGTGCTTTTCTTATAAGAGAATTTTGAACATAGATGGATGAGATATTTTTTAATGAAGGATGTGAGAATAGAGTAATTTTGAAGTTAAGAAAATAAAGTGTGAAAAAATAGTGACTTGATGATTTTCTCATAGAAGTGTGGAAATGGAGTTCAAGAAATTTCTTGAATTACTAATCTTTTTAATGTTATTTTAAAGACTAAAAAGATATTAGATGAATGAAGAAAAAATTTGTTGGTTCATATTTTTAAGAATAAAGGTGATGCACAAGAGTGTGCAAATTATAGAGGAATTAAATTATTGTGCCATACTTTAAAATTATGGGAGAGAGTAATTGAGCATAGGTTATGATGTGATACAAAAATTTCTCAAAATTAATTTGGTTTCATGCTAGGTAGATCTACTATAGATGCTATACATTTGTTGAGAGGCTTGATGGAGAAGTATAGAGAAAGTAAGGAAGATCTACATATGATATTTTTACATACGATATTTGTTGATTTAGAAAACATATGATAAAGTTTCAATATAATTGCTTTGGAGAGTTACAGAAAGAAAGAAAGAATATTAGTTATATTTATTTAAGGTATTTGGAGTTGATACTTGTGTCCAAACTTAAGGAGGATTGACATATATTTTTTCGGTTGGATTACATCAAGGATCGGTTTTAAGCTCATATCTTTTACTTTAGTTATGGATGTTTCATTAGGCATTTCTTGAGGATGTATCTTGTATGCTTTTTGACACATTCTTATTGATAAGACTAGAGAGGGAGTCGGGAGAAAGTTGAATTATGGAGGTCAACCTTAGAGTCTAAAGGTTTTCGTTTAAGTAGATCTAAAATTTAATATATGGAGTGTAATTTTAGTCATAGAAGATCTAGTGGCGGGGTTATTACTTTGGGCGATCAAATCATTAAAAAAAGTTAATGTTTTAAATATCTTGGAATTATTGTTCAAAATAATGGTGAAATAGATGGGGATGTTATTAAGAATTCAAGTTGGATGGTTGAAGTGGAGGCATGCACTTGTGTGATAAAAAAAAATTGCTTTGATTTAAGGGAAGATTTTATAAGATGGTGGTAAGATTCTATGATTTATGGAGAATGTTGATAAAGCGATAAAGATTATGTTAAGTTATGAGATGAGGATGCTCGTGGATGAGTGGTTTTACTCTTAGAGATAAAATGTGAAATGAATATATGCAAAATGTTGGTGTAGCTCAGGTGGCGGATAAGATTAGAGAATATCGATTTGGTCACATAAAGTGTCGGTCAGATGACTAGTTAGAGTAAATGTTTTAGATTTGCTTATGTTAAGAAAGGTATAGGTAGACTTAAGATTTGGTTAGGATGTATAAAAAATAATTTATTAGAATTAAATGAGAATTTGATATTTAATAAGACCCTGATGGAGAATGATTCTATCCCCCTGGGATAAAGGTTTGTTGTTGTTGATTATAGTTGCAAAACTAGCATAAAAAAAAGTTGTTAAAATGTATATGTATTTACATATTTAACACCTTAAGTTTCATATTTACAAAAACAACACTTTTTCTATATCCAAAAAGGTGCATTTCACGTTAAAAATGTAATGATAGTGCTATTTTTGATGTAATAATTAAGATTTGGGTGTTATTTAAGTAAATATAAATGTTTAGGTGTTAGATATATAAATATATAAGTTTTGTGCTATGCTTGTGGACCTCCATGGATACACATTAATCGTCGAGCTCAAAATCCAAATTCGGACCTTTGATGTAACTTGCAATCAGGCGATGCGCCATCGCCAAAATCAGTCGAAACGACCTCCGATTGACGAACGGACTTCGCCATTGCATTCAAAATGTCAAAATTTGTCAGAATATAAATATTGCACAATCTAACGATCAATCGATCATGCGATCGAGCTATCAATGTGTCGATGCATATATCGAAGTTGGGAGGCTGCGACGATGCCTAAATAACCTCCGATCAACGAACGTACTTCGCCATCATGTTTAGAACGTCAAAATTGATCAATATAATAAACGATCAACCAAGCGGCGATCGGTATCAATGCGCGCGCATATGAGTCGAAGGCGTGGCGATATCCAAATGACATTGAAATTGATTCGCGCGTTGGTTTCAATCATCAAATCTATCAGAGTGAGGCTGTTCGCTCATTGGAGTCTGCTGAATGTCGGCGCTTGGAAACTAGCTAAGCTTCAACAAACAACAACAAGTTTTATCGAGTTTGAAGACCTAGCTAACCAAATGTCGATATCCCACAATTTGTTGTTGTTTGTTGTTGAAGCTTTAGTTCTCCTCTTAAATCTGTGAGGGAAGGGCCAAATCTCTGCACTTGTTCTTTGTTGTGGCCAAGAATGCAATTGTTTATTTGCTTGCATCCATTACCAACTTAATGCAGTCCATCCATGTATATTGAGGATATTAAAAATTTCGATTGATGATATCGAAAAATTGCTCGCTTTAAAGATCCATCCTCTGAGGTCTTCTCCTTAAATCATATATATTTTAAGAGGCATTGATATGGGTGTGTGTGTATGTGGTATGTTTGGAGAATAGATTCATCGAGGATGCATCACATACGCTTTGGCTGTTTTTAACCTGCTATTGATGTCAATCTCTTTGATATTTCATTCAATGCCATAGTGATTGAGGTCATTTCATTGTTGTTCAATGGTAACACATGCTTCAAGTGTTTTGGCATTGTTTTGGTTCCTTACGCCAGTGTTGTAGTGTGTGAGTTGTGGAATCAATCGCAATGATATGAACACATATCAAGCCATCAGAGACCAAAGAATCGAAAGGCCAAACCGGCTAAAAGACTTCATTTAATACTCCCAAACCATTATAAAGAGAATAAATCAATAGGTAAATAAATCAAATAATCGCTTTATAGAGGCTTTCCAAGACACCAACAAAGAAATATCACAAAGACAGACATTCTCAATGAGCCGATTACAAAAATAAAATCAAGAAGTGTAACAAATAACAAAACCCCAGATGAGACAGAGACTAATAACATAAGAGCAAGAAACCTAAAACGCCAAAGATTTAAAACGAAGATTAACGCATGAGATCTCCAATACAGAGCGAGAAATGAATATCCAAAGAATAGCAGAAATTAGTTCTGAGAAGAACACTCTACAAGAACAAAGATACTATAAATAGAGATGAGGAAATCAAAGAAAGGGATGAAAATTTATCTCAAGAACTCCTTCCTCTCGTGTCCACTATTCTTCTTCCCAAGGCATTTCCACGGTTGATCCTCAGGGAAGGTCCCTCTCCGTGAAATGGCGATCCTCGGCTTCCTCTCTTCCCCTGTTTTCTCTCACAGACGGCTCAAAAGTCGACCAACCAAATGAAAGGAAAGAAAAGGTTAGGTTAATTCAAATTCCCGATCCAACGATCAAGATCTGGCAATATCATCCATCCAACAGTTGATTAGATCTCCGGATCAAAGCGACACTGCAAGGTGTATTCCACCATCCACCAAACAAAATATAACCGCATGATCAAAGGCGATCCAAGGCGAAAGAATACAAAGCAATCCGACGGCTCAAGCTCAAGCTCAAGAAAGACTCGATCCAAGAGACCCCATCCAAGCGGAGAGAAAAGGCTAGATCCAACGGATCTAAAAGCTCCCAAAACCATTAGCCTTTTTTTTGACTGCCGGGTTAGATCAACTTCGGTTTAACTCGAAACTAACTCAAGTCAAGCCAATGAAGCTCCAATCCGGGAAATTAAGCATAGATCCGAGTTCAACCCGAGCAATTAAACATACAATCTCACTGTTTCAGCAATAATCCAGAATTTGGGACGTATCACTTTATGTTACCAAAATTTGTTTGCATATAATTTGATTTACTGTGTGATTTATTGCATCCTTTCATTGGACTAAACAAATAGGTATATTACTTTGTCCTTTTCCTCATACTTTTGGCAATTGATCGTTACCTAACATTAAATGTTATACTGTTTCATACAAGATGTGCATCATTAAATGTAAAAGCATGCAAGCCTTATAAACTTCTAAAATGTGGATTATGGGTTTTGTCATCATGAAGCCTGGACTATCATTTACTCTTTAAGTCACCATATTATAAAATATATATAGATGAATCTCCATTCACAAGGTTGTTTTCTAGTCCATCCCAATTTAGCGATGAGATGAGGGAAAAGTGAGCATACTTGTTTATCTAGCATTGGAGAGGGAAGAAGATAACAATGGTCATACAGTTGTTTTTGACCTCCTTTCATGGTTCTTACTCCATTAATCTTGCCTGTCCTCTTCCCTACGTTAAATCTTCTTAGTGGAATATGTCATCTTCATAGATCTAAATTGATGGAATTTAGTGATTGTGATGCAAACCTTAAAATTTATAACCACCAGAAACATAAGATGCGTGAATTTATACAAATTAAAATAAATAAAAAAAAGATTAATTTGTTGTTTTTTAATTTCAGTTTTAAGGTTTTTTTCTTCTTTAATTTTGGTTTACATGTCTATTATATTCCTAAGAGAATTGATTGTATTCTCTAATTTTCTGAGCTCCTCCCTGGTACAAATCTTTGTTTGGTTAGTGTTAATTTTTGGTTTGGCTTGCCTTATTTGGTGTGGCTTTCCGTTTGCTTCAATATTCTCTATTGTTAGACTTCAATACTCTTCTTTGTTCAATGTTTCTTGCAACCTTAGAAATCATGGTTCTAAAGCAGCTTGCCGTTGTCATGCAACTTCATGTAACCTTGAGCTCTAAGACTACTATGTGATTTTTTGCGACCTTCAGGCTACCATTGTTACTTGATTTTGAAGTTCTCTCATTTTGAATAGGGTTATAAATCTTTGTAGCCTTCTCCCATTGTAAGTAGAGGTTGATAATTTTTTATGAAAGTTTTCCTTGTGCAAGCATAAGGTTTGATTTTATTGCTATATGATCTCTTTTCTTTTATTTTCTTATTCTTTAATTTGTAGTTTGTATATGTAATTTAGTTTTGTCAAATTTTGGTAGACATTACTTTGGTGCAGACATTATTTTCAATTAAACCTATAGTTTTCATGCTTTTAAAGTTCCGTGTTATTTCTTATGGTTGACTATTATTTAGCATTTTTATGGATATCTTTATATTTTTGATTTTCATTTGAAGATTTGAGAATAATGTGTGGGCACCAAAAATTCATGCTCCACTCTCTTGAGAGAGTCTTGGTATAGTTCTAGGTTAAATTTTCAGAAACAAATTAGATTTAAGATAAGATAATACTTAGAGATTTCACCCCATTTTGTAAGGACTTAGATTTGATTTTAGTTTTTCCATAAGCACGATCCCCTATGATTATTATCTCTCCCAACGATGAGAGAACTTTCGATCCACAATGGAACAATGTGCACGAGCACATATATTTAGCAATTTTTTTTCATTGTGTTGGAAAAATTAGCAATGTATTTAGATTTTCTTCATTTTTTTCTTATGCATGAGGCGTTGGATAAAGTCAATGAGGACTCCATCCCTGTGAACCTAAACTTGTTCAATTGAACCAGGACGGGCTGGTTCTGCCCCCTTTCATAAGCTTGGTTCAATCTTCTTGGTTAGGATTATTTTGATTTAATTTAAATACTTCTTTATGTGTATTAGGGTTTATTTTTGTTTGATCGAAGATTAGAAACTATTTTTGTGGTTTCTCCCAGTCTAGCTGTATCTAAGTTTCAGAAGTGATCCCTAGAGTTGTATCTTGCATAGATTTGGTGGTGGATCCTTTCGAAACTCTTTTGTCTCCTCTCCAAAGCCGTCAGCCAGTCTATTATCTACTGTCCCTGTGTTTTCGTCCATGGGATTTTGCTGTATTATAAGGAGATCCTTTCCAACAGAAGGTGACAACTCTCCAAATCCCTAATACATCATTTCTCCATATCTCTTTTGATTAGATATGCTGATAATATAAATATGATTTATCTCGATATAATTTGATATGAACAATTTGAATTTGACCACCTACATCTAACTTCCAGGATTATGAAAAGTTTATACTTTTTCCATGCTTCTTCATTATTAGCTACATCAGGTACTTTTTTTTATGTTATTTTAAATTCAGACAATCTAAATTTCAATTTAATGTAAACTATTCTTATTTATTTAAGATTTTGTCTAAGCATACTTAAAATATTTTGTATCTTTCTTTACGGTATTATTGTAAATCAATACCCACATGTGATTTATTTTGAACATTATTAAGTATTGTATGCATATCTAAATTTATTTGCCTCCTAACTACTTTATTATGATTAGTTGCTGACTAAGTTGCAAACTCATCCCATTTTATGTTTTTCATTTGAGTGATTCGGATACTTAGTAGGTGATCATATACATTGTATGCTGTCATGAGAGTTTGTTTGGTTCATGAATTTTATTAGGTTTAATTATAATGACGCTATTGCAAGACTTTTGGATTTTTAGCAGTTTAGTTATGAATTTGTGTTTAGTATTGATATGTACATGTTGGTTTAGTGGATATAATTGTAGCTATGATTTTAATTTAGTATGTTTATTTGTGAAAATTATCTGTATAATTAGTGATGTGTATGATTTATTTATTTTTTTAATTTGTTATAGGCATCTCATTTAATTGTTATGCAGGCAATACTTTGGGCATTTTCTCGGGCATAACAATTATATGAAGTTGCCACTTTAGATGGCATATAAAGAGAACCTATTTGTATCAAATAGGCATAATTATTGTGGGTATTGAAAATTCACACCCGATCTCTCGATAAGAGAATTTTGATTGTTTAATTTCGGTCAAATTTTCAAAGATTGACAGATTTAAGATAAGACACTACCCGGAGATTTCATCTCATTTATGATGACTTTAGATCTAGTTCTAGGTTTTTTTATATGCTCAAGCACTTATTAATTATCTCTTCTAGTGATATGAGAGAACTTTCAATTAAGGTTATTGTTATGTTGCTAATACTTAGCATATAGGAACAACAAGGTAAGTTTAAAATTTAAGAAATTTATTATCTTTAAACTTAAAGCGGATGATGGGGAAAATGCTGAAGGGCTTGATTAAGATTCCATAGTTTTGTTGTCCTTGCAATTGATTGTTGGAAATTCAAAGTTTAAAATTGCTTGATTGCCTATGAATCTTTCTGGATAATTGGTCAAGTAAAAAAAAATTTTCTTTATAGGTAATGAAGAAATAGTTTCAGCCGAAGTACCAATCTAAACCACTACTCTACTACTCTGATGATCTGCCTTTGGTGTTTATTTTTCCACCTTCCCAAGACATGAACTATCGGTGATATCATGACTCTCCAATATTTCTTAAGTCCACTCGGGGCTCACTCAACTTGGTTTCATCTGAACACTTACTATTGATCAACCGCTCTTTGAAAAAGTTATTAATGATGGGTTTATTATGAAGTGTTCATAGTATGTGTCGACTTGCATGTTGACTGTGGGTATGGGGTATCTATAATTAAATACAAAGCAATTAATTATATTGGCTCATTTCTTTGGATAGATTGCTAGATTGTATGAGCTCATGAGGATTGAGTATTGACATCTTTATTCTTTATACATTTCTCATTCTATTAATCTGTATAGGTGGGATCTAATTCTACAAGGAGCTGGTGCTTACTATGTTCCAAGCCATGAGACGAATAGTTAGTTGCCTAGCTAGTGATCATATTGGAGAGGGAACTTTTGAGCGCAATAAGGTCATCTTTTTAGGTATTTCATTGTAATTTCTATTTTTCAATTTTTTGCTTGAGACTCATGATGATGTAGTTTTAGATGACATTATGATACTTGAATACCACGCAAAAATTTTCTTCATCTCATATGTATGTCTGACCAATACTGACATGTACATTTACAACACCCCAGCCTTAATATTGCATTTTTTTTATTCTTTATGCATAAATCTTTACTTTCCTATGGATATATACCAGCTTGATTTCAACAATGTCACCTAAGATATATACTCCTTTGGATATTAACTTGATTTAATTGTATAATATATTAAATTTTCTAAATATCTTCCAATTTATTTTAATATTTATTTTATGATGATGAATGTTAAGGTGGATGTGTGAAAAAGTAGAAGCATAGAGTATAAATAATTTATTATGGAATGTTGGATTAGCACATGAATTTCTACAAAAATTGTCTTAAGTGGTTTTGGAGATCAACGATGAGAGCAAGATGCAATAATAGGAAGGCAAGATAGAACTAACATGAATTTATGTAAATGAAATTGTGTGAAACAAAATAAACATGACCAGAAGTCGTGCATGAAGGTTAACATAATTTAAGAACATACAATAGTAATTAGGAATGAGGGGAAAAAGGAGGATTTATAAAGCCATGCCTTGCATATATGAAATTTGCTATATTGTGACTATTGTTCATGAGGATGTATATCATAGTTTGACCAAAATAAGGTTTGATTTATTCATCTTAATGGTGAAATTGATCTTATTGTTTTAGTAGGCATTATAATACGATTAGTCCTTGATCCGTCATCATATTTTTACATGTTTTGCAATAAATTTTGCATGAGGGTACTTTCTAGTGACTGAATGAGCACTACAGTAGTGATTGTCCCGAGGAAATTGCACTATATAACTTATTAGGTTGCAAACAATATATTCATTAGGAGTAAAACAGTGCTTCGTTAGTGGCCTAATTTATAATGAGCTAAGTATTGAATGCAAAAATACAGAGTGCTTTATCTAATCAAGAGGAGCTAGCATGCACTATGTCTAAAATACATATGAATATTTGTAAAAATGAAACAATTTGTCCATGGATACTTCAGGTGAAAAAAATTGCATAATAGAATTTGAGCTTCTCTTAATCTTTCCAACAATTAGATGCTTTCAAAATGATTATGAAAAATAGTCTTCGACATATCTTGACACTTTATCACAAATTTTAAGAGGTCATACTGTTTGGATCATAAAGTTGAAGCTCATCTGATTCAACAACTACATACATGTCTCACAATGTGGATTATCAGCCACAAGAAGTCTTTATGGTGATCATTAATATTATAATGTAGAAATAGACCATATAAACTAAAATGTTATTCAATAATCACATTTATGTATGAGAAACTGAAATGTCTAGGTATCACATAAAATATTACACACGTAGTGCCCTATCATTTTTCAGTAATAAAATATTTCATTGTAGACTAATTAACGGCACTAAGAAAAATTTCAGTTAGAATTTTTATTGTTCATTTCTTTTGCTTAGTTCACCGGTGAAATCAAGGTACGTTGCTTTGCACATATAATCTATGCCAATCTAGGATTTGTGGTTCCCAGTTGACTAAGGTATGTCCTGTAGGCTAGTTAGAGTAGGTCCCAAATAGTTCAATTAGGCTAACTATGACTATAGTTTTGGCTAGGATGAAAATTGACTATGTTGGCTGTATGATTTAATATGCTCCTCCCTTACGGTCCACTTGGTTATGGTAGGGTTGCTTGTGATGTGCAAAATTGATGGCTCATGGTTGGGGTCTAGTGTATGGACATAAGACGACTAAGTGTTGGTAGTATAGGTTTAATCCTATTGGGTGTATATGATATCTCAATTGGTGAGCCAGAGGATGAGCAATTAATAAATAGGACTAGTCTATGTGCTTAGCCTAATGAAGCTAGGGTCATGATCATAGTCTGAGTTTAATTAGGTATATGTGAAACCTAAATGCATGAGATAGAAGGTGTCAGGTCCGAGTTTGGCTAGGATATAAGCTTGAAAACTCAAGAAGTCATACTAGAAGAAGTTGAGTACTAACTATGATATTGTTTATTTTATTTATGTCAACAGGATGTTTAGAGAGATATAGCTCTTCAATGAAAACAGTATCCTTAGTGTATTGTAAATGCGTCAAAAGGTAGGTGGATATTGTTTTTTTTATTAATGAAGCATTCTTCCATGAAACTATTAACTTTTGCACTTTACTTGCATATGTTTTCCCCATCATTTTAAATATTTTATCAGTAATATTCTTACCTCAAAAAAATCGAGTTAAATTCTTTGAAGATGAATGATTTACATTCCCTCCCCCCATAGATTTTTTAAGGACTTCTCTGGTTTCTTTTAGATGAAAGCATCTTGAGCTAATTGTGTAGTAAGATTTTCAAAAGAGGTCTCCTAAAATAAAATAGCTTATTGATTTGTAGCACAACCTACCATCATTTGATTTCTTGGTAGAATTCCTTAGGAGAGATAATTATAGTTTGGAGTGCCTAACATTCTTCTTACCACACTTGCATGGACCTGTCTTTATCTTCAATGTACAATTAATTTAGGTTGTGATTATATGTGGCATAAGGATTACCCTTCTTTGTAAGGAGATTTGCAGTAGTGTTTTCTTTTTAGGGCTTATATGAATAAAAAATTTCATTAGCATTGGAATCTCATCTCGAACTTAGTAAAAGCGACCCTAACTAGGATTTGTAATTTTATAGTTTCCTAACATATTACTAATTATGAATTGGGAGTGATTGAAGATGTTTAAATTCTTCACATTGCTTCATTTATGAGTTCGGATTAACTAAAATGGCCTTATATTTGTGGTATTGTTTATGCCTTCAAAGTTGATTCATTTAGGGCTTCCAATCATAACTATAATTTCATTATTGTTCGTTCATCATAAGTGTGCCCCGCCCATGTTGGTAATTCTTATAGGTTGTTGCTTGATGAATAACATTTTGTTAAGAAAATGGTGAGGATCTTAAAGATTTGATGAATCTTTTCGGTAAATACCTGATATCATGACCCGACCAGAATCTTGAGGCAATCTTTTCCGTTTCAATTTATGTGCACGAGTACATTGTTCCCCCGATCAGCACTATTAGAAGGTGAACTCCATCATTCAACATGTATATATAATCACTTATATATAACATAGTTATTTACATTAATCATTCCATTTGCTTGCGAGATAATCATTTGAGATTCAAAACGTGAACAATATCAAATGTCATATGAACTTGAGGATTTTAATAATGAAAGAGTGTAAATTAATTAAATCTGCTTTTACAATGATATTATGGTATAGATTAAAATAATTTTTAAGGCATATAAAGGTTATTAAATAAATGCATTTGATCTAAAAAAATGAAAATAATTACTACAAAATATAAACATATTTACTCATTTTATTTTTGGAGGATTTATTTATTGCTTAATCCTCAAGTCCCAATCTTTAAATGCCCATATATAGGCAATGTTTTGTGCATAAAAAAACTTATTCTCTTGAAATTTATAGTTCATCATCATTATCATCATCATCATCATCATTATTTCTTTTCCACAATTATTCTTTTGTTCTTAATTTATTTCTCTCTGTTGGTTAAAGTCATAAATTTTGTTTGAAAATAAATAAATTAGTTAATTTAAATTTAATCTTAATTTTGATATACATATATTCTTGTTATATATATTAATGATTTTTATCATTTTTTATTTTAAGAAATTGAATAATATTATTTATTCTCCTTCCCATTAATTTAAGTAGATTAATTTAAAATTTTAATTAGCTTTATTACTTTTTTATTTTTATCACTTTTTCTCTTTATTGTAAATTTCTATATTTGATATTATTAAAATTTTGCGTATTTAATCATCTATTATTAAGATTTAATATAGTTTCTTTTTATTTTAATTTAAACTAAATATAATTTATTAAACAAACTTTTATTTTATTGTCATTTATCTTCTTTTTTCTTAGTTTAAATATTTTTTAATATAATCTTTTAATTATTAAAACTTCCATTAATCACTTAAAAGTTTAAGTTGTCATATATTTTTCTCTTAAGTCTAAATAAATTTAGAATATTTATTATTATTTATATCTTTATGATTATTTCAATCAATTGTTTAAACTTTAATGTGCATTTATATTTATTTACTTAAAGATTCAACATATTGTTATTATTATAAGAATTTAGGATTAATTAATTAATCTATCAAAGTTTAGTTATTAAATCACCTTTATTAGTTTTTATGGCTAAAAGAATTTTAAACTTTCATGTTTTCTTGAAATAAATTTTCTACATATATATTACTTAGTTTAAAATTGCACAATAAAAAATCTGCCTCAGTGCTTTTTTGAAAAAATTGCAATGAAGTTTGAGCGTCATTGGTACTATGTGTGGCTTATGTCTTATATGATGAGAGACACGCCCTACCTCAATTTTTGTGAGGTGTTTGCTTTTAGATATATATATTTTTTAAATATGTTTTAATTATACAAATAATAAACTTGTCCTAATACACATGCAACTGATCTTGGGTTAGACATTAGCTAAATGTCTCTCCTCTCGTCTTTCTATGCTCCTTACGCACAACGCTAGTCATCGCTACAATCATCGTTACTTATGATGTTCTTTGATATTTGATAATTGGAGTGGAAGAGAAAAACTTATTATGTTAAGTTTATTTTAATTGTTATGTCTTCTTGTTACTTTAATATCTTATATTACTTTGATAATTATATAATACCTCTTACTTCAAGATTTGATGTCAAGATGATAAGTTGTTACTTGATATATGGTGCAATTTATTGCTTTATAATAGATTATGATGCTAATGTATTACATTTTAATATGTCAATTGATTAGGATATTAATATATTACTTCTTGCTTTATGCTTTGATGTGTGTACGACTTTTTACTTTCCATCATTTGTTGATTATGAAGTTTACACCTCAAAATATTATGAGACTTATGCTTCGTCTCACAGAAAAAAACTCCTCAATACTTGATTGTGCAATTTTAAACTTTGATATATTATATATCTTTATTAAATTTAAGTTGATATACCAATCCTTTATATTGGCAAACATTCTTAATAAAATTTAAGGATATAAGATTTTCTAAAATTACATACATATACATATATAAATATATTTATAAATAAAAATAATCAATTAAAAAAAAACCCTAACCTTCTTTTCATCTTCCATAGTTTGACCCGATCCTAAGCATGCTCCCATTAGGCGCACAACTTCTTGTGTTTGGCCACTTGCTCGTTCGGCTTGGCAAGCTCCTCTCCTAGTGCTCAATCATCTTCACGCATGCATAGGGATGCAAATGAACAAGCGTTCAACAAGCAGCTCATGACTCAGCTCGATTATAGCTCTTTCATGATTATTTGACTAATTAAATGAGCTTGAATATTTTTATAAATACTCGATTGCTAAATGAACAAGTTTGAATAGCTTGTTGTTCGACTCATTATGTTCATGAATAATATGGTTTAAAGCTTGTGAACAAGCTTGGTAAGGAACCTGATAACAACATGATTAAGGCTCGATTACAGCTTGTTTGTGAGCAATATTTTTTTTAGGGACATTTTAATCAATTTATTGACAAACTCACACATAATACATATGCAAGCTTTGAACCGAAGATCTTTTGGTTGAAAACTTAAGCTCTCAATCATTAGGCTAAGGTTATTTATTGTGGGCTCCGAAAATTCGCCACCAATTTCGATGAAGAGTATGATTAAATATATTAAATTTTAATGAATAGTAGATAAGACATTGCAGGAGATTTCACCCTCATTTTGTGAGGACTTTAGATCTGGTTTTGGGTTTCTATATAGCGCACTATAGTTAATTACCTCCTATCGAGAGAGAACTTTCGATTAAAGTCGTTAGATTGCTAAATGCATAGCATATAGTAGTAACATGTAGAGTTTTGGAATTTAGATTTATGAAATTCATCATTTTAACTTAAAGCGGATGGTTAGGGGAATGATGGCGTGGCCGATCAAGATCCATAGTTCATCCGGTCGTGGTCCTTACTACTTAGTCGGAGGTAGTCGACCCGAGGAAGGATTTTTTGTGTCGGACCCGTGCGTCGTCAACATGTAGTCTTGTGGTGTTTGTTTAAGGAGAGCAAGTCCGCCTAACGAGAGTTTTTTATCTTCAATTACCATATGGTTAACTCGAGGCGGTCATTGGAATATCTGAAACGATGTGCAAGTAATATAATGCTTATTTGGCAATCCGTCAGTATTACGGTCTGCATCGTATATGTAGCTTCTTGGCCAGCTCAGGACATGGGTGTACGTCGCTTCTGGCATGAGATTGATTAAGAGTGAGCATAGTAGAAAATTTGATTTGATTTTTTTTTGTGGTAGAATTTTTTTAATTTATCATCTTTAATAAACAATTGCTGAAGGTGGGTTGGATTTTAGCTTTAAGTTTTTAAATTGATAAAGATTGTATTTCATTTAGGCATTTATAGCTTAATGACATATTAGATTTTACATTTAAATTGATACTTAACTTGAGTTAATTTGATTTGAAATTCCAATCATATTTTGATGAAAATATCCCTCTAAAATCTTCATTCAAACACGGTCATCTATGGTTGTATTATTTTCTTATAGATCTATCTCATATTAATTTAATAATAGATAATCAAATCTTGTTATATAATAAACTCATATTTTACTAAGTTGAAATTCTTATAATATTATTATTGGATTTTAGGTTTTATTAATTTGGACTCTAAGACGATTATTCAACGCCGATCTCGACATTAAGTTTAAGCATTTAGCGTAGTGTCGGGGCTCATGCGGGTAATTCAATTTAAAATTGATTTAACTTTATGAGATTTGAATAATGTTGCTTATTTAGATTGAATTTTATTGTAAGTTTAATATTTTAGATGAAATTTTATGGTCGTCAGACATATGCCTGATCTTGAGCTTGCTTACCATGCTAGAAAAATATGTATGTGTGTACATCACCCATCATCCCATTTAGAAAGGCATGTATGAGTTTCTGAAGCACCTGCATGTAATATAGATTTTTCCGTCACGCCAAGAAAGACGTGTACATGTATTTATATACTTGCAATGTCAAGTTAAATATCAAATTTATAATTGTGGTTGCATTTATATTAAGTTGTTTATGCCTCCTGTTGATTTAAAAGTTTGACAACATTTCAAGATCCGCTTCCTCGTGTAGCTGGGTATCTTTGGGCTTGCCCACCATGCCGCGTGTATGAGTGGTATAAACCACTAGAATCATCCCGTCGAAAGAATGTATGTATCTCTAGTACTGCGTGAAACACATTTCCGCCATTAGAAAAGCGTGTCACTATACATTTATAATGTCAGTTTAAACAACGATTTTATAATTATGATTGAATTTATGTTAAATTATTTAGGTCTCCTAACAATGTGAAAATTTGATAACATTTTACAAAGATTCCAAAGCATCCGCAGGTGTAGGTCAGGTATGGGCGCTTCATGCCAAGAAAAGGCGTTTATGGGTGGTATAAACCAGATGCTTGAATCGCATCACCATAATCTGAAGAAGGCATGTATGAGAGATGCATGAACACATTTCCTCATGCCAAGAAGAAGCGTATGCAGATTTATATACTGCAAGAAAGCATGTTTCTCCTCGTCGAGAAAGATATATATGAACTTATATTTCACCAAACTTGATCAGCGAGCGGGCGTATCTGGGCATGAGGCGTCAGGTGTCTTGGCGCTGAGTCTTGCGCCGCGGGTGTTGCGTCGATCGGAGCGGGGGCGACCCTTTGTGCTCACCCTGCGAGCAGCGAGAGCGAGAGAACTTCTGGGAGTTCGATGAGCTCACAGTACTGCTGGTCAGAAATCGAACAAAGGGAAGGGTTTGCGGCTGTGAGTAAAATAGAATTTAAGGTTAGATGAGGAGGGTATTTATAGTTATTATTAATATTATTATTATTTAATTAGACATAATTTGGGCTTTTGCATCGACATTATTACATAGGAAATATATATGTCGATCTTAGGTTATTCGGATGTTCCAGACGCAACGACGCAGTCCGTTTCGCGATCGGAGTTTGGTTCAAGTCGGCGTCGAATCGGGTCAATTTCAGTTCAAAATTGCACGTCGTCGCTTCGGATCGCTCGATATTTGCACAGACTTGTCCGAATTGAGCGTTAATAGTCTCATTTGATAGGTTTCGACGTTTCAACGCTAACAACACAATCAATTTCGCGAATGGAGGTCGTTTGCATCGTTCTTACCGGCCACGATATGCGCGTCGCGCTCGGCGACTCTCCTCTGATCGATCGTCGGTTTGCGAGAATCATATTGATCAATTTTGGCGTTCGAATCGATCGAAATCGTTCGTCGATGGAGTCATTCGGCGATTGGCGATGTCCAGTGCATTTCAGCTCTGATTTACGTTTTGAAGCTCGTCGAATTCATCCTGTGAGCTCGACTTGACTTATGACGCATGCATGGAGGTCAACACTTGCATTATTATTTAATTTGTTTTTAGGCTTAAGAAGATTTAATTGATACAACTTGTATATTTCTCAACAAGCTACTTGCGACCAAGCTCAATTAAGGTTTGATTAAAGCTCATTTATTTCATTAAACATGTTGCTCATTAATAGACTCGATAATCCCAATTTGAGTCGAGCTTGAATAAGATTTACTTAAATGAGCTCAAGCTTGAATGCCATCCTAAAGCTTGAATTGAGTTCGAGCTGAGCTCGATAATGGTAAACAAGCTTGAACTCAATAAGCACATACTTGACTCGGCCTAGTTCTTTTGTGACCTTATGCATGCAACTAGGTGGCTTTGCTTGCATGCCATCTCTTGCCTCCTTGGCTTCGACACTCACCTGTAAGCTTAGGCTCGTAGGTCTTGCTCTCTCCTCTGTCTAGCTCCGCTTTCACTCGCTCTCTGATTTCTCACTCTTGTTCTCTTTGTGTAGCCGAGCAAGCTCGGTGAGTTGATGCCACTTATGACAACATTAGTGCGACTCTGTTGTTAACAAGTGTCATCATATATTATCTTTTTTTTTTACATGGTTATTACAGTTAATCTCATAGTCATTGAATTCAACAGAACATTTCATCAATCTACTCGATAACTCAGGCTTAGGCCAACTTAATAATTATTGAGCTGTTTAGCTCTATGTCATTTAATAGTTTGGTAAAACAGTAGGCATGATGTTGTTTCCTATCTTCTTGGATAAGCAAATAATGTATTACTAACTTTTATGTAGAATAACAAAAGTTCTCTGGGCTTTAAACTATTGAGAATTTGAGAAGTGGAAAGGTACTACTTTAGTTATTGAAAGAATGTATTTTCATAGAATAACAAATGTATTTCATATTCTTCATAGTAAACAATGGGATTTAGCTTTATTAATGCCTTGAAGAGTGTCGTTCTTCTCATTTAATTGATAAATGATGCAACAAAGTTTTGTTCTAACAATCAATGGTCAAATGAACATGATTATTTATTGTTAAATCTTTATAGTGGTGAAAGGGTTATAAATAAGGATCTAGGTGGACCTTTCCTTAATGCCATCAAGTGGTATAATATTCATGTGAGGTTATGTAGAAATCATTATTTAAAATGCACAATAAAAAAACTCATCTATGTATTTTTTTGAAAAATTGTAATGAGGCTTACGTCTCATTGAAGCTATGTGATGCACACCTCGTCTCAATTTTTGTGAAATGTGTGCTTTTATATATAGCTTTGTTTAAATCAAATATATGCTTTAATTGCCCAAATAATATTTATGGCTTAACACACGCAACTAATCTCGGGATAAAGTATTCACTCATTACGCGACTAACCAACAATCTTCTCCTTTATTTGTGATGTTGGATAATATGAGTGTGAGAGAGATGTTGATTGTTTTAAACTTATTTTGAATTATTTTGTTATTAGTTCTTACTTTGATATTTTGTGTTACTTTGAAGTTTGTACAATAATTACTGATTTGATATCAAGATGATAATATGTTACATAATATTTTGTGCAATTTATTTTATTTTGCTATATTAGGATGTTAATGTATTGCTTTTTTAATGTCATAAGTTAGGATATTAATATATTAATTCTTGCTTTATATCTTTGTCGCATGTACAATATTTCTCATACCCTTAGCACTTTGTGTGTTGTTTCTTTGCGTTGGTAGCCTCCCATAGGTAAGAATTAACCCCAAATAATGACATTTCAAAGGGATGTAAGTCCAATCTAGAGCTTTCTAATCGATATAAGTTACTTGCTTGCAATACAAACACAATCATAAACTCTATTTGACATTCCAAAGGGATGTAAGTCCAATCTAATAGCTTTTTAATAGATGTAAGCCAGACCCGTGCTTGCAATGCAAGGAAAATCTTAAATCCTATTTGGCATTTCAAAGGAATGTAAGTTCAATTTAACGACTTTCTAATTGATGTAAGTTGAATTGTGCACAATCTTAAACCTTATTTGGCATTACTAAGGGATTTAAGTTCAATTTATATGATCACTATGCGAACATCATCCTGTTTAATATTCCAAAAGGGGTGTAAGTTCAATTTTTTTTGTTCTCAATGCGAACATCTAAATCTACATGACATTCTAAAATGATGTAAGCCCAATCAATATGTTCGTTATGTGAACACTTTAATGACATTCCAAAGGGATGTCTAAGTCCAACTTGTGCTTGCAATGCAAGCACAATCTAAATCTTTCTGACACGCCAAAGGGATATAAGTGCAATCTTTTTTGTGCTTGCGATCATCTAACTTTATCGACATTCAGAAGGGATGTAAGTTTAATCTTTTCATTCACTATGCTAGAACATCTAAACTGTTGGCATTGAGGATGAAAGCCCAACCCAACTTATGTTTTCCATGCAAACATAATCTAAATTTATCGGCTTTTCCAGCGGATGTAAGCCCGATCATTTATTCTCTATCACGAACACCTTTAAAATTTTGGCATTCCAATGGATGTAAGCCTTAAATATGTCTATAATGTAGACATCATAAAATTGAATTATTGGGTGGATTTATAAATTAAGTCTAGTTTAAATAATTCATTAAACACCTGCTTCACAACACCTACACTAAAATTCTGGTCTACTCGGGATATCTGAAACTAGGCAACCTATGGCTGCTATTCAAACTCCTTAGACATTATGACTAATAGTCTTCTGATGTTGGTAGATTATAATATTGGTAGTCCTGGGATGATGGAACTATGAGATCTTGATTGGGATTATCCTTTTTTTTTTCAGCTTATCCATTTATAGATTTATGTTTATTTTTAACCTTAATCGATAGTGGTTTCTTACCGTGGTAAAAGAGGTAATTAACTAAGAATGTTTGCATTCATAGGAAGTAAAACCGGATCTAAATAAACCCTAACATAATATTAAGGAAAATGCGGTTGAATATAAATCAATCTACTCATGAAGAACAAACTCCTAAACATCCATAAGATGATAGAGATTTTGAAAGGTATTTTTCCTGAGCGATCAAGAATATCATCAAGAAAAAGCATACACCAAGGTGCATCCTCTTGTAAATGCCTAGTAAGAATACCTATAACTAAAGCAAAAAGATATGGGCTTAAAGCCGATTGTTGATGTAATCCAACTAAAATAGGATAATATTTGGTCAATCATCCTTATGTTTGAGAACAAGTAACATCTGTAGTATACATATCCTTAATTACTTGAATATATATAATATTAACTCCTTTCTTTTTTAGAATTCTCCAAAGCACTTCTCTTAAAACTTTATCATATGCTTTCTCTAAATCAACAAATATCATATGTAGATCCTCTTTACTTTCTCTATATTTCTCCATCAAACCTCTCAATAAATGTATAACATCCATAATAGACCAACTCGACATGAAACCAAGTTGGTTTTGAAAAGCTTCTATATCACATCATAACTTATGCTCAATTACTCTCTATAATTTTAATGTATGTCCCATTAACAAAATTCCTTTATAATTTGCACACGCTTGTGCATTACCTTTATTCCTAAAAATAGGAATCAACAAACTTTTCTCCACTCATCTGACATCTTTTTAGTCTTTAAAATAATATTAAAAAGATTAGTAAGCCAAGAAATTCCTTGATCTTCTAAGTATTTTCACAATTCTATTAGAATATCATCAGGTCCTATTGCCTTTCCACACTTTATTTTCTTTAAAGCCTCTACGACGATAAAAATAAGAATCTTTATTTTTTAGGATACTAAGGTTGCTAAAGTCAATCGTATTCTCACAATCATCATTGAAAAGTTTATCAAAATATCTCATTATCATGTTTCATCTTAAGAAAAGCACTTTGATTTAATTTAATGTCACTCAACTAAATTTTTTCGCTCCCTCTCTTTGTTTGGTAGCTTCATCTTTCATCTTCTTTGGTATCTAATTTATTGTATAACTAAAAGCTAAATTCTTTGTATCAGATATTACTTTCTTAGCATTTCTATGTGATTCTTTGTATTATTCTTTGTATTCCCAAAATTTTGAGTTTTACATATAAACCAAATCTTATAATAAAGATTCTTATTTATTTATTTAGTTTTGTACATTTTGATTCCTTCACTAGTTAATTTTGTTAAAATTTCTTTTAATTCTCAATATTTTTTCTTATTGTTTAATATCACTTGATATTATTTCTCACATAACATTAGCTTCCTCATGAACATCCCAAATTTTAAGATCTTATGGCTCACTCATAAAAATATTATTATTATTATTTTTTAAATACCCCTTTCTAATCTCACGATAATGTCTCGATTTATTTTTCATCTTCCAATTCTTCATCCTAAAATCTAAAACAAGTAATCAATGTTGGGTATCTAAACTTTCATTTGCAATAATCTTACAATCTTTACAATCTAAAAAATCTATTTTTCTTATCAGAAAATAATTGATCTATATTTTATTAAGTTTTTTTTTTATAATACGATCTTTTTTCTTAAATAAAATATTATTACTATAAACTCATGTTAAATCAAAATCTAATATACCACCTTAGTCACTCTAAACCCATAACCATCATGATTGATTTTAAAATCTTATACCACTCTACCAATTTAAATCTCCTTCAATAAATACCTTTTTCTCAAGACGTATCTTTTGTATTAATCTCTCTAAATCATTTAAAATTTTTTTTAAGCCTACATCTAAACCTATTTGAGGAGCATAAACTCTTATAACATTAATAATCTAGTATCAACAAAATTTATTAAAGCTATAATTCTATTTTCAACCCTATTAATATTTATAATATTATTCTTTAAACTTTTATCTATAATCCCATATGCACTATTTCTAATTTTATTATAAGACAACGGATGAAATCAAAACAAAAAAATAAAAAAAAGGAGAAAGGGGGAAGATTTTGAAACCCTAATCACACCATAACTGAAATCTCGACAAAATCGCTCGAAAAAGGAGCGGGAACAATTGGAAAGCTCAACAACAACAACAACAACAACAACAACAACAACAACAAGCCTTAATCCCACTAGGTGGGGTCTACATGAATCCTTCATCTCCATTTGTCTTTGTGTCAAATTCTCATTTAAATCAAGTATACTAAGATCATTTTTTATACATCTTAACCAAGTCTTTTAGGTCTACCTCTACTTTTCATAACATAAGGTAAATCTAATGCATCTACTCTCCTAATCATCATGACGGTAGCTTTATGTGGCCAAACCATCTAAGCGACTCTCCCTAATCTTATCTACCACTGAGCTACTCCAACTTTTTTCCCGAATATACTCATTTTGCATTCTATCTCTAAGAGTAAAGCCACTCATCTACCTATCCTCATCTCGCACTTAACTTAGTCTTATGCTTCTCTTTTATTGGCCAACATTCTGCTATAAGTCATTGCAGTCTTACCACCATCTTATAAAATTTTCCTTAAGTTTAAGTGGAACTTTTCTATCACATAATAGGCGATGCATTCCTCCACTTCAACCATCCAACTTGAATTCTACTAATAACATCTCCATCTATTTCACCACCATTTTTGAACAATAGCCTAAATATCGCTCACTCTTATTAATGACTTGTTCACCTAATGTCACAACACTATCACTAAACTTCTACAACTAAAATTACACTCCATATATTCGCTTTAGATTTACTTTAAACGAAAACCTTTAGACTCTAGAGTTGACCTCCATAATTCAAGTTTCGTTGGACTTCCTCTAGTCTTATCAAGAAGAATGTCATCAAAAAAACATACACCAAGGTACATCTTCTTGTAAATGCCTAGTAAGAACATCCATAACTAAAATAAAAAGATAAGGGCTTAAAGCTGATCCTTGATGTAATCCAATTGAAATAGAAAAATATTTTGTCAATCCTCATTGTGTTTGGACACAAGTAACAGCTTTAGTATACATATCCTTAATGACTTGAATATAATCAATATTAACTCCTTTCTGTTCTAGAACTCTCCAAAGAACATCTCTTGAAACTTTATCATGCTTTCTAAATCAATAAATATCATATGTAGATCCTCCTTACTTTCTCTATGCTTTTCCATCAAACCCCTTAACAAATGTATATAATCATAGTAGATCTACGGCACAAATGTGAAATTTCGTATCATCGTCTCTCATTACTCTCTCCCATAATTTTAATGTATGACACATTAACTTAATTCTATAATTTGCACACTCTCTTTTATTCTTAAATATAGAACCAACAAACTCTTTCTCCACTCATCATCTTTTAGTCTTTAAAATGACATTAAAAGATTTGTAAAGAGAAATTCCTTGATCTCCTAAACATTTTCACACTATTGGAATATTATCCGTCTCTTGCTTTTCCACATTTCATTTTCTTTAAAGTTTCATTAACTTCGATTTACTAATGACGATAAAATGAAATTCTATTTTTGTTTAGGGTATTAAGGTTGCTAAAATTAATCGTACTTTCGGTCTTCATGAAAAGTTTATCAAAATACCTCATCCACCTATTTTCAATATCATTTTAAAAAAGTATTTTATTATTTTCATCTTTAATTCACTCACTTGAATTACTTTTCTATCTCTTTGGTTGGTAACTTATACATACATTTTTCACTTTTTTTGATCTAATCTATTGTATAAATCATAAAAGTTAAATTTTTTTTCATCATATCTTTCTTAGAATCTCTACATACCACTTTATATCTTTCCCAATTCTCCAGTTTTACTAAATCAAGTTTTATAACAATACTTTTTTTTTTATCTTTTTAACTCCACCACAAACTATTCTTATTAAAAGAAGCTTTTACTTTGATTCTCCAATCACATCTTTAAGAATTGCTTAATTTTATTTCTTATTTTTTCACATAATGTTAGCTTCCTGAACATCCCAAATTCTAATCTCTTGTAGCCTGCTCTTAAAAATATTTTTATTTGTGTTTTTTAAGTGTCCCCATCTAATTATAAGACAATAATTTGATTTATTTTTTCTCTTACAACCTTTCATCTTAAAATCTAAAATTAACATTCGATGTTGGATACTTAAATTTTCACTTGGAATGACCTTACAATCTTTACAATCTAAATGATCTATTTTTCTTATCAAAATAATCAATCGTGTTTTACTAGATCCATTTTATAAGTAATAATATGTTCGTCTTGTTTTTAAATAAAGTGTTAGAACTACAAAATCATAAAGATAAAGAAAATCTAATAGTCACCTTCTTCATTAGTCACTCCAAATCTATAACCACCATGAATACTTTTAAAATCTTACCACTCTACCAACATGTCCATTTAAATCTCCTCCAATAAATACTTTTCTTCAAGGTATCTTTTGTATTAATCCTCTAATTCATTCCAAAATTTTTCTTTTACTTACCTCCAAACCTATTTGAGGGCATAAACACTTATAACATTGATAATCTTAGTATCAACAATAATCTTTAAAGCTATAATTCTATCTCCACATCTATTAATATTTATAATATTATCCTTCAAACTTTTATCTATAATCACACCTACACTATTTCTAGTTTGACTTTACCGAATACCAAAGTTTAAAATCTAAACTATCAATCTCCTTGCCTTCTCCCCAACCCATTTAGTTTCTTGTACATAAAATATTTATCTTTCTATGAACCATAATAATTCCATTAATTTACTTGTAAGAGTACCTATATTCCAAGATCAACCTAATTCTAGTTTCATGGACTAACTTCTTTTGCCATCGTCATGTGGGAACCCTTGCTTATTTAACAACTCGGTAGTGACTCGCATTTTTTTTTGTATTCATCCATATGGCTTCAGGGACGCTCAAGTCTTCAATGATTTAAAGATTCATGTCATGATTATTTTCGTTTCTGTTGGTATTCGACTACGCAACCCTCGCTTTCACATCCGGACTTGGGAACAATTGGAAAGCTCGATCCTATAAAAGGAGGGCGAAGGAGTGTCGACCGAACTTCCACACACACACACACACACACAAGAGAGGAAGAAACTGATCTTACCTTTCCCCCAAGTTGCCATCCCTAGTCGCCATCATTCCTAGTTGAGTCTGCCTTCCCTTCACATGTGAAAGAGCCAAGCCAGCCCCTCTCTTGCATGCTTTGCCTTAGCCGATCCCCCTTTGAGCTATTTCAATAGAAATAAAACCTTATTTCTCATATTGCATATCCCTCCTAAGCCTTGGGTAAATTAAGACGAGGGCAATTCTATTCAAATTGAAGGAAAAACTCTTTCAAAGTGTTGATTGCAGGTAAAGTTCGAATAAAATTTTTTTTAATATATTTCTCGCTCTATAGGTCAAATCGAAGGACTCTGCCATCAATCTTAGGTCCAGTGTGAGATGAAATTTTCTCCCTCCGTTGATCTTGGATCTAGAGTAAGAGAAAGCGTAAGTGCATTATTTTCCAAATGCAACATTGACAAGCCACCACTTTATTGAAATTAAAAATAATTAACCTAAAATTGGAATTATTTGAAATTAAATAAATCACAGGTCTTAAAATTTGAAGACCAATGTCTGTTGATCTTTGATCAGACCGAAAATTTTACAAAGATCTCCACTATCGATCTTGGATTCGGTGCGAGTTGAAAGTCCTATCTTCGTCGATTTTGGGAGAGCTGGAAGAGTCATCACACTAAATTTTACTTATAACACTATTAAGTCGTTATTTTGTAAATTCACAGAAATTGTGAGCTTAAATTTTTATTCAAAAATTTTAAAGATCAAACAAAAATAAATTAAACCTTGAATTATTAAATAATGTTTAATTTATTTTAATTAAATTTTAAATTAAAGTTACCTACAATCAAGCTCATTAAATATCATTTCATTCATTTGAAAGAAAATATGATCATGAGTAATTGTCAAATTGACGGTCTAAATGCATCACAATTAATTCACTATAAAAATAAAGTTTATATCCAACATAAAAAAGGGGGAGTTCGAATCAATGATTTTATCTCAAAAATAAAATAAGTTTTCAATCATTGATTCATCTCAAATATAGAAGTATATTGAATCAAACATTCATCTCAAGCATAAAAGAGATGATGTCAAACATTTATCTAAAAAAATGATTGAATTAATGATTCTTCTCAAATATAAAGCAAGATTGTTTTATCAACTTAGGTATAAGTCTAAGTGCATTTTAATCGATCTCAATAAAAATGAAGATTCATCTCAAATTAGATTTAAGTCATATATCATCTAATAAATTGAATTAATTAAATATTGAATTAAAGATTCATCTGATTCGTCTGAGATATTGATTAAAAAATTTATTTTTAAACATAAAAGAAAATTGAATCAAAAGATTCACCTCAAACATGAAATTGAGATTAAATCATTTGAATCTGGCATTCTAATGGATGTAAGCTCAACTATTGTTTGCAAGGTGAACTTTATATAAAAATCGGCTTTCTAATAGATGTAAGTCTAACTTATGTTTACAATGCAAACATCACTTCAAACTCGGCTTTCTAATATTATTTACAAGGCAGATTCCAAATATAGTAAACACTGGCATTCCAATGGATGTACGACCAACCCATGTTTGTAATGTAAACATTACTCTCAAAATTGATATTCCAAAGGGTTGTAAGTTCAGTTGCTTGTTCATAATGCGAACATCACTCTAAACTTGGCATTCCAATGGATGTAAGCCCAACTATTATTTGTAAGATGAATTTCACATATAAAACAATGACATTCCAAAGGGTTATAAGTCCAACCCAAATCGACAATTCAAATGGATGTAAGCCCAATCTATGTTTGTAATGCAAATATTAATCCAAACCGGCATTCCAAAGAGATGTAAGTCTAATCCAAATTTTATTCTAAATGGATGTAAGCTCAAACCTATGTTTACAATACAACATTAATTTAAACTGGCATTATAAATGGATGTAAGCCAAGCCCAACCTATGTTTGCATTGCAAATATTAATCCAAATTAACATTCTAAAGAGATGTAAGGCCAATCCAAATTGACATTCCAATGGATGTAAGTCTCATGTTTGCAATGCAAAACCTGGTATTCCAATGGATATAAGCCCAATCATTGTTCGCAATGCGAACTCAATATCTAAAATTCTTCATTCATTGAAGTCATGACATCCAATGGATGTAAGCCTACGCATGTTTGCAATGCAGACTTCATAAAATTGAATTAGGTGGACTTATAAGTTAAGTTTAGTTTAATAATTTAATAAACAATTGCACAACCACCCGGTCTACTTGGAATTTTGGGAGGATGCAACCCATGATTGCTAATTAGGTTTCTGGACATTACGAGTTCATCCTATGATGTTGGTACCTGGAATAATGACAATCCGGATGGCAGCATGAGATCTTGATCGGGATTACTCCTTTACCTCGAACAATCATTCACATCACACCACTAAGCATTGATTTACACCGGGATTAATATCTATTTTCAACCTTGTCGAGTGCTCTCCTACTCTAAGAGGGTAATTAATTATGGATGTTTTGCGTTCATAGGAAGTAGGATCGATCTAAATAAACCTATCTTAATATTGGGGAAATTTGGTTGAATAAAAATCAATTTGACTCACAAAGAGCGAACTCCTAACATCCTTAAAATCAATTTGACTCAAACGAACTCCCCAACATCCTTAAAGTTGGCGGGATTTTCAGTTTTTCATGAGTGATCACCTTTTAAGATACCCTATTTTTTTATTTGTTCACTCCTCACTTCTTCTCTTTCTCTCTCTCACACACACTCTTCTTCCCTCCCTCTTTTGTCACATTGTTTTGCAAAGATGGAGAGAGCTTTTTCTATTTTTCTCAATGCATGTATGTTATGTTCTTATTTGACGTGGAACATATATTTTTTATTTTTAAAAAGAGAAAAAAAGTCCAAAATAATACTCTGATTATTAAAAAATGGCCAATTTAATCCCAAAGTTCTGCAGCGACCTAATTTGGCCCATTGACTATTGAAAATTGATTTATAATTTATTATTAAAGTTAACCTTAATAGTTAAATATGAGGATATTTTAGGAATAATAAGTATGCATGAAATTATATTATTTTATATTACTCTATTTTCATATAAAATAATTAATTTTGATATTTAATTAATAAAAGATAAACTATAATTTATATTTCCTTGCTTGGGTATTTTTTAGCCAATTCTCAAGAGTATACTCGTTTGACCTTATATTTTAGGAATAATAAGTGTGATGAAATTATATATTTTTTATTACTCTATTTTCACTCGTAATGAATTATTTTTGATATTTAATTAACGAGAGAGAAATCATAATTTATATTGTTCACAATAATTATGATTTATCTCTCATTAATTAAATGTCAAAATTAATTCATTATATGTTAAAATAAGATAATAATAAAAAACAATTTATATGTACACTCATTATTTCTAAAATACCATCATATTTAAAGGTTGAGGTTAACTTTAATGATGAAATTGACCTAAGGATTCATTGAGATTAATTTTTAATAGTGGGGATCAAATTGGACCACTTTGAAACTTTTGCTAAATTGGCTACTTGCTAATAGTCAGGGGGCTATTTTAGGCTTTCTCTTCTTTTAAAAATTTCTATCCTTGCTGACAATCTTAATATACCTCAACTAATGATTTTGCGACCATATCAAACCCATTTTACCTTTATTCTTTAACTGTTATTATTTGGAAAATCATAAGTGTACCCCACTATTAACTACGTATTGATCTTAGCAAGTCAGATTTAATTAATGTACCTTATAAATGACAACCATGGTCTTTTTCCTATAGATACTACGAAACATTTTTCTTTCTTAAGACTGTTTTTCAACAAAGAGTTAGTGTAAGATGGAGCATCATACTGCCATGAATGATAAGATAAGGATTCGTGTAGATGCTTGCTAGTAGTTTTGTATTTAGTTGATTTCCAGCCATATATTTTCACCACAAGTCTATGGTTGAAAAAAAATTGTGGCTGGCAAAGAATTTGTTAATAAAATTTCATGTTTGGTGCTTATTCAATTTTAAGTATTTAATATTCTTAATACGTTGTCAGGATAATTAATAATTTATAAACACTTTGTTTTCTCAGTCTCTGCAGACATGGCTCATGGAGTGCACCCAAATTTCCTAGAGAAATATGAGGAGCACCACAGGCCAGAACTACAGAAAGGGCTAGTTATTAAACATAATGCTAACCAGCGCTACGCCACAAGTTCTGTGACTGCTTTTCTCTTCAAGGAGGTGGCAGAAATTCATAAAATTCCAGTTCAGGTAGTGGTTATTAAATTATGATTTATCATAGAATTAAATACTTTGTTTACTTCAACTTTATATATTTTTTTGTTCTGATCATTTCCCATTCAATGCAATGCATTTTACCTACAAAATAGAAAGTACATTTGATGTGGAACCCAAGGTCTATGCTCATCGCCGGAAACTCAAAGTTCATGCAAAAGCTTTACTTTTTGATATTTTCCATTGTGGTAAATATATTTTTTCATTAAGTCATTTTCATGTCATGAGTTTGTAATTATGTTCTGTTTAAAGTTTCCCGTGGTCCAGTGATTCTAATTTATGATCACTTTCAACTTACCAATGTTTTGATTCCTTAAATTATTAATATTGTAGGCTACAATTAGATACGTACTCCTTTTTGGAAGAGGTCATTAGGTGTCATGCCCCATTTTGGTCCTTCTTAATTAAGCATGTGACATGATAAAGGTAAGCAACTTAATTAGACATATTTCCTTAAACACTCATTGTGTCTCTCAGCAAATAGGATCGAACTGATAGAAAATATATCTATGCAGATTGTCACAAATATACATCATTTTTTTTCAAAATCATCTAATAGATCCATCATAATAATTAATATGAACTCATTATATTTTAAATTATCAAAATGAATTAAAGAGCTTCTAATAAATTTCATAGATAATTAGTTCTGGGTTCCAAAATTTTCATCTTACTCTTTTGACAAGGAGTTTATTTTGTGGTTTCAAGTCAAATTTTTGAAAGACAGATTAAATTTTTTAGATGATATTACCTAAAGGTTTTGCCTTCACTTTGTGAGGACTTTACTAAATAGTTTTAGGTTTTTTTAGACGTAAGCCCCTATAGTTAATTTTCCTACCAATAATATAAGAGAATTTTCAATTAAGCCTAGTCATTAGACACTAAGTGCTAGTTATCGTAGTAGCAATTTTGATTTTAAGATTGAGAAATTCACTGCATTTAACCTAAAGCAAATGATGGAGGATGATGATGATCAAGATCGTATGATGTAATTATCCTAGGTCATGATCTTTGGTCTACTTAGAGGAGATAGTGTCAATTTGGCTGAATGATTCTTATTAGCATTCATAAGTTGGAATGGGTTAACTTTAAGTTGACCTTAGCTAACATAGGACTTTATATTTTTTCAAATGAACTCTATATTCATTGCTTAGGAGATTTAGGCCAATGAGGAACAAATGACCTTTGGTTGTAATTGTAATCTAATGGTTATATTTTGCAGTGGATCTCATGGTCTGAGGGTCTCAATCATAGCCACTCATTTTTTGGTGTTATTTAATAGTAAAATCATATGGTCAGGGAACTATATACTTATTGCAATGAATCTTTTGAGAGTGATCATAAAGGTACATATAATATGACGTCATTTCCTTGTGAGTTGAGGTTATCTTAAAATTATCATCTTGACAAATTATTATGAAGGTTTGATGGATCCTTTAACCTTTGGGTATACATGTCATTTGAGATTTTCTATATTTTATGTTTCATATTTTATAGGAGTTTGGATCCATGATGGTTTGCATTATTAGGACTTAGGAAGTTTTGATAATAGCATCTCTTTCAGATGAGATTTGTTTTCAACACAACCATTATTAATGTATTTTGAAGGGTTTTATTTTAGGAGGGTTTACATATCTAATACCTATACTTTAATATTTACATACATAGCACTTAAATCATTAATATCACATAATAATAATACTATCACTTATTTTTTAGAATTAAAATAAGCCTTTACAAACAAAGGAAAATGTTAGATATGTAAATATGAAGCTTTAGGTGTTAGCTATATAAATACATAAAACTTGTGTAGTATGTATGCAAATGTTATTTTATTTTATTGTTGTAGAACTTGTCAACTTTGATAACTTTTTTTTGCAGAGGATTGAGCCTGTGGTTTGTTGCTTGTAAAGGTTTAGATTTATTATTAACTCTTGCAGTTGCACTTTCTAAATATATCACTAAAAGTTGCATTTTGCAAAAAAGTATATTTTTTTTATTAAAATTTTAAGGCCTTATTGAAAACATAGATAACAATTAAAAAATAGATCCATAGCTAAATTTCTATTTGTGAATTTTACTTAATTGCAATGACAGTAGAGCTCAAAAAACCGTGCTTTAGTTATGATTGCTTCGAAATTATCACAAACATGTTAATTAGTTTAGCCTTGTTAACTCTAATCTTTTTGATATGGAGGATTTAATTTGAGATTGGGTGTCATGACAGCTCATTTGAGAGAATTGTGTGATGTTTTAATAATTTTAACTTGTTTGAGGTAAAAACAACCAACCTCTTTCTTTCTCTTCATTATCGGGGACCATGCCTTTACTTATCTCCATCCCTTTCTCATCTTAGCCTTCTTATTGTAACTCCACTTTTAAGGCGTCGTTAATCTCCCAACTCTCATAGCAATTGGTGAGTTTATTGGCTTGCCATGTGAAGTGGACCCATTAGCCCTTTCAACCCTATTGACGACTACTTGCATCCACCACCTTTGACTCTAAGTTGTTGTCAACCCAGTCTAACAAATTTGGACCACCACATCTTGTCCAATATCTTCACCTTAACGTCGATGACCACAAGGCTTAATTGATTTCAATCTCTATTATTGGCAACATAAACCTTTGCAACATGTTTGGTGTAATGAATAGAATTTGTGCACACCTTTTTTAGCACATACGGGAAATAAGTCTTACGTATACTTTTCTTTGCATGGTTAGAAAAATATTTGTTAAAATTTCTTGTGTAAGTGCTCCATGCGCATCTTTCATGCGATGGTAGGTTTTGAAAATCTTGATCGTATTGTCTTAAGACGCCAACCATGTACAATGTTTTTAGTGTTATTGGCTGGCACATTCTCCTAAATGCCCTTATGTGGGAGAGATATTGAGTAGCTGTTGAAATTTACACTGATAATAACTTAAAAAGAATAAAAATTAAGAGAACCTTCGGAACAAAAATGTGACCAAAATGAAATGCATCTTCAATTCCACTTTCATCCACCATCACATCACTTTTAGGGGACCTGCTTCATATCTCCTGTGGCCTTTGGATGCATATCTCAGCGTTAACTCCCTTAGGGATAGTTTTTCGTATTGTGATTGCATCAACAATGCATGTTTGATTAAATATTTTTTCATTTCTATTAGTAACATGTATTTAAGAAATATTAGAATTTAAAACATGTTTCATGGATGGATGAATTAATGGTTGGATTCATATGGGTATATGGGTATGTTAAACAAATCTTCTCCAAATTTTATAAGTAACGGTGAAGTATACCCCTTTTTTGTGGAGAAAATATACGCAGAATCGGGGCGGACTTTATGTCCGGGATGTCATTACAACACGTGTCCAGTATTAAAATATGATTTTTTTACTTAACGGTAGCGCTTGGCCGATGCCATTTATGTTAACCTGGCGGCGGCATCCGTTAAAATAGCGAGGGAGAAAAAATATTACGCGTCGTTCGATTCGTCACGGTTTAAGGATTTCTTTTTTGTGCGAAATTTTCCTCTCGACTCGGTTCTCTCGTCGTACCTTCTTAGAGATATCTCTTGGCATTAAAATTGAGGTATTATAGGTGAGAGGTATTTCTTATTCTTGAACTTTAATGAATTTAGGTTTTCTCATTGTTCATCAGATTGTTAGTTCTTTAAAGGAAATGACTTTTGTTGTTGATTTTGGAGATGTTTTGCGTGTATCTTCTCTCTCGTGAGTACATCTTATTTTAATTTTTTGCTCTTACATTGTTTGGAATAATATATTTAGTAGATGTCATTCTAGTAGTTTGGAGGTTGATTGGTTGGTTTTAGAATTTCTTTGTATGTGTACTCATGCAGCTCAGAGCCACTTTATTTTCTCATTTTTTAGCTTTTTATCCGTTTGGAGATAATATGTTTTAGCGATGCCATTTTGAAGCTTTGGATGATTGATTAGTTTTTTGATTTTGTGTATGTGTCTCTATTGAGTATATTACATTTTCTCATTTTTTTAACTATTTAACTCTGTTTGAAGTTAATATGCTTACTAGATACCTTTAGAAGTAGTTTGGAGGTTGATTGTTGTTGGTTTTGATTTTGTATTTGTATTTTACATCTCTGAGTCTATTATTTTTTAAAACTTTTTTTCTTGTTTGGAGATAATATGTTTAGTAGATGCATTCTAATAGTTGTTTGAAGGTTTATTGGTTGGTTTTTAGGGTTATTTTGCATGTGTACTCTTGTGAGAGTATACCCTATTTTCTCATTTTTTCAATTTTTTTATCCTGTTTGGAGATAATATGTTTAGTTGATGCCATTTCGAGTAGTGTGGATGTTGATTGGTTTTTTTGGTTGTTTTTTTGTATATGTCTCTCATATGAGAAATCTTTTTCTCATTTTTACTTTTGTTTGGAGTTAATATGTTTAGTAGATATAGAGCGGTTTGGAGGTTGGGTTCTTTTAGGCGGTTTTGTACTCTTCTTTGTCTGAGAGTACATCTCATTTTTTTTAGCTTTTTTACCCTGTTTGGAGATATTTTTAAGATGATTTTGGTGATTGGTTGGTTTTTTTTAGGTTTTGTATCTCTGTACTCTGAGTATATCATTCTAATTTTTTGACTTTTATTTTGGAGATAATATATTTAGTAGATCTGCTAGAAGAAGTTTGGAGGCGGTTGATTTTAAGCGTTTTATGTATATCTCTGTACTTTGAGTACACCTTTCATTTTTCATTTTTTTTATTTATGTTTGGAGTTAATATGTTTATTAGATGCCTTTGAAAGGTTTGGAGATGATTGGTTGATTTTAGGATGTTTTCTCATGAAATCCATTTATTATTTTTTTCAATTTTTTGATTGATTATTTTAGGACTATTATTTGCGTATACTCTCTACTCTGTGAGTATACCTGTTACTAATTTTTTTGACTTTTTTATCCTGTTTGGAGATAATATGTATGTTCAGTTGATGCTATTACAAGCAGTGTGGAGGCTGATTAGTTAATTTATGAGGTTGTTTTGCATACGTACTCACTGTACTCTCATGAGAGTACACCTCATTTGCTTCTTTTTTCAGGTTTTTTATCCTGTTTGGAGTTAATTTGTTTAGTAGATGCCTCCAGAAGTAATTTGGAGGCTGATTGGTTATTTTGAGCGGTTTTTGTACTCTCTATGTATATGAGTCTTACATTTTATTTTTTCGACTTTTATACCCTGTTCGGAGATAATATGTTAAGTTGATGCGTAACAAGCAATGTGGAGGCTGATTATTGATTTTTGAGATAATTTTGTTTCTGTACTCTATGAACTCTTATGAGAGTATACTCCATTTCTAATTTTTTTTCACTTTTTACCTTTTTGGAGATAATATGTTTAGTATATGCCTCCAGAAGCAGTTTTGAGGTTGACTGGTTGATTTTTGAGGTAGTTTTGTATCATCTTCTCATATTCACATTTCTTTTTTTTTTGACTTTTTTTATCTGTTTGGTGATAATATGTTGATCATTCTGAAAGCGGTGTGGAGATTAGTTAGTTTTAAGTTTTTGTCTTCTTTATTTGCGTAGTACATATCATTCTCATTTTTCACCTTTTTATTAGTTTGGAGTTAATATGTTTAGTAGATGCCTCAGGAAAAGTTTGAAGGCTTCTTGGTTAGTTTTGAGGCAATTTTGCATCACTCTCTGTACTCTTAAGAGTACTCGTTCTCATTTTTTTTTTTTTTTACCTGTTTGGCGATAATATTTAGTAGATCATTCTAAAGTTTGGAGGCGATTGGTTGGTTTATGAGAATTTTGCATATGTATACTCTCTCATGAAATCATAATTTTCTCATTTTTACTTTTTGGAGATAATATGTTTAGTTGATGCCATTACAAGTGTGAGGCGATTGGTTGGTTTTAATTGTTTTGTATTTGTCTTATCTGCTCTCATCTATTCTCATTTTTTGGGTTTTACCTGTTTGAAGATAATATATTTAATATATATCATTCTGAGTTGTTTGGAGGCTGATTGGTTACCTTTTGATTCGATTTTGCATGTGTACTCTTTGTACTCTCATGAGAGTACATATTTTTTCAGTTTTTTTAATTGTGATGCTTGTCATATGTTTATTATATTTCATTGGAAGATGTTTGAAGATGTTTCATGAAGAATTTGTTAGTTTTAGTGGCTGTTTTACTTGTGTACTCTTTGTACCTCTATTGTGTTGATAATGTTCTCATTAATTGACTTTTTATTTTGAAGTTTAAAATGTCTGGGAAAAGGATAACTTTCAGATGTAGGCCTATCATTATAGCGGTATTGATAATATTTCATATCTTTTGATGAAGTTCTTGACATTTAAGGCATTTAAATTCGTTAATTTGCATGAATTCATTAAAGACTTCAGTATCATCACTTGTCTATCTTGTTGGGATATAGAAGCAATCATTCTTTTTGGTGGCCAATGCATTCCTTTCATGAAGTTGCATTAATTATAGGGATGCCAAACGAGAAGGTCATATGAAATCCCCTGTCGATGTTATTTCGATGGATTTTAAGAATAAACTTGAGAATTTGGATCGCTCGTTATTTGTTGCACAATTTGTCTTGGTATATTTTTTGCTTTCAAATCTTTTTTTATATATCCTGAATAATTGGCGTCGAATTGATAGAGATTTCTTTGACAATTAGTAAAGGCCATTTGGCGCTTTCGGTTTCATAATTTGATGGTATTACATCAAAATTCGAGAAGGCACGACATGAGTGCTTTGTCACTCTTAATGGTACATTACATCTTGGTTGTATTATTTGATGCATTGAAGTTAAGTTATATAAATATTCATTGCAGATCTGGGCGGCAGAGCACATAGGCATCATAAGGCCACCCTTTCTTCTGCAAAGCCATGTATGTTACGATGGCCAAAAATAAAATTTGCAGATGATTCCTTCAGTGGTTTGGAAGGACACCGGGTGATATAAAATAAATTCATTTTATTTATCTTAGAATGTGTTTATTCATATTATAAATCATCATATATTCTTTTTTAGTTTTAACACAGTCACTTTCATTTGAGGACATATCAGGAGGAGACTTGAAAACGCCCAATCAGACAACCATGTCGAGCGATAGCGGTCATTCCAAGTCCAAGGAGTGTGCCCCTGAATCTCCATCTCTTTCGATATTCTCCTTCAATATCCCCCGCCCTCTGTTAGTACCCATTTAGAAAGTTTTGCGGTAGAGAGGATACTTGCGGTTTTCAGGGTCCTAGGGGAGAGAGTAGCATGTTTTGAAGCATCAATAACTGAGGGAATTGATGAAATTGATTTTGGTGCATTTATTGGTTCTTGGGAGAAGGGTCAGCATGGGAAGCTCTGTGGGCTACGGGGAATCTCTTGAGGAGGCTATCACAGCATGGAGTACCACATGGAAGCTCTGTGGAGGCATGGAGGCTCTAGAGGCTCGTGGAGACGGAAGCCATGGAGCTGCAGTGAGTGAGGCACCATGGGGAAGCTCTGGAGGCTACCATGGGGAGGCTCTGTGAGGCTACCAGGAAGCTCTTGTGGAGACAGCTCTGTGGAGGCTACCCAGGAAGCTCTGTGGAGGCTTCCATGGAGCTCATGAACATGAAGATGTTGCTTTCGACCTTTACTGGGCATCAGTGGTGTGAAGACTCGAGAGAAAGAGGAAAGTGTATCCTCCCCTTCACACAAATTCTGAAGTCACAGTAGAATAACTCTGTGGTAGCCTCACTGGATGAAGGATGAGAGGTATTACTTTGCTTTCCTTTTAATTTAGCCTAATAGAAGTTAATCTCACTAATTTTTATGTAGGTTAGCAAAGATGTTCCAATATCAGTGGATGAACTAACGACTACTGTCGTGGTAGTTGCGGAGCATCAGGCGGGGGTATGCATCATCTTAGTAGATTAAGCCTTAATTTACAATGAATCTAGCTCTTCATCACTAATTTCTTCTTGAGTAGTGACATTGTTGACTTCTCAAAGAGATGTCTGCCCAATCTTTGCGGCACATTGACACCTCTTGCTCATTCAAGGGACAAAGTCATTTTTCATTCAACTCATTCTGTATACATAAAATCCTATTCATTTAGTAATGCTCACATTCTCCATCTGCGGGGTGATAGCGTATTCAGTGGGAATATTATCATCATTGAGGCAGATTGATGAGTTGCGGATGTTCACATCGGATGCCGTCGATGCTTTTCTTTTCTGAGAAGTATCTCATGTCACGGCTATATGTCCCCTATGTATGTTTCATGCACCTTTGGGTGAGTCTTGCCGAATTTTTTTACGATCCATTCTAGTTTAGATAGTTAGAAGCTACTAATTATAAACTTTCTCTTAACTTCTTACAGTTATGCTAAATATGGCTAAAAGAAAACAAAATGTTCATCACATATTCTGCAGATAGTGTTTCAAGGCTGAGTTACTCTTACTTCCAGTTATAAATAATCAGCATTGGACACTCCTGGTCAGGCATATTAAGCAAGGGGCTTGGTATTTTTATGATTCATTGCCAAACCCAACTCATAAGGCCATTCTTCCTGATATTGTAAGAATTATTCTCATTTTCGATTTGCCTAAAGTGCATATTTTGTACTAGTATTGACTTTATTTTTTTACTAGATCAAATTACTTGTCGAAGATCTTTGGTGATCTTTCAGGCGATCTCAGAATGAATGATCAATTGATGAGTGGGCTACGGTCCAAGAAAATAGTGTGTGGGATGTTTGTGTGCAAATACATGGAGCATCGATCGACAAACCTCAAGGGATTGACCACCAAGATTGACCAAAGAAAATGAATTGCTTCAAGGCTGAGTTCTCTTACGCTATTTTCTGTTTAGGTATGAAAAAACTGAGTTGAACAATGTTGAATTGAAGAAGTTTGATGTGTTGAAAATCAATTGCTTTAGAAATGTATCTATGTGGTGTGTTTATGGATGCCATTAGGAGCTATTTTTTCAACTTTTAAACCCTTTTTAGAGATAACATGTTTATTAGATACCATTTTAAGTAGTTTGGCGACTGATTGATTGTTTTTTGGTTTAATTTTGTATTTGTACTCTCTGTACTCTCAGGAGAGTACAGCTCATTTTTTCAGTTTTTTTCAATTTTTTTACCCTATTTTCTCATTTTGTTTAGTGTTTTAATCATGTTTGGACATAATATGTTTAATATATGCCATTAAAAGTTGTTATGAGGTTGATTGGTTGTTTTTTGATTTAGGTTTGCATCTGTACTCTCTGTGCTCTTAGGAGAGTACACCTCATTTTCTCAAATTTTTTTAGATTTTTTATCCTGTTTGGATATAATATGTTTAGTATATGGCATTACAAGCAGTTTATAAGTTGCTTGATGATTTTTTAGTTTAGTTTTGTGTGTACTCATTTCTCATTTTATTTCTTACCTTTTTCTTTTTTAGATTTTTTTTTGGATATAATATGTTTAATAGATACATTAGCTGTTTGAGGTTGATGGTTTTTTTGATTTGTATTACATCATGTACTCTCATGAGTATATCTATTTTTCTCATTTTTTTTTGGAGATAATATTAATATATTATTAAAGCTTTGGAGGATTGGTTCTTTTTTGATCGGTTTAGTATATTCTTTACTCTCATGAGTATAGACTATTTTCTCATTGTTTTTCAATTTTTTTGATCTGTTTGGAGAAAAATAATATGTTTAATAGATTCCACTAGAAGTTGTTTGAAGCTTGATTGGTAGCTTTTTTGAGTTATTTTCTGTGTACTCTCATACTCTGAGATACATTATTTTCATTTTTTAGTTTTTTTAGCTGTTTGAAATATGTTTAATATTCATTAAAGCTTTTGAGTGATTGATAGTTTTGAAATTGTTTTGCATGTATTTCTCTCATGAGTATCTTATATTTTTTTCAAATTTTTGGCTGTTTGGAGAAAATATGTTTAATATTATCATTACAAGCATTTGGGTTATTTTTTTGATCGGTTTTGTATGTCTTTTGTACTCTTGTATGAGAGTATATTTATCTTTTTTTTTTTTTTGTTTGGAGAAAATGTGTTTAATAAATTCATTAAATTTGTTTGGCTGATTAGATTTTTTTGTTTATTTTTTGTACTCTCTCTGTACTCTCAAGTACTATTTTTCATTTTTTAGATTTTTGATGTTTGGAGAAAATATGTTTAATATATTGTAAAACAATTTAGTTTGATTGATTTGATTTTTTGTTTAACATTGTATACTGTACTCATGAGTGTCTATTATTTTCTCATTTTTCAATTTTTTTATTTTTTGGAGAAAATATGTTTAATAGAATTGTTTGCGATTGTTAGGTTTTTTGTTTTGTACTCTCACTCTCATGAGTATTTTATTTCTTTTTATATATTTTTCAGCTTTTTTGCCATATCTGACATCTTATGATGTTTATACATTGCGGTTTGATATTTGCAGTGGATTTAGATTATGAATCATTTTTATTTTATTTTTTTTGATTCTAATTTGAAATAAAATTTGACATAGTAAAATGTATTTGAAGTTTCAATAAATATTAAATAAATTATCTATGAAATAATGATCTAACATCGAAGGTAAAATAGTTATTTTTAAAATATTTTAACAAAAATATTTTGAATATTCAGATATACTTTGTTTGTAAAATAATAAATGATATAATGCAGACAAACTAATTAATTGAATTTTAAATATAAAATAACAAATTTAAGATGAAAATATTTGCAATTCTTTTTTTTGGCTTTATAAAATATGTTGATAAAGCGTACCGTTTACTCAAAATAGTTCGAATCCAAACTTACAATCATTCCAATCATGTTTTATAAAGATCATGCGTGTTAAGAGCAATTCCATTTGCTCATACTAATTCGGATCAAAACTGAAAATTGTGCTTTATTTTATTTTGTTTTCAGTTTTTTTTTTAGAAGGAAAACAGTATAAGAGCACTACTATTTATGGAAACTCAATATCACAATCTAATATATTCTAATAATTTATTAAATATTATTTATTGTTTATTCAGAGAGCTAAAATATAGTTGAAAGTTCTACAAAAACTGAAAAAATTCTCTTTCAAACCTAATTGGCTTCTTGATAGATTTTTTTATTTTGCTTTTTTTCTGTGTTTTCATGAGAATTACTTATTGCTTTTTATCACATTTCTAATTCTTTCATTCAAATTGGAGTTAGAGACTTTGTATGTATTACTCTCAGTATATCAATTTTCCAATTTCTGGATGTTATGTATTTGAGATAAAATATTTAGTAAATGCAAATGCAAGCTATTTGGAGTTTCTTTGGTTTTAAAATTTGTTTTACGTGTGTACTCTCTACTCTCCAGAATGCATTTTTTGGATGTTTTTCTTTGCATAAAATATTTAGTAGATTGAAATGCATTTGGAGTTTGTTTCTTTGGTTTAGTTTGTTTAGCATTGTACTCTGTACTTTAGAGAGTACACCTCATTTTTTCCTTTTCTGTCAGATGTTATGTCCTGTTTGCAGATAAAATATTTAGTAGATGCAAATGCATGCTGTTTGGAGTTTGTTTTGTTGGTTTTAGGTTTTGTAGTATACTCTTTATACTCTCAGAGTATATCTATTTTCTCTTTTATGTTTTTTTATGTTTGTAGATAAAATAGTTAGTAGCAAATGCAAATTGTTTGGAGGTTGTTTCTTGGTTTTAAATTTATTGTACTCTCTCTAGAGTACAGATTTCTTTTTTATGAATACTCAATTTGAGATAAAATATGTGTAAGATGAGTTGTTTGGAGATTGTTTTGCTTTGGAAATAAAATGTTATAAATTTTGGTTATAGAATAGACTCCATTGATGGGAATTTTTAGTTTACTACGAATATCACCACCACATTAAAACAAAATCAGAGATATGTACAAAGATTAGTCCCAAGTCATATACTATCTACGACACATTTTTGATCAAATTGACATTAAAGTATGTATTGAAGAACACATGACAACTAAATGATATCACACATTAAAATGTTTCCTGTAATGATATCCATCATCAAACAGTGTACTTCGGTCATTAATTGATTGTTGAGCTTGAGTTAAATTCTAGAAATAGAACATTAGTTAGTTAATGATATGTAAGAGCATGAATGACGGATTTTTCATGCATACCTCTGAAAAGTACTCTGGCATAACAGAGAAAGGTGTTGCAATGGGTAACTCTACATGATCTCCACCCCTCTTAGGTTGTTCTTTAGTCTCTATAACAACAAAAATATAATAATTTAAAGTTTAAAACAATATTTAAAGACTATAACTTCAGAGACAAATAGAAAATTACTCTTGGCTTTCTTGTTTCTCTCCCAATATCCCTTCAGCCTTGCATTTGAAACACCCTTTTGGCTTAGCGGATCTTTAAAAGCGTCATTTCTTTATCTTGTGGTTGACTTCTTCTTTGTATTATCGGTTGGAGGTGAATTCACATAATATAAATCGACATTATTATATAGTTTTTTAAGGATCATATATACTCTTATCTTATTATTGTGCTGCTTATTTGATATCATGTGATGTGGTTCGAAAATAATGTGTTTCATTTCCATCATTTCTTTAATCTTTTAAGTTCATAGTGAAGTAGATATCTCTTTTCTCAGTTGACATCATGAGAATATCTATGGAATGCACATAATTTCTTCTAAGAACTTCGGATCAGTGGGCACAATCCATTATTTTAAATTTTTTGCTACAAGTTACATTTAGGCATATCTTGTCGAAATGACAATCCATATTTTGGAAGCATTTTTATTCTCTAAGTTTCACCAAATATACATGAGATTGTCATTTATATTGTTGAATCCTCCAACTCCATGTAAAAATTCTTCCTCAAAATATTGTATAAACCTTCTTTGTATAAAACATGGCTTGTTTGATTGGTGTAATAATAGGAACAATTCTTGTGATCACTTGAAATCTTTTATCATGTTCATTGTCATGTGTCCATAGAACCTCTCCCTTTGTGATTGAACTTGTTGGTTTAGAGATTCCATGATATCATTGGACTCTACGTTCGTTGTGAATCCCATCTGAAATAAGTCTTTGTAGAATCGGTGAACCACTTATAATTTTATAAAATAGCGTGATCATCATCTCAGCTTGTGGTAAAGCAGCTCAAACTCTTCTTGAGTCCTTACTCATGTATAGAATAGACTTTTATTGTCTTATTACTAAAACAATATATATACCGAAGGAGTTTTTCAAAATATATTGGCGCGTATGCGGTAATATAATTTGATAACTCGCCATTGCTTGATCGATTGAATATTGTTATAGGATGCACACTCATTACGATAAATATTTTGAATAGCCATGTGAATTACTCAATTGTCTCTTTATGATAGAAAGGCTACTCAAATAAGACATTTTCAGTGATGACTCAAAGGGCGCAAGATTATATTTATTGAGTTGATAGCTTGTATCAAAATTATGACATCTCAAAACAATCATATTCTATCCTTGAAATCATTGCTCCAAAATAAAACAACTATCTCATTTCTTGGACATCCCAAAAACATCTTATCTTCCTTTATTGAATAGTTGTATTAATGCATTGTTATCACATTCCATCTCGATCTTCTCTCTTTTGGATGAAATTGAAAGCATATCTTTTGTAAAAGCCAATATCTCTTCAACTTCCCAGATAATAAATCGGTTTATCAATTAGTCCCTCATTTGCCTTCAACCATAGCCTTCTCATTATGCTTTGTATGATCTGAGAAGATGTAGGTCACCTGGCTTTGCATATGAATGATAACTTTACTTTTTATATGTTTTTTAACTTTCAAATTCCCATCTAAATCAATAGAAAATCAAATCATGGCCGGACAACCACTCATTGTATCTGTTTAGAATTTGTGAGCGGTTTAGATGAGACTTTTTTCCATTTTGCGCATAAAAAATATTTTGATTTCAATTTCTTGGAGTTTGACAATAACTAGTATGATCTTTCCTGCAAACTTAGTTTGATGTATATAATCACGATGCAAATACGCCTCCTTTTCATTTGTGAGCGATTGCAGAGTTTTCCAATTAATTGGGTTCCTCATCATTATCTCTTCTTCACTGCGACACAATATATGCAAAATTGTCACAAAAAACCAAAAATTCTTCATGAAATGTCAAAACATCTTACATAATATCTTAACATATGTAAACTTTGCAAAAAATGAAAATGGGGTCTCGAGAGTATAAATAACATCAAACTCCAAAATTAGAAATTTTTTATGAACATCTCAAACATATTCTGATGGGATATACTAAACATATGATAATTGAAAATTTTTGAAAAATGGGGTGTACTCATGAATAGCACATAGCAAAATAGTCAAAATCAAAATTATTTATGAACACAAACATCTTCTGATGATATATTAAACATATAATAAAAATTACAATTAAAAAAAGAAAAATGAGGTGTATCTTGAGGAATACATGTACACATCAAAATAAACAAAATCAAATTCTTTATGAAACATCTCCAAACATACTGATGATATAAAATATATGACAACCTGATTACAAAATTGATAAAATGAGGTGTACTTTTGAGAGTCTACAAATACATACAAAAGCTCAAAAATTCTTCTTGAAACTCCAAATAAATTACAATGGGATATATCAAATATATGATAAGCATAATTAAAATTGAAAATGGGGTGTATCCTCATGAGAGTACATAAGTATACATAAAAGCTTTAAAAATTATTATTCATGAAACATCTCACATTATAGGATTTAATAAACATATGAGTAATTGAAAATTTTAGAAAAATGGGGTGTACTGAGAGTCATAGTATATATACAAAATAACTCAAAAATAAATTTTCATGAAACATCTCCAAAAGATTCTGATGGGATATACCAAACATATGACAAACTACAATTGCAAAAATTAAAAAATGGGGTGTACCTCTCAGGAATAAAGTACACATACAAAACTCCAAAAATAACAAATTCTTCATGAAACTCAAACATTCTGATGGGATATATAAACATATGACAATCACCGAAAATTTAAGAAAAAATGTGTATATGAGAGTACACACAGTACACATGCAAAATAATTCCAAAAATTTGGAAATTCTTCATGAAACATCTCCAAATAGATTACAATGAGATATACCAAATATATGACAAGCCTCACAGTTGCAAAAATTGAAAAAATGGGGTGTACCCTCATGAGAGTACACAGTACATATATAAAATAACTCTAAAAATCACTAAATTCTTCATGAAACACTTCAAAACATTTTATAATGGGATACTCTAAACATATGACAAGTCCCATAGTTAAAAAAATTGAAAAAATGGGGTGTACCTCATGAGAGTACATAGAATACACATACGAAACAACTCCTAATACCAGCAAGTTTTTCATGAAACCTCTTCACACATCTTCCAATAGGTTATGGTAAACAAATTGCAAGCCTCACAGTTAAAATTTTTGAAAAAATGAGGTTTACTTTTACGAGAGTACATATAATACACATGCAAAATAGTTCCAAAAATCAGCAAATTCTGCATGAAATATTTCAAAACATCTTACATTCGGTTATGGTAAATATATGAGAAGCCTCACAGGTATACTCTCATGAGAGTACAAAGAGTACTCATACAAAACAATCATAAAAATCAACTAATCAGCTTCCAAATTATTTGTAATGACATCTACTAAACATATTATCTCCAAACAGGGTAAAAAAAATGAAAAAATAATGTGTACTCTCATGAGAGTACAGAGAGTACACATATAAAACAACCTTAAAAATCAACCAATTAGTCTCCAAAATTGCTTGTTATAGCATCTACTAAACATATTATCTCCAAACAGGGTAAAAAAGCTGAATAAAAGAGAAAATGGGTTCTCTCATGAGAGTCTGAGAATGCACAAAACATTTCACAAAATAAAGCAAAGTCGTCTTTGAACTTCAAACATTAGAAAATATATGTATTAAAAGAATTTCAAAGAATATCACTAATAAACCCTAAAAAATTGTACATATAAACAGTTAAAATCTAGATGCATTTTATTTAATACATTATCTGCTAAATTGGTGTAATATCATTAAGGCCACAAATTCGTTCTTTTTACTGCGGTTCTTCCTAAAAAATGAGATTTTTTGTTTCTCTCTCTTAGCTCGGTTTCTTTGAAAAAAAAAACATATTATGCCCTAAATCTATTTATATATTGCTTTTAAATTTCTCCTATGCATTAAAATGCCGTTTCTCCCGCTGTTTTAACGGGGCGGGCCCGGCTCGGCCCGGGTTAACGTAAACGGCGTCATTAAGGCGTCGTCAAGTTATAACGTTGTTAAGTAAAAAAAATTATATTTTAATCTGATGTGTGTTATAGCGATTGGTGTCATATGTAAAAACGTCATGATTGCACGTAATATTTTCTCTTTTGTGAGCTTTTTAAATTTTTTTATATATTGTGAACTTTTGTTTGTTGCGTGGCTTGCTTCCTATGGAAGTAAAATGCCTGCAAGAGGGAAGATAACCCTGATATTAGTACATCCATGTAAGTGGCTTTCCTTTTGAGATGGGAGTCTCGGCTACATTTCAATGTAGTTGCATTACTATAACAAATGCAGATTAACTGTCAGATTTAGAATTCTTTTAGGGTTCTTTTTGAAATATATGAAATACTAAGGGCATTTGGGATCACTTTTATTTTTAAATTATATTTTGTTTTGTTTAATTTTGCTCTGAAATAAAAAACAATAATTTATTTTGTAAAATAAAAAATACAAGCAATTAAAATATATATTAAACAATATGTTTTTAAATATAACATAAAAAAAAAAAAACAGAAAACATGAATTAAAATTGATCTTTTTATTTTGGATGTTGGATGATGTCCTGATACGCAGACTTTTCTTTCTAGGAATTTGTTATAAGAAATGATATGGGGTGTGGATCTACCATTGGTCCTATACTTGCATCCGGAGTTGGAATCAGGACCGTAGATTGTGGCATCCCTCAACTCTCCATGCACAGGTCCGCTTTTCTCTCCTGCTTAGCTACGATAGAAATGGTTGTAGTTTCTTTATAAAGCATTATAAATTTTTTTTTTTTGGGCATTTACATACATAGCATCTCACCAAATTATTATATATTTATATATCTAACACTTAGATTTAATATTTACATAAATAACATCTAAATTTTTAATATTACATTAAAAATAACACCATCACTAATTTTTTATAATAAAATGCATTATTTTATGCATAAGAAAGTGCTACTTTTGTGAATATCAAACTTTAGATGTTATATATATATATATATATATATATATATATATATATATATATATGCATAAGAATTATGTGCTATGTATTTACATTTCCCTTTTTTGGCATTTTTTTTAAATTCAAGTAAGAAGATTAGATTCACGAGATTCTTAGTTGCTATATGGTGAAAAACACTAGTCATTCCTTATGCAAAATAGTCCCTGTTTGTTTCCCTACAATCTACAATCCGAAGAATTTATCCTCTCACCTGTGATGGTAGGAACTTCGCATACTCAAGATTGCTTTCAAGTTCATTTATTGCAGGCTTTATGTTGATTTATTGAGAAGATGGTTATATGACTGAGTTCTGCTTGAAGTTTCTAACACAGTTGATTGAGCTCTAATTATAATCTGCTCTTTTGATTCATACGCCAGTGAAGTCTTGAAAGAACTCTTTGTATACTTGGCAGAGAAAAAGTCCTACCAGATTTTATGTTAAGATATGGTGGATCTAACTATATCTGTGAGCGGCTTTTGATCCTATTATGTGAGACTAGCTATAAGAAATTGAGTAAATATGAAAGAAATGAGAGTGAGGATGATTGAAAACAGGCTTTGAAATTTCACCATTGCATGTGAATAATGCAAGTGGTGAGAATCCTCTTTAAACCTTTTATTTTGAAGGTGATGAAGGCTACAGAAAAGGCTACAACATGAATAAAATATTAAATGATTGATGACTCTAAGACATGTGGATTGATTACAATATAGACATACATACCCTCTCTAGAATGCTTGTATTGTAGCTGGTGTAGTCCCTGGACAGATGTTACATGTGAACATTTAATCCAAATGCTATAAGCAAATGATCGGGCCGAGTATCTTGAGCTAGTCTTTTAAAGTGAGTTCCATGGGTGACTCTTCGTGAGCGAGTGCCCGAGTGTGAGAGATGAGGCTCTTGTGCAAATCTCTATAGCCAGTGCCAAAGACGAGTTCTCATGATGAGGATAGGAGACGGCTTCTTTGGGTGAGCGCACCCCTTATCGAGTTCATGGTGAGCTTCCTCTGAATTGGCGAGCTTTTTGAGGGTTTGCCCCTTTTGACATGTAACAATTTAGTTGACTTTCGTGGGGAGGCAAGTGCCCTCAAAGTCAAATTCTTCCTTAGGCAATTTGCTCTGTGGTTGGTTCTCTCTCCCTAGGTTGGGCTAAGCAGTCCCTTGGGCAAGTCATCTCATAGCTTGACACGTCTAACTGCATTGATTCGGGCATATCTGTCCATTATGTTTTATATATACATTAGTTCTTCAATTATCTTGATCCTTGTAAATACGACTTAAAAAAGAATTACAGATGGGTATTAAAGATATATGCTAACGGATAAATAAATATTGACCTTCATATATACCACATGAGTCGAATCAAGCTTATAAGATGAATTCGAGCGACTTCGGATGCTTCAGAGCACAAATCGAAGCTGAAATGTACTCGATGGTGCCAAAAGTTAGTCGAAACGACCTCCGGTCGATGAACGGATTTCGCCATTGAGTTCAGAACGTCCAAATTAATTGGAAATGCACTCGATGCTTCAGAACGGATTTTTTCGACTCAATAAATATAATCTTGTATGTGCCACTTTTGTTGGAGTGAATCATCACTGGCAAAATGTCTTATTTGGAGTAGCCTTTCTATCAGAAGAGACAATCGAGTCATTCACATGGCTATTCAAAATATTTCTCCGGTTAATGAGTGACAGACATCCTATAATAATATTTACAGATCAAGATCAGACAATGGCGAAAGCTATCGAAATTACATTACCGCATACTCGCCATATGTTGTGCTAATGACATATTTCGAAGAAAGCTCCTTCGAAGGTACATTGCTTTAATAGTAATAAGACAGTACAAAGTCTATTCTATATATGTATGAACAAGTGTGACTCACAGGAAGAGTTTGAGCAAGCTTGGTCTACCATGCTAGATGAAGACAATTTGCATGATCATGCTTGACTGTCTTAGCTTTATAAAATTAGATGCAAGCCGTATTCTGCAAAGATTCATTTTGTATGGGCATCTTGTTAACGCAATGTAGTGAGTCTACGAATAATGTATTTCATGGAATCTCTAAACCAATAAGTTCAATCACAGATTGTTTCTTGCGATTGAAGAAGGTTATGGACACATGGCGCGGGAATGAACATGATGAAGATTTCAAGTGCAGCCAGTCAGCAATTGTTCTTGTTGTTAAGACCAATCCAATTCTGAAACAGCCGTTATGTTTTACATAAGGAAGCTTTACATAATATTTGAGAAGAATTTTTGTATGTAGTTGGAGGATTAACATCAAATGCGTCAGATGACAATCCCATGGAATATTTGGTGAGAAATTTAGAGAATAAACATGCTTCTAAAATATGGATTGTCCATTTGGACAAGACTTGCCTAAATGTAACTTGTAGTTGTAAAAAATTTGAAATGACGGGATTGCTTTATGCCCATCGATCCGAAGTTCTGTCGAAGATATTATGCATTCCGGATAAGTATTTTCTCATGCGATGGTCAATGAGAGCAAAGATGAATATCTACTTGACAGTGCGTACAGGAACTTAAAAGATGTGCAAGGCGATGATGGAAATGAAACTGACATTATTTTCTAGAACCACATCAGTCGATATGCATATCAAATAAGCACCAGGGCATAGGGTAATAAGATAGCTGAGGAGTACATGCTGGGATCCTTAAAAAAATTATTTGATAATGTCGACTCTATATTATGTGGGAATTCACCTCCAACTGATAGAACAACAAATAAGAAGAAGTCAACCACAACAGATAAAGGAAATGACGTTTTAAATGATCCAGTAAAGCAGCGGCCAAATGGTGTTTCAAATGCAAGGCTTAAGGGATATTGGGAGAGAACTAAGAAAGGCAAGAGTAATTTTCTATTTGCCTATGAAGTTATAGTATTTAAATATTATTTTTAAACTTTAAGCCATCTTATTTTTGTTGTTAAAGAGACCAAAGAACAACCTGAGTGGGGTGGAACATATAGGGTCACTCATTGCAACACTTTTTTCTGTTATGCCAGAGTGCTTTTCAGAGGTATGCATGGAAAACCTGTCAATCATTCTCTTACATATCATTAACTAATACGATATTATATTCTAGGAATTTAACTCAAGCTCAACAATCAATCAATCGGAAGACACTGCGATGATGATTTCATTACATGAAAATATTTTAATGCATAATATCATTTAGTTGTGTGTTCTTCGACTGTACATACTTTAATTACATGAAAACCTGTCAATCATTCTCTTACATATCATTAACTAATACGATATTATATTCTAGGAATTTAACTCAAGCTCAACAATCAATCAGTCGGCTGAAGGGTACACTAAGCTGATGATAGATTTCATTACATGAAAATATTTTAATGCATAATATCATTTAGTTGTGTGTTCTTCGACTGTATACTTTAATGTCGATTTGACTGAAAATGTATCAGTTAGTAGAAAGTATGTTGCACTTGGTGACTATTCTTTGAACTTCGACATGTGCTGGATTTGCTTTTAATGTGGTGGTGATATTCTATAGTATAAACCACTGAAAATTCCCATCAACGGATTCTGCGTTCTATAACCAAATTTTATTGAACATTTTATCTCCAAACATGGAAAACAACCTCCAAACACCTTGTATTTGCATATTCTATATTTTTTATCTGCAAATAAGGTAGATTATTTGACATATAAGGGGAAAATGGAGTGTACTCTTTAGAGAGTACAGAGAGTACACGTGATAAATAACCCCAAATCGGCAAAAGAACCTCCAAATATCCTGCATTTGCATCTACTAATTATTTTATCTGCTAATAGGCCAAACAACTTGCAGAAAAGGAGAAAATGGGGTGTACTCTTTGGAGAGTACAGAGAGTACACGTGCTAAATAGCCCCTAAAATCGGCAAAATAACCTCCAAATAGAATGCATTTGCATCTACTAAATATTTTATCTACAAACAGGGCAAAACATATAATAGAAAATGAGGTGTGTACTCTCTGGAGAGTACAGAGTGTGCAAATGCAAAGGTGCTCAAACTCCTAAATTTGAATGAAAGAATAGGTGAAAATGCTGAAAAAAAATGCCAAAAATCAGCCCCTAAAATCAACCAGGAAGCTAATCAGATTCGATAGATAATTTTCTGAATTTTTGTAGAACTTTCAATTAAATTTTAGCTCTCTGAGCAAAATAATAAATAATATTTAATAAATTATTAGAATATAATAAATAATATTTAATAAATTATTAGAATATATTAGACTGTGACATTGAGTTTCGGTAAATGATAGTGCTCTTAAATTATTTTTCTTTTTTAAAAAAACTGAAAACAAAATAAAATAAAATATGATTTTCAGCTCTGATCTGAATTAGTAGGAGTAAATGGAATTGATGTTAACACGCACGATCTTTATAAGATATGATTGGAATGATTGTAAGTTTGGATCCGAACTATTTTGAATAAACTATATTGCTCTTATCACGCATGTATTTTATAAAGCCCAAAAAAATATCCACAATTGCGTTTACATATTTTCATCTTAAATTTGATATTTTTTATTTAAAAATTCAATTAATTAGTTTTCTGTACTATATCATTTATTGTTATTTTTGCAAACAAAGTATAGGTTCAGAAATATTCAAAATATTTTTAATGTCAATTTTTTTAAATATAACTATTTTACCTTCGATATGTGCTAGATATCATTATTTCAAATTACAATCAGTGTCAAATAAAAAAAAAAAAAAAAGAGAATATGGAAAAAAAATGAGAAAATAGTCTATACTCTCAAGAGAGTACAGAGAGTATACCTGTCAAATAGTTCAAAAAAGCTAACAATCAGGCTCCAAACAGCTTCTAATGAAATCTATTAAACATATTCTCTCCAAACAAACCAAAAAGTTTGCAAGAAAATGAGAAAATTATTTGTACTCTTATGAGAGTACAGAGAGTACACATCCCAAATTAATAAAAAAAGTTATCCATCAGCCTCCAAATTTCTTGAAATGGTATATAATAAATACATTCTCTCCAAACAGGTTAGAAAAAAAAGAGAAAATAGTAGGAGAGTACATAGAGTACACCTATAGAATAGCTCAAAATGGCTAATATTCAGGCTCCAAATAACTTGTAATGGAATCTATTAAACATATTCTCTCCAAACAGTTTAAAAAATTTGGAAAAAAAATCAGGAAATAATCTGTACTTTCAGGAGAGTACAGAGGGTACACCTGTAAAATAGCTCAAAAAGGCTAAAATTCAGGCTCCAAACAGCTTATGATGGAATCTATTAAACATATTCTTCTCAAATATGCCAAAAAATCTGAAAAAAAAAATGAGAAAATGCTCTACATAGATTACACAAGCCAAACTGCTCAAAAAACTGACCCATCAACCTCCAAATTTCTTCATGGTATAGAAACATATTCTCCAAACGGAAAAAATCTAGAAAAAAAATTGAAAATGTCAGACTGAGAGTACACATGCAAATATGCTCAAAAAAGCTACCCATCTGCCTCCAAATTGTTTCAAATGGTATGTATTAAATATATGTTCTAAGCAAAAAATCAAAAAAAATGTGAAAATACCAGACTCAAGATAAGAGAGAACAAATGTAACTGCCCAAAAGTTTATCATTCAAATTGCTTTAAATGATATGTATTAAACATATTCTCTCTAAACAAGCCAAAAAATCTGAACAAAAAATGTAAAAATTGTCTATACTCTCAAGAGAGTACACATGAAATATACTTTAAAAAGCTACCCATCAGCCTCCAAATTGCTTCAAATGGTATGTATTAAATATATTCTCGCTAAACAAGCCAAAAAATATGAAAAAAAGAATATGAATGATCGTCTCAGAGAGAGACATAGAGACACTAAATCTTTCAAAGAGCTACCTATCAGCCTCCAAATTGCTTCAAATGATATGTATTAAATATATTCTCTCCAAACAGACTAAAAAATCTTTAAATAAAAAGTGAAAATGGTATGTACTCTTAAGAGAATACAGAGAGTACACATGCAAATCTGCTCAAAAAAGTTACCCATCAACCTCCAAATTGCTTTAAATGGTATGTATTAAACATATTCTCTCTAAATATGCCAAAAAATCTAGTAAAAAAAAAAAATTGAAAATGGGCTGTACTCTCAAGAGAGTACAGAGATTACACATGCAAATCTGCTCAAAAAATTTATTCATCAGCCTCCAAATTGCTTCAAATGATATGTATTAAATATATTCTCTCCAAACAGACCAAAAAAATATGAAAAAAAAATGTGAAAATTGTTTGTACTCTCAAGAGAGTACACATGCAAATCTGCTCAAAAAAGCTACCATCACCTTCAAATTGCTTTAAATGGTATATATTAAATATATGCTCTCTAAACGGGCCAAAAAATCTGGAAAAAAATGTGAAAATGTACACAAGCTAAACTGCTCAAAAAATCGACCAATCACCCTCCAAATTCCTTCAACTGGTATGTAGTAAACATATTTTTTTCCAAACAGGCCAAAAAATCTGGAAAAAAAATAGAAAATGGTCTGACCTCTCAAGATAGTACAGAGAGTACACAAGCCAAATTGCTCAAAAAATCGACCCATCAGCCTCCAAATTGCTTCAAATGGTATGTAGTAATCATATTTTCTCCAAAAAGGTCAAAGAAATTGAAAAAAATTGAGGAAATTATCTATACTCTCATGAGGCCATCTACTGAATATATTATATCCAAACAGGTTAAAGAGGTTGAAAAAATAGCTGAAAAAGAGTTTAAAAGCTCCACATATGTTATCTACTAAACATGACATATACTAGACATATTATCTCCAGAAAGGGTTTAAAAGCTGAAAAAATAACTTCTAATGGCATACATAAACACATCACACAAATACATTTATAAAGCAATTGATTTCCAACATATCAAACTTAAATTCAACATTTGTCAAACGAGTTTTTTCATACCCAAAGAAAATAAACTCAACCATGTAAAAATATCTTCTTTACCAATATGGTCAAAAATTTCTAATTAATATTACAAACATCTCAAATTATTATTTTAGGTCCCACTCATCACTTGATTGGTATTCATATCGTCAAAATTAGCCAAAATTTTACAAGTAATTTTATCTAAATAGTAAAAAATATAGCCAGTAATTAGGTACAAAATATGCATTTTATGCAAACCGAAATGAGAACAATTCTTACAATCTCAGGATGGATGGCCTTATGAGTCGGGTTTGATAATGAATCATAAAAATATCAAGCCCCTTCCTTAATATGCCCGACCAAGAGTGTCCAATGCTGATTATTTATGACTGGAAGTAAGAGTAAATTTGAAACACTATCAATGACATGGATGAACATTTTGCTTTCCTTTGTAGGCCATATTTAGCATAACGCCGCAAAAGTGAAGAGAAAGTTTATAATTAGTGGCTAACTATCTAAACTATGGATCGTATACCCAAAGTTCTGGAGTAACTTACCCGGTGAAGCATGAAACATACAGATAGGGGACATATAGCGGACATAGAGTACTTCTACCAAGAAAAGCAAGACATCGACGTATCATCGAGAGAGATCGACCGTCAAAGAACTCATCAATCCTCAGAATGATGATATTTTCACCGCAATACACTATCACTCTGCAAGTATGTGAAAGTGAGCCTAACTAAATGAATATGTGATTTTATGTATACAGAAGGAGTTGAATGAAAAATGATTTGCCATTGAATCGGGAGCACGAGGTCTCAATGAGCTGCAGCATTGGCTCGGGCAGGACATCTCTTGGTGAGAAGTCAACAATATGATGTGCCTCAACTGGCAGCAAGGAAATTAGCGACGAAGAAAATTAGTGATAAAGAGCTAGATTCATGAATTAACTTAATGCTAAGATGATACCTGCCGATGCTCAACCACCACATACGGGTCATTCATCAGATATTGGTGCATCTAATCTACATAAAAAATTTAGTGAAATCTACTATTAAGTTAAATTATAAAGAAAGCAAAAATAATACCTCTTATGTCGCCATCTCAGTGGAGGCTACCATGAGTTACACTGAAAAGTTTGTGTGAAAAGATATGCTTTTCTCTTTCATCCGTCGAGCCTTCACACCACGAGAAAAGGCACGCAACATCTTCATGTCGAAGCCTACAGAGCATCCTCAGTGGTGGCCTCCACAGCTCTGGAAGCCTCCAGGCTTCCCTGGAAGTCTAGGGGAATCCCCTGTGGTAGCTTCCACAGGAGCTTCCCTTGTGTTAGCCTCCATAAGTGCTGCCCCTGTGATAACCTCCTCAAGAGATTCCCCTATGGTACCCTCCAAGAGCTTCCCCTACACCCCCGCCATACCAATAGCACCGCAAATCAATTCCATTAATTCTCGATGCTTCAAAGATGATACTCTCCGTGGTCGAAACTTACAAGTATCCTCTACCAAGAAAACTTTATAAATGGACACCAAGCAGAGCAAAATACATTGGAAGGGGAGAATATCGAGGAGAGATGTATGGAGATTCAAATGCCGTTGGACTTGGAACAGGGTTCTATGCTCATGGGTTGTCTGGGTAGAAAGAGGTCTCTCTTGATATGTCCTCAAATGAAAGACTGCACCAATAAGAAAATATGATGGTTTATATTATGAATAAATACATTCTAATATAAATAAAGGTAAATTATTTTGTGTCACCTGATATCCTTCCAAATCAGTGAAGGAGTCATCTGCAGACTTTATTTTTGGCCATCGTAAGATACGTGGCTTTCTGAAGAAATGACAAGAATATGATGATGTACCTGCGAACAATATATATATATATATATATATATATATATATATATATATATATATATATATATATATATATATATATATATATATATATATATATATATATATATATATATATATATATATATATATGTTAACTTCAATGCATCAAAATAATACAAATCTAAAGATATAACGTATCATTAAGAGTGACAAGCCACTCATGTACTGGTTCTTCTACGTGTTAGAATCTTTGATGTAATACCATCAAATCAGAAACCGTAAATGCCCAAATGACCTCTGCCAATTGTACCAAAGAATTTGTCTACGCCATAAGATAAAATAATTAGACGCCACTCTATAGTTGTGAGATATAAAAAGAAAATTTGAAAGCAAAAAATGTATCTACACTCATGTAAGATATTATATAGATAGGTGTATACACTATACCACAATAGTATATATATATATGTATATGTGTATATGCATATACACATAGTATGGTATAGTATATGAACTTTATAGTATAATATATAGTATAGTGTACTATAGTATAGTGTAATATAAGTATATTATACTATATACCACACTATACACTACTATACTATATTATAATATACAATATGTAAGTATTACTATTCCTCTTAGTATAACATACAGTCTATACACCATATACAAATATAGTATAATATGTAATATAGTACAAGATATTATATAATGTAGCAGAGATAAGTGTATAGTGTATATAAGATATATTATTGTATGTGGTAGTATAAGAAGTATACACTATACACTTATACCAAGATTGTAAAAAGTATAATATGGTAAATATAATATGTGCAGATGAAGTTCTAGTGTATATACCACACTACATATGTGACTAGTATGGTATGTAAGACACTACAACATATATAAATCAAGACAAAGATAAAGATATAGTGTAGTAAGCATGTAGTATGTGTATACATATACTATTATCCTATTATAGATAAAAGATAATATTGTATATATAACATACACAACACTATACTATATAATATATAACTATATATTGCACAAATTGTGTCGCAGTCTACGAGCGATCCAAATTCTCAAGTTTATTCTTAAAATCCACGAAGCTGAACTTTGACAATGGAAATTTCTGCCATATGGCTTTCTCCCCTCTGTTTGGCATCCCTAGAATTAATGCAACTTCATTGGGGGTGAAAGGAATGCATTAACCACAAAAAAAAAATATTTGATTCTCTATATCTCAACAAGATATGATTGATGTGACACAATGAATTCAATACGCAAATTTAATAAATTGATGCAAATGGAATCTCTTTAAAATGTCAATGACTTCATCAGTAAATCGTGAAATATTATTGAACACTGCTTTAATGGTGGTAGGCCTGCATCTGGAAGTTATCTTTTTCCCAGACATGTTAAACTTCAAAATGCAAAGTCAATTAATGAGAAAATTATCACCACGATGGAGGCCCAAAGAGTACATAAGCAAAACAGCCACTAAAACCAGGGAGTAATAGCTGAAAAAAAATGAAAATAGTTTCTCAGAGTAGAGAATACACATGTCAAATGCTCAAAAATTGACTATCACCTCCAAATTCAACTATTATGATTAAACATATTTTCTCCAATAGTCAAAAATTTGAAAAAAATGTGAAAATTCTCAAGAGAGTGTGAATACAAGTCGTCAAAAGCTACCCATCAGCCTTCAAATTACTTCAAATGGTATGTAATAAACGTATCTTTTTCAAACAGGCCAAAAAAATAAAAAAAAATAAAAAAATAGTATGCATTCTCAGAGTACACATGTCAAACTGCTCAAAAAAGCTACTAATTAGCCTCCAAACTGCTTCAAATGGAATCTATTAAATATATTCTCTCCAAATAGCTCTAGAAATCTAGAAAAAAAATGAGAAAATGCTCTGTAAAGAGAGTACACATACAAATCCGCCTCCAAATTGCTTCTAATGGAATCTATTAAACATATTCTTTCCATACAGACCAAAAAAAATGTAAAAATACTCTATACTCTAATGAGAGTACAAAGAGTACACATGCAAATCTGTCTCTAAAATCAACCAATCAGCCTCCAAATTGATTCTAATGGAATCTAATAAACATATTCTCTCTAAATAGGTCAAAAAAATTAAAAAATGAGAAAATGATCTGTACTCTCATGAGAGTGAGAGTACACATGCAAATCTGTCTCCAAAATCAACCAATCAGTCTCCAAATTATTTCTATTGGAATCTAATAAATATATTCTCTCCAAACAAGCAAAAAAAATTGGAAAAAAAATGAGAAAATCGCATACTAACGAGAGAGTGAGAGATACGCAAATCACTCCAAAATCAATCAATCATTCTCCAAATTATTTCTAATGGAATCTAATAAATATATTCTCTCCATACAGGCCAAAAAAATTCAAAAAATGAGAATATTCTATACTCTCATTAGAGTATAGAGAGTACACATGCAAATCTGCCTCCAAAACTAACCAATTAGCCTCTAAATTATTTCTAATAGAATCTAATAAACATATTCTCTTCAAACAGGCTAAAAAAATTAGGAAAAAAAATGTGAAAATATTCTATACAGAGTACATACAAATCTCTTTCAAACCAACCAACCCAAATTTCTAATGTAATCTAATAAACATATTCTCTATACATATCAAAAAAGCGGAAAAAATGATAAAATGTTATACTCAGAGTTGAAATACAAATCATCTCAAAATCATCCAATCGCCAATTTTAATAATCTAATAAACATATTCTCTCCATACATGCCAAAAAATCTGAAAAAAATGAAAAAAATACTTTGTACTCTCATGAGAATACAGAGAGTACACATGCAAATCTGCCTCTAAAATCAACTAATCAGCCTCCAAATTATTGCTAATAGAATCTAATAAACATATTCTCTCCAAACAGGCCAAAAAATTTTTTTAAAAAAATCTCTCTCTCTCAGTAGAGAGTACACATAGACCGCCAAAACCAACTAATGAGCCTCCAAATTATTTCTAGTAGAATCTAATAAACATATTCTCTCCATACAAGCCAAAAAAATTGAAAAAAAATGAGAAAATGCTCTGTACTCTCATGGTATATATACAAATCTGCCTCCAAAATTAACCAGTCAACTTCCAATTTGTTTCTAATGGAATCTAATAAATATATTCTCTCTAAACAGGCCAAAAAATATAGAAAAAAATGGGAAAATGTTCTGTAATTTCATATTATTATAGAGAGTATATATGCAATCAACCTCTAAAATCAACCTATCAGCATTCAAATTGCTTCTAATGGAATCTAATAAACATATTCTCTCTATACATGCCAAAAAAAATGGAAAAAAAATGAGAAATCGCTCAGACTCATGAGAGTCAGAGTACGCAAATTCCAAAACTAACCAATCAGTCTCCAAATTGCTTCTAATGGTCTAATAAACATATTCTCTCAATACAGACCAAAAAAATTAGAAAAAAAAATGAGAAAATGCTATGTACTCTAATGAGAGTACATATGCAAATCAATCTCCAAAATCAATCAATCAGCCTCCAAATTAGTTCTAATGAAATCTAATAAACACAATCTCTCCAAACAGGTTAAAAAAACTGTTAAAAAAAAAGAGGAAATGATTTGTACTCTCATGAGATATAGAGAGTACATATGCAAATCTGCCTCCAAAATCAACCAATCAGCCTCCAAATTGCTTCTAATGAATCTAATAAACATATTCTCTCTATACATGCCAAAAAAATTGGAAAAAAAAAGAGAAAATGCTCTGTACTTTCATTAGAGTACAGAGAGTACACATGCAAATCTGCCTCAAAAATAAACCAATCAGTCTCCAAATTGTTTCTAATGTAATTTAATAAACATATTTTCTTCATTCATACCAAAAAAATTGGAAAAAAAAAGAGAATGTTATGTACTCTCATGAGAGTATAGAGAGTACACATGCAAATCTGCATCTAAAACTAATCAATCAGCATTCAAATTGATTCTAATTTAATCTAATAAACATATTCTCTTCATGCATGCCAAAAAAGCTAGAAAAAAAAAATGAGAAAATGCTCTGTACTCTCATGAGAGTACAGAGAGTACACATGCAAATCTGACTCCAAAATCAATCAATCAGCCTCTAAATTGATTCTAATGAAATTTAATAAATATATTCTCTTCAAACAGGTCAAAAAAAATGAAAAAAAAATGAGAAAGTGCTCTGTTCTATAGAGAGTACACATGCAAATCTGCCTCCAAAATCAACTAATCAGTCTCTAAATTATTTCTAATGGAATCTAATAAACATATTCTTTCCAAATAAGCCAAAAAAATTGAAAAAAAAAGAATACTCTGTACTCTCAAGAGAGTACAAATAGTACACATGCAAATCTGCTTATAAAACTAACCAATCAGCTTCCAAATTATTTATAATGAAATCTAATAAACATATTCTCTTCATACAGGCTAAAAACATTAGAAAAAAAAGGAGAAAATGCTCTGTACTCAAGAGTACGAGAATCGCAAATCACCTCAACCAATCGCCTCCAAATTGCTTCTAATGGAATCTAATAAACATATTCTCTCCAAACAGGCCAAAAAAATTGGAAAAAAATGAGAAAATGCTTTGTACGCTAATGAGAGTACAGAGAGTATACAGACAAATCTGTTTCCAAAATCAACCAATCAGCCTCCAAATTACTTTTAATGAAATCTATTAAACATATTCTCTACAAATAGGGTTTAATAGTTGAAAAAAAAAAGAGAAAATAGGCTGTACTCTCAAGAGAGTACAAATAGTACACATGCAAAATAATCCAAAAAATTAAAATATCAGCTTTCAATCTGCTTGTAAACTCATGTACTGAACATATTATATCCAAAATGGTCAAAAATCTTAAAAAAGTATGACAAAATGGGCTGTACTCTCCTGAAAGTACAGAGAGCACACTTGCAAAACTGAAGCAAACAGCCATCAAGCAACCTAAAAATAAATTATAATACTATCAGCTGAACATATTATATCTAAATAGGTCCCAAAATTCATCAAATCCTTCATGAAACAGCATCAAATATCCTAAAATGGGATATACTAAATACATATGCTACAAATAAAATTTGAAAATAAAAATAAGACCATCATTAAAGAAGAGAGATGAAAAATATCTTCAAAAATCAGAAAATAGTCTCCTTTCCTTTAGATATCTCAAATGTTCCAAATGTTCTTCTATTCGACGGTGAGAACAACAGAGAAAATTCTAAACTCATTAAAGTTCAAGAATGCAGGAAGAAATACCTTATGCAATCACCTATAATACCTCAATTTTTAATGTCCAAGATTTAGCAAATCTTTGAGGGAAGGTCGGAAGCACGCCGAGAGAGAGCGGAAGCTGAGTTGAGGAAAATTTGCTGCGCAAAAAGAAATTCTTAAATTGTTGACGAAGAGGAACGAGCGTACTGTTAACTGGCCGACTGGCCGGGCCCGGTGTAACGTAAACGGCGTCATCTTTATATCGTCAAGTTACAGCGTTGTTAAGTAAAAAAATCCATATTTTCATATTGGACACGTATTGCGTAGCGATTGGACGACGTCCGGACTCCGCACGTAATATTTTCTCCTCTTGCACACCCATGCTGGCTCAAGCCTGGCTGCCGCTCCCTTCTTTGGTTTTTCCCCTTCTCATTTCTTGACTCTTGATCCGTATTAAGGCTGTTATCAGCCTTGTTTGACGAGTTACCTTTTTAAAATTTTTTTTTCCCTTTAGAGAAAATGCTTAATGTGTTCAACTCCATTTCTAAAATTTTTAAGTTCATGCACGAGTAATCGAGATCATGATTCAGCTCACTTTTAGTGAAATCACAGTAGGAAAATGTGAAGCATTTATGCATTAAACACATGACCGATCAATCTCCATTTTGCTGATTTTTCTCTCTGTTTTGCAGTGTGCGGGAAATATGCGCAAAGGACGACGTGGATATTGCTTACAGACACTTCATGGCCTTCTTCCGAAGCTTCTCTAGCATAGACAGGAACCTTAGTATCGATTTTTAGGTAAATTTTGCTTCCGAAGCACATTGTTCCCTTGATCGAATCAGCTTCGCTAAGCTTGTTAACTAGTAAAAGAGAATTATTTATTTAATCCATCAAAAACAGTTGTTATTTGCATTTCCATTACTGCAACTCCTCAACTGCTATTAAAATCGTATAATCGAGATGCAAATAACTAAATATGCCTATGAGCCAAGTAGAAAGACACCCCAGAGGTTCTTAGATCAACCAGCCTACAGTAGAAAAGCCATTGGAAGATGCAGATGGCAAAGGATTTGGCCGTATCCAAAGGTTTTTTTACTTCGATTCATCTTCAGTATATGGTTATCCTTGCCTTTCTATGGCTTTAATTGTTGATCGTCATGCAGCTTAAATTTTGATGTTACTATGGATCTAAAATTTTTTTCAGACAATAAAATAATGAATATTTATTTTTATATAAAATTAAAAATCAAAAGATCTCATATAACAAAATAAAGAATCAAATCTTGTAATAACATAAATTTTTTTTACATTACATATCATCATTTATAATTTAAAAGAACATATTAAAATCTGTGAAAAGTTTTAAAGAATATAAAAAATGAGAACATATTTTCAACATATTTCAAAAAAAATAAAATAAAAGCATCTTTTCTAAAAAATAATTCAAAATAAAGACATAATCGCCACTTAAAAATAAATCAATAGATTTTTTAATAAAGATATACCGTCGGCTTTATTAAGAATAATAAATCAATAAATTTTCAAAAGTCACATTTTACTTTATTAAATAAAAATATTTACATACCTTAATTAATTGTGAAGACCGTTTAGAGAAATATTTTGAATGTCGTCTTTTAAAATCATAAAACATAAAACATATAAGTAATGAAAAAATAGATTCAAAAAAAAGAATAAAATAATTTTCATAACAAGGATTCAACTGCTTCGCTCGGTTCATTTACATATTCATCAGAAGATCCTCAACCTATAAGAACAACAATAAGGTGTTATATGAATTTTGGACAAAAAAGCATATAAAGAGACCCTAAAACTAGCTAAGAAAAGAATTAAGTGAATTGTGTCGAAAAGAATAATAAAGTGATACATGATTTAAACTTATCTGTAACATCAATGACTAATAGATCATTAAAGGCTTTTCTTACCACCCATTGATTGAGCCAAAAATATGCGAACAAAGATTGAAGTTACATCTCATATTGAGTTCAACACTTAAAGTTGATATTCATGTTCAAGATTAGCCTTTAACCATTGTTCTAAGCTACCACCGACCATTTCAATCGGTTCAAATTTGATCGTGAAACCAATTCCATTCAAACCACATCGATACCGAGGAAACATACAATTCCTTAAGCAATTAGAGGAAAATGCTGATAATAGACTCACAAAACCCAGAAAAAGATATCAACCTTGATATAGATGAGAAAGCAAGACTCAACATCGATGAAGTGATTAATTGAGTCAGGTGAGACTTATTCTTCTACCTGCTGAGAAGAATACAAGACTAATAACACAATCATGACATCTTGAAGTATTCTAATAGGTCTTGCTTTCTGTAGATGATGAATGCCTCTAATTCTACAAACATGAGATTTAAAATCATAATACAAGAATATACACACTGATAAGTAAGAAGGAAGTATCAAAATTGCAACATAATTATGCGTCACTAGGCTTTGATGTGCATCTTGGCATATAACGTATGCTGATATAATGTCAATCAAATAGATGTTCATTTTATACTTTATAGGCATTTAAAATTAATCGGAAATAATCAAAATAGGATCTTCAAAGCGGCGTTACGGTTTACCTAAAATCGGGAGGAAGAAAAATAGAAAATGAAAATTATATATATCAAAATTTGAAATGAAAACAGGAAGAAAAAAGAAAAAAGAGGAGCAAGATTATAACTCACAATGTAACACTTAGATATGAAACTTTCACCGGTGGCGACGGTAGCTCGACCAAAATTGGGCGTAACAAAAAGGCGAACAAGAATGGCGTAGCAATCTTGTTACCTCTCAAACTCCTTCACTAATAACGGCCTCATGGAGTCACGACCTCACGGATTGAGAAGCTAATAGAAAAAAAAAATGCAGAACGAATGGAAGAAGGGAGGAAAGAGCGTGGTCCTTTGTGGTCGCCGCTGAACAAAAGTAGCATCATCAAGAGATCGTATGGACACCGGAGGTGGGCGGCTAGAGTATGTTCCGGGAGGTGTTGAGAGCTTGAGAGAAAGATGAGCGCAGAAAAGACGGCCACAGCGGGCGTAGATGTAGATAAGGGCATTGTTGACTAAGAGGTTGGATGGAGAAGACCGACTTGAGGGCGAGAGTGGAGTACTCGAAAAGCTTAAAGGAGGAGGCTTATGGAAGTAGAGACAGGAGAAGAGCAGACACCTGCAAGATTTGAAATGCGGGTTGAAGGCAGGGCCAGTGAGCACGTTCTGCCCCTTTCTGACTATGGGTGCCAAATTAATCTGATTGGTGAGGGTTTAAACCTCGTCTACATTATTAAAATGTACCACCCTACAGTCGTAATAAGTCCTGCTGTTACAGTTTTTATCCGGGAGTTTTAACTTTTTTATTTATTCAAAAATGTCCTTTTTCTCGTGTTACGGGAATACTGAATTTCTGAAAACAAATCAATCAATTTTTTGACTTTTTTTTTTTTCTAACAGTCCAACGCAAGGAAATGGGGGCTTAAATGCAGAAATAACAAATATAAGTGTTTTATTAATTTTTTTAGATTTGCTTGTATATTTATTGCATTTATTTATTTATTTTTCTTTTTTTTGAGACACGTGGCAAGTTCTAGGTTGTAATGGGTTGAGCTGAAGTTGAGTCACTTTGCTTGAGCTTGAGTTGATTAATTAATTCAGTTCGAGCTTGAGCTTGAGTTTTATTTTATGATTTTGAGTCTGCTTATGAGCAAACTTATTTCGTATCGAATAGCAACAACAAGTCTTAATCTCACTAGGTGGGGTCGGCAATTATGATTGATAAAAAGATAAAAAATTAGAAGTAAAAAAAAGTATTAAATGGAAAAGAATGATATACAAATTTTAAATATTTTAAATAATTTTATATCTAAATCTATTTTAAGCATTTTTTATATTAATATTTATTAAATAAGTTGGTTTATAAATTAATGAGTTGAGTTAGGATTAGTTTGAATTTGACTTTATTAACTCATATTTATAAGCCATTTATCAAGTTAGTTTGAATTTGACTTTATTGACTCACACTAATATGCTCTCTTAGAAGTGCTTTAAAAAGTTGAAAAAAAATTATGAATTATTAGGTAGCTTGTCTATTAATCTCTTCAAAATTTCAAAATAAATTATGTTAATTATAACTTGTAATAATATATGTATTACTTTTATTTGATCATTTTACCCTTACTGCAAATATTATATGTAGCCGACGAATACATGTTAGCCCTTATATGCCAAGTAGTTTGGCATATATTTTTATTTTTTTTCAATTTTATTTTACTTAATTTATATTTTCAATTCAAAATAAATATAATAATTTATTTATTTATAATATTCAAAATATTTAAAAATTATTTTGAATAATTTCTAAAAATAATATATTTTTAAAAGATATAAAATAAAAATATGTAAAAAAATATTTTTAAAAATAAAAAAAATAAAAATAAAACTAATCTCAATCAGCTCCTAAACTCAATGAGTTTGAGTAATTAGCTGGATCAATGAGTTTTATTTTAATTCTGGCAAATTAACTGATTCAATTTTCGGGATAGTCCGTGTCGGCACCTGGAACCATAGGTGAGGAAATTTCTGTTGGTTGATCGCGGTCGCTCATATTATCGTTTGAGATCCTCCGTCGCCGATGATCCTCGTCAATCTCTGCTAATTTTGATTGCAGAGGGACCGAAATCCAGAAGAGGGAATGGGAAACGCCCAATCCCCTGCTTCCAATCCTCGATTTGCGAGGGCGAGCAGGTAACTCCACTCCCCTTCTTTTGTTTCCAGTGTTAATCTCTTTTTCTCACCGATATGGAGATTTTTGTTGCGAATTAGGTCCTTTAGTCAGCAGGAGCTGGAGGATCTTAAGTCCCTCTTCGTGTCGCTTGCGGCTCAATCCCAGGGCGACTCCAAGTACATCTCTCTCTCTGTTTTTCAGGTAACAGCCCTAGTTCCACGTCTCTTCGATGTTACTCTTTTGCTGTTGCAAGTCTCTAGTTTCCCTTTTTCTGCGAGCGTGACAGGCTTATTTTGGCATCAGTGGACCCCTTGGCAGTAGGTTGTTTGGATTAGTGAGTCAGAAGAGGAATGATGGCATGGTCACTTACGAGGATCTTATTATCTCCAAAGTTGGTTTCCTTTTTTCCTTTCCCCGCAGTCTAAGTTGGAGAAAGAAAAATCTTGTGGATTTTATTAATAACTATGGTTATGCATTTTTCCTGTGTGATAGGCTGTTTATGAGAAAGGTACTCGGGATGAGATTGAGGAGTTCATTTACGAGTTATGCGATGTTAATGGCGATGGCTTCTTGGAAAGGTAGCTCTATCTGCCTTGAGAGCTTACATAAGTTGCTTCTTCTTTGCAAAATTCTTATTAGTTTGCTCAAATATGTTAGAGAATAGTGAAACTTTTCACTTTTTGGTTGTAGGGGTCTATTTTCTTTTTCAACTAATTCTACTTGTAGCATTTTCATTGATTTCCAAACTTTCTTGTGTAGTTTAATCTAGAAAAAGTTTACCTTTACCTTTTTTGATGAAGTTGTCAGGTGGATGTTGTTGACGTCAAGGTGATATGAAGTATTTATTGACTTTGTTCTATTGGTGTTGATTTTCCACTTGGTAGCTATTGATTATTTTCAAATTTATCCTTTCATTTTTGTTTCTTTCATTGAACTTATTGTTGCAGTGTTTTGTCATATTTAAGCGGGGATTTTTAGTAAAAGCCAGGCTGAAGATTAGAGGTTATAAAATAATTTGAAATTCTAATTGTGAAAGGATAATTTTAGGTGCGATCTTGAAGCTGTTTTGGATTCAATCAGTGACACTGTTTTTACTCCAAAGACTGCTCAAACAGCCTTGAGCTCATCAAAGACTACCATGAAAGTATTTTTAAATGCTACAGAATTTTCACAGGAAGTTGAAGGAAAAGCAGAGAATTGTATGTCATTTGTTGATTTTAGAAATTGGTGCAATCTTAAGCCATCTGCAAGAAAGTACCTTGGCAGTTTGTTGAAGCCACCAGATACAGGTTCCCTCTTTTTCTTTGTTTGTGCTCATCATAGATCTAAATTGTTTATTTTTACTTGACCATTTTGATTTATTTAGAAACTGTGAGAGTGCTTTACATTATAAGGGTTTTTTTTTTATTTGAAGTATTTGAGTACCTCAGCACCTCCCTTTTCTTCTCACGTAATGTTTTCCCAAGTGAATTTGTTTCTAAACTGTCCTTTCTCCTATTTACAAAAAGTTTAGTTGACAATGAGTTGTTTTTTGCATTAGAAATAGATAGTGGCAATGTAGTATAAATTGTCCTTTAGATACTATTTGTTTCCATTACCAAGAATACTTATATAATTACAATGACTTTAAAAAACTGGTCACAAAGAAATTGACTAAAAGATTGAAGATTGCTTGAAAATTGTATTAGGTTTTGGAACGAATCAAGTTGAATTGAAATCAATGAGTTGATTAACGAGCTAATCCCAATTTGGTCAAACTTAAATGGAGCTAGACTAGCATTGAATCAAGCTGACTTGAGATTGAAGTGAATAGTATATTTATGCCTATATTCATGTAAGGATAAATGTATGTATAACGCATATATGCATTGATATACCTATGTATCTATTGAAGTATGAGTTCTTGTTTGTTGGTTGGAGTCATTGGACTAATAATTTATTTTAATAAATTGAAAATAGGAGTAAGTTTTGATTGAAATCAAGCGCAAATTGAAATAAAAATAATGCATTTAAGCAAATAAAAAATGGAATTAGGTCTAGTTTGACATGAAAGAGGATCTTAATCATGCAGGTCAACAGAATTATTAAAGTAGACATCGAATATAGATTTGTGAGGGATCATCATAAAAAAAAATCACACAGGCAGGAAGTTTGCAAGATCTTTGGAATAAGATCTCATCTTAATCCATAAACCCTTATCTTGCAAAGAGAGGATTGAACTGAACTGAAATGTGGAGGAAAAAAAGGTAGTAGTGGTGACATTATATTTAAGAAAACATGTAAAGGAGCTTATGTTCTTTTATCCTTTTCTTCTATTTATTTTTCTTGGATTGTTTCTAAAACAATTTAAAATGAACCCCATTCTTCTAAAGCATTGAAAAAAAAAAAAAATTCCAGCATCAAGCGTAAATAGTTTTCAAGGTAGAAATGATCATGTAAGCCGTAAATTGGATCACCTTAATTGAATTCATAGCCTCCTAAAAAGCATATGGTTAGATCATGAAGGATAGTATCTTAGGCATCCTTGGTGTAAATCTCACCCATTGATGATCAAAATTGACACAGAAAATATGGATAAAGCTCAAGTAAGTGTCCAAATACTAAACAAAGCAATCCTTGCTGTTCTAAGAACTTGTTAATGAGCTTTGTATTTTTCATTATTGAAAAACTTGCATTTCATTTAGTTGCAATAGATTTAACATCCAATCATGTTTTTTCTTGAAATACATACCTGTCCCCGAAGACCTCAATCTAGTTATATTCTCGGTCTCTTTCTCTTGTAGGCATTTGTTTAATGAATTAGGTTCAACATGAACTATTGGCTAGTTTATAGAAGTTTGGGTTGGGGATATATCTAGACTTTATGGAGATCTTAATATTGATGAAGTTCAGAATCTCGTAACATGGACAGTTGTATCATGTGTGCATATACCTATTGTTGCATAAAGGTTGTTTTTGTTGTGAATCAAATGTTACATTAAAAAAATTAAAAGAATGATTTTTCCATTGACATGTGTCATAAATCAACACATAAAAATTTAGCTTAGGTAATACTAATTGTTATTATGAAGAATTATAGCCTAGCAAACATTCTCATAAATCCCTTTAAGGTTTAAGTTTAATTGGGAGAAATCACTTTGTTATGAAGTCTGCTCCACTGTTGGCATCCTAGCATACATATAAAGTCAAAATGGACCCAAGATTGTAAAAAAGAAAGGTTTAGTGGCACAATTATTAGCTAGCCAATCAGAGACTGCATTGGCTTCTTAGAGGGAAGATGACACTCACTGCTCTCTTCTATAGGATTTCAAAGATCCCTCAAGTTAGGCACTTTAAGGGTCCCAATTTGGGGCGACAATATTAGTCAAACTTTACTCAAATTCTAAGTTGATTTAAACTTGAATTTTTTTCTTAGTCAGATGGGTTTGATGCATGGTTCGAAAATATTTTGAGCAAGTTTCAATCCTATGGCAAAATTTGTTTCCAATCAAGTCTAAACTTGTGCATAATATATTAAGCTATATATATTATAATATTTTTAATACAAATATAATTTTATGTTTCTTTTGAGTTTTACTGTTTTTTATTTCTATTAAAAAAAATTAAATGTTATGTGAAAACTCAAAATAATCATATTTGTTATGTATTATTTAATTTGAGTCATATTAAGTTGGTTCAAAAAGTGGTTCAAGTGGAAATATTATCATGAGAACGATTTGTTAATAATTTCGACTCAACTTGAATTGATTTCATGTCGACTTTGGTACATTTCATTATCCATCAACTCAAGCAACAATTCAAGTTTGTTTGATTTTGGCTTAGACTGAAATAAAAAAAAAATGATTTTGAGCCAAGCTTAATGCCTTGGATCAATATAGAAAATGCTGAGTAGGCCATAAATGATTATGAAATCACAATTAACATTTGGCTTAGGAGTTAAGAGAGCACTCAGAGATTCTTTTGCTTGACCATTTCATTTCTTGGAAGCCAAATACTAAGTAATTTTGTAAGAACTAGCTGTAAGGAGGCACTATTAGCTTGCCTTCTAACACGTATTTGTGTAATCCTTAAAATTTCTGGCGCCTTCTTTAGCGGCATCTTTTGGTCAATGCGCACCTTGATTGCAAATAAGATCCAACTGCCTTAGCGTGCATCATTTCCAATCATAAGTTTTTTTTTCTGAAACTGCTCCGCTTGTCTTTTTGCCTTCTTTGGCTTTTCGGTTTTCTTGTTAATTGTTCAACTCTCAACCTATAGACAATCTTTTTTGGTTGTAAAATGTGGCGATTTCAATAGGGCTGAGACTTTCTTGAATATAATTATTTCATGTAGTTTGAATGAGTTTGTGTAGCTCTTTGTCCTTTTGTTTGGTTTGTCATCAACTATTTTCTGGTTTGCTCCTTATGACTACTTTTTCCATGGAGTTTGTCTTTGTGAAATCAGTGTCCTTCAGCCTTTTGTGCTGTCAACGTTCTTTGGTATACTATTGATTATGTATTATCTCATACATGGCCAACATTTTATTTGACAGAACATGCACACTTTTTCTTCAAGAGACAAACTATGTTCATAGACTATTTCTTTCCTCATTTTAGACAACCAGTAACCATCTTTATGATTTCTTTTTTGTTTATTTTGTTAGTCAGGCCTGGTTTTCAAGTCCCACATTTGCTTCATCCTGAAGATTTGAGTCCTGAATCCCTGATACTGCAGAAAGAATATGCCTGGCATATTGTAGGAGCTCTTTCTTTAACGGAAGCAGAGCAGTGGAAGCTTGTTTACCATAGTGCAATTAATGGTCTCAGTTTTGCAACATTTATGGGCAGCGTATCGTGAGTTTTTATTATTATTTTAATGCATTCTTTTCTGCTGGATTTTGATATTGCTAGTTAGTTAGTCAGACTTATCAAAGTAGGTGCAGAAGGGTAAGAAAAATGCACTTATAGAGCTTGAATTCTCTCTGAAGATGATAGCACATTGTTGTTAGATCCTCATATTCTTAAAATGCAGCAATTTTTGTTTGTTTTGTATATAATTCAGAATATTTTACTCATTTAATTCAATGCCAATCCTATAAAAGAAGTGAAGCACATTTGATTGGATATCATCAGTCAGTTACTAAAACTGATTTTCAGATGCAGTTAGTGACACATTTGATTGATAAGACATGTATATTGATTTAATCATTGAAATTCAGTTCCTACATTAGCAATCCTTTGATGTGTCTCGAAATATGTATACCTTTTCTCCTTTTCAATCTGTGAAGCATTTTCATTTTAACATTCGTTTAATATTCTTAAGCAAGCAATTGAGGATTCACTGCCATTGTTGCATTTTGTGAGAATATAACATTCTTATCACTTAATGATAAATTTATCTTCCAACAAAAAAAAGAACTTATAGTTGATTATATAGTCTATTTTGTAACTTTTTCACTTTTTTAATCTGCAGCAGTGTAGAAGGTCCCACAATTTTGGTCATGAAGGATACCGAAGGCGACATATATGGAGGATATGCTTCTCAGAATTGGGAAAGGCATGGTGATTTTTATGGAGACAATAAATCATTTCTGTTTCAGTTATATCCACAGGCATCCATATTTCGTGCTACTGGGCAAAATAATAACTTGCAATGGGTAATGATGACCTTTTCCCCATCTTAGTTCTATTCTTAATATAAATTATGTTTTTTTTTAATTTGAAAGCTTTATTATGGAGATTTCTGGAAATTTGGCTTCCACATTAGATTTCGATATAGGTAGCAATTACTAAGTATTACCATGTAAAGTTATCACATTTCTCACTATGAAATTTAGAAATCATTTTTTTGAAAAATCCATGTAGTATTTCTACAACATGAAACTTTTTTTTTCTTTTGCTTCGACAAGTTTTACGCTGGATGTCGAAATAATCATGACATGAATCCTTTAAATCATTGTGTTAATCTAGAGCGTCCCAGAGCGGCCGTATGACGAATCTGATGAAAAAAAAATGTGCATTGCAGGCCTGAGTGCGATGTTAAATAAGCAAGGGTTTCCACATTATGGACCGATGCGGGCAAAGAAGTTAGTTCATGAAACTAGAATTATGTTAGGATCTTGGAATATAGGTACTTTTATAGGTAAATTAATGGAATTAATAGATGTTATTGGTTCATAGAAAGATAAATATTTTATGTGTTCAAGAGATGGGTTGGGGAGGGGAGATTGATAATTTAGGTTTTAAATTTTGATATTCAGGCAGTCGAACTAGAAATGGTATAAGTGTGATTATAGATAAAAGTTTGAAGGATAATGTTATAAATATTAATAGATGTGGAGATAGAATTATAGTTTTAAAGATTGTTGATACTAAGATTATCAATGTTATAAGCATTTATATACTCCAGTAGTTTGGATGTAAAGAAAATTTTTGGAATGAATTAGAAGGATTAATACAAAAGATATATCTTGAAGAAAAAGTATTTATTGGAGGAGATTTAAATGGACATGTGGTAGAGTGGTATAATATTTTAAAAGTATTCATGATGGTTATGGATTTAATTACTAATGAAGAAGGTGGGATTATATTTGATTTTTGCTTATGATTTTGTAGTTTCTAATATTTTATTTAAGGAAAGAGATAAACATATTATTACTTATAAAAATGGACCTAGTAAAACAGATTGAATATATTTTAATAAGAAAAATAGATCGTTTAGATTGTAAATATTGTAAGATATTCAAGTGAAAGTTTAAGTATCCAATATCGATTATTAGTTTTAGATTTTAAGTTGAAAAAAAGTAAGAGGAAAATATATCTAATTATTATCTTAGGATTAGATGGGGACTTAAAGAATACAAGTAAAAATATTTTTAAGAGCAAACAATTTAGAATTTGAGATGTTCATAATGAAATTTAATGTTATGTAGGAAAAAAGTAGCGAAATTAAGATTCTTAAAATGTCTTGGATAATCAAAAAACTTCTTTTAATAAAATAGTTGGTGGTAGAGCGAGTGTCTGAAAAGATAAGAAATAAGAAGCGTTGTTATAAAATTTGGTTTAGATGTAAAATATGGAGAATTAGGAAAAAATATAAAGTGGCTATAGAGATTCTAAGAAAAAATATATGATGCAAAAATTTAACTTTAGTGATTTATATAATAGATTAGATATCAAAGAAGGTGAAAGATGTATGTATAAGTTAGTCCAAAGAGATAGGAAGTAAAGATTTTGTTCAGTGAGGTGTATTAAGGATGAAGATAATAAAATGCTTAGAAAATAATATTGAAAATAGGTGGATAAAATATTTTGATAAACTTTTAATGAAGGATCGAAAGTCGATTGATTTTAGCAACCTTAGTACTTTAAACAAAAATAAAGAATTTTATCGATCATATTACAAAATTTGAAGTTAGAGAAGCTTTAACAAAATGAAATGTGAAAAACAGTAGGCGATGATATTAGAAGTGTGGAAATGTTTAGGAGATCAAGGAATTTCTTGGCTTATAAATTTTTTTAATATTATTTTAAAGACTAAAAGGATGTCAGATGAGTGAAAAAAGAGTTTGTTGGTTCCTATAGTCAAGATTAAAGATGTTGCACAAGAGTGTGCAAATTATAGAGGAATTAAGTTAATGTGTCATACATTAAAATTATGGGAGAGTAATTGAGCATATGTTACGATTTGATGTAAAAGTTTCTCACAATCAGTTTGGTTTCATGCCAGGTAGATCTACTATGGATGCTATACATTTGTTAAGAGGTTTGATGGAGAAGTATAGAGAAAGTAAGGAGGATCTACATATGATATTTATTGATTTAGTGAAAGCTTATGATAAAGTTTCAAGAGATGTTCTTTGGAGAGTTCTAGAACATAAAGAAGTTAATATTGGTTATATTCAAGTCATTAAGGATATATATACTAGAGTTGTTACTTGTGTCCAAACACGAGGATTGACAAAATATTTTTCTATTTCAGTTGGATTACATCAAGGATCAGTTTTAAGCCCTTATCTTTTTGTTTTAGTTATGGATGTTCTTACTAGGCATTTACAGGAAGATGTACCTTGGTGTAAACTTTTTGCTGATGACATTCTTCTTGTTGATGAGACTAGAGAGGGAGTCCAAGAGAAACTTGAATTATGGAGGTCGTCTGATGTTATAGTAGAATTCAAGTTGGATGGTTGAAGTGGAGGAATGCATCTGGCCTGTTGTGTGTTAGAAAAGTTTCACTTAAACTTAAGAAAAAATTTTATAAGATCGTGGTAAGACCTGTAATAACTTATGGTGCAGAATGTTGGCTAATAAAAGAGAAACATAAGACTAAGTTAAGTGTTACAGAGATGAGGATGCTCAGGTGGATGAGTGACTTTATTCTTAGAGATAAAATGCGAAATGAGTATGTTCAAGAAAAAGCTAGAGTAGCTCCAGTGGTAGATAAGATTAGAGAGAGTCTTGCCTTAGATAGTTTGGCCACATAAAGCGTCGGTCGTCTGATAATCCGATTAGGAGAGTAGATGCATTAGATTTGCCTTATGTTAAGAAAGGTAGATGTAAAAAATGACTTCAGTATACTTGAATTAAATGAGAATTTGACACATAATAGGACATAATGGAGACGAAAGATTCATGTGGCCGACCACACTTAGTGGGATAAAGGCTTGTTGTTGTTGTTGTTGCTCTGCCAAATAATTCGGCCTACCAATGCATTAGCCACTAATGTATGGAATCTTAATATTTACGCCATAATGTGTCATGTGCCTTACTATCCAAATTTAGGATAGATTGTTCCGATTGTTTGGGGGTCGGATCTGTGTAACACTATCGCCCATTTGGTTCAAGAGCGGAAGGGGAAGAGAGTGAGGCGAGAGAAGGTGACAAATGGTGGCGAGAAATGATCTTGGCCTTGAACGATGATGGTGATGGTGAGGTTTAGATCTGGGCACAATGGCAACATTGATGGCAATGATGATAGAAGCGGTGATAATGCTTCTTGGATGCATGCTTGGGGACGAACTTAAAAACTGTGTTTGTCTCTCTCAAGAAAATATGCTATTAATCCATTGGAAGAAATAAGAATTATTAGATGTAAGCTTACTTAGATACTTTGAAAATCACCCTTCAAGAATTAGGAGCTTTTGCACCATGACATTGATCTAAGCGAACAAAATTTCATCACGTAATCGCCCTCTTACCAAATTCATATATGAAACCTAATTCTTTATCTTCTCAGTGTGCTGTAAATTTCAGCTCAGATAGCATCCCCAATGGCATCGGCTTCGGCGGTCGTGCGGATCACTTCGGCCTCTTCCTCTCGGCGAACTTCGATCAGGGGCACTCATTCGAATGCACTACTTTCGTGACCCATGCTTGTCAGCGAACGTGTTAGGCCCGATGTGATCGAGTCTTTGGTGTTGGGGCGAAAGGAATCGGGTGGCAACAAGACTCGAGCTTGCCAAAGGTACAGTTCTGGAGAGATTCAGAGAAGACCGTAACATGCTGAAGATGGTTGGCCTTGCTAATTCAAGTGAGTAGCTTCACAGAAGTAAGATCACCTCTCTTACATTATCATCTATTCAATCTATCAGGTTTATTCTGATGGATGGATTATAGTTGTAGGTTTTTATGGCTGTGAGATAAAAGGGGAGACTGTACCGTGGTTATAATGTTAGTTTTACACTTTCATATCAAGCTGTGGTCTTTTTAGTAGAAGAAAAATATAATTTTTCATTTTAATCCATTTGTGGGCAAATTTTTAAAATAAGTATGATTTAAAATATAATTAGTAATTTAAGTATCTTAAAATAAAAATTTAGATATAAGTATAGTTTATTTTAGCAGGCTCACAATCGCGTCGAATCGGCGTGGCTAGTCGCGCTTTAAGTGACTTTTTAGTCTCAAACAAGCACTTATATGTTCTACGTAAGTCGTAGCGGCGACTTACATCTAATTATTATTTTAAATATTTTTTGCCTTGGTTGGATTTAGGTTATTATTATCGTGGTGGAATTTCTCCAACTTTTCGATCTTTATATAAAATCTTTCATTCTCCATCAATATTTTATTAAATTCTTAATGTTTTATTTCAAATTGTATAAATATATAAATTTGTTAATTTAATTTATTTTAATGAAAATTTTATCAAGAGGCATATTTTTAATGATTTGCACATATTTTTATACTATATTTTATAAGTATTTGATTAATTAGTAGAAATATATAGTTTAAATATCTTTTTATTTAATTTTAAATTTGTTTATATATAAATTGGAGTCAGTCATCCTTAAATATATTGAATTGAATTTTGAAAATTCTTATGTTTGAATGATAAATATTGGATTTATCTTATCAATAATGATAAAATCAAAAATTTTTCCACATGAATAAGGATAAATATTAATATTTAGTCCAATATTTTAAATGATGGATATAATATCTTGATCATTTGTGTATAAAGAGATTTATATATGTACGTAAATATGTAGAAATCAAGGAAACAAAATTTATTTTAAATTACATAGATAATCATCTCTGAAGTTTGAGAATATAGAAGATGGAATTATACAAGTGACTCTTGAATTATTATCAAGTAAATTATATATATATATATATATTATGTGTGTGAGGTTAAAGAAATTCTTAAGAATAATTCGGTAATATTATACTTTTTTATAAATTTATTTTTCAATAAAAAAAATCTTCATCTGAAACAAATTTAGAATTAAATAAAAAGTTATTTAAGTTATATTTATATACTAATTAATCAAATATTTGTAAAATATAACATAAAATTATACATAGATCATTAAAATATGCTTATTTAAAAATTTTTTATCAAAATAAAATAAATTAATAAATTCATATATTTATGTAATTTGAGATAAAATATTAAGAATTTAATAAAATATTGATCGGTGGAATGAGAGGTTTTATATAAGCAAGAAGGTTGGAGTAGCTAATAATGATAATAGTAGAATATGCAAGTTGACAAAATATTTAAAATAATAGTTACATGTAAGTAGTCCGTTTAATGGGGGCTTTACAGTGTAAGTCATCGTTTGGTTGGCGGATTAAATAACTTAAACGGGTGACTAGCGTCACGTCAGATTCGACGTGGCAGGTAAGTCGACCGTTAAACGGACGATTATACATATATCTAAATTTTTATTTTAAGATGCTTAAATTACTAATTATGTTTTAAATCGTACTTATTTTAAAAAATTTGCCTCCATTTGTTGGGGTTTATTTTAGAGGCTAAATTTTTATATTAAGCCTAATTGAAACTTTAATTAGCTAAATAAGAACAAAAAATAAAAAATTTAAAAATAGGCATAATTAGCTCGTTGCGAGGCTTTGCGGCGATAACATCGCGTCGGCATCGATTCAACGGTCGCGGCTGAATTTTTTAAAAAAAACTTGCATTATTATTTTGTCTATATCGGACTCATCTGATATCGGAATGGAGTGAGCTTGATATCGTTGAAAACATAACAAAATTTTTCACGACTTTCATGTTGACAAAAATATGAGATTCTAGCCCGATAAGTCGTAGTTTTGCAAAGCGATCAAAAATTGTGGTACTTTTGGCACAAACTATGGTATAGGTCGCCAATTTTCAATATGAAAGTCGTGAAAACTGCTTCCAACAATACCAACTTCGTTCAATTCCGACAACGGATGAGTCCTATATGAAAAAATTCACATTCTTTATCTTAAAATTTTATTTCAATTTTTTTGCGGCGTTTGCAAAAGCGTATTACCGTGGCGAAATGATTTTTTTTTCAACATGAAAATTTTGAGGAATTTTGTTTTGTTTCCAACGATCAGCTCTCGATTCGACAGGATGAGTCAGATCTGGGAAAAATATTGAGATTGCATTAATTTTTTTATTTTTAAAATTTAGCTTATGCATAGTCGTGTTGAGCGAGTGGTATGGCGTAGATGTCACATCGTACAAATTGCTATTCAATGAGCGACTATGTCTACTTTAAATTTTTATTTTAGTGCTTATTTAGTTAATTAAAATTTTAATTAGGCTTAATATAAAAATTTAGCCTATATTATATATTACTCAGTAGCATAACTATAATTTAAGTAATGAAGATATTTTTGTTTATGAGAGGGAATTTGGGCTATTGACAAAAATAAAAGTACGCTTCAGATGAGATACGTTATAATTTGCTTAGCTGTCATGACTATAAGCCTTAGTTGTTTGCTTCTAATATGTTTATAATATGATTGACCATACTTCTAGGCTTTGAGCCCCGTCAATTTACTTTGGTAGCCAAGTGAGCTAATATTCCATCTTGAGTGACTATGCCTTCATATATTTGGCCATGGTTCTCATCTAACACTAGGGCTTAAAGCTCAATATTGGCAAGCTTCTTAGTTTTGCAATTAAAGATTGAAATAATTTTGTTTGTTAAGAACTTCTAAGAATTTTTTTTATAATAAAAATAGAAAAAAAAATGAGTTAGCTTATATTATTATTTTTACCAATCAAAAGTGAAGGCTATGATTAGATAATTTTTTTCAGCTTGATTCAATTAAAACATAATCCTCATGTTAGATTCTTAGACAATAATTTTATTAGTTGTATGCTTTCCCATTTCAACAACAATTCAAAATTAAAAAAAAAATGCTATAAGAGAGAATAGATTAACTCCAATGATTTTTATGCATGTGTGTGTTAGAGAGAGAGAGAGAGAGAGAGAGAGAGAGATTCTATATACTAACCTTCAGGTGCTACTATTGCTATCAGTGTCTTCGAAATAGATTTCAAAATCCTGGGATCAAAAAAAATACTTACAGTTCGCTTAAATATTAGAAGACATGAATGAAATTTATGCAGAAAACATCAAAATCTTTTTTATTTTACAAAGTAACACCTATATTATTTTAAAATTTTTGAATATAAATAAACAGCATGAACAACTAATTTTAGTTCAAATACAATATCAATAAATAATTAAATATTTTTATACGAAAATTACAACATTACTAACAAATTAATCTAAGAAATTAACGTTCTTAGCTACTCACCCTCCACCACTCCATGGATCCTTCAATCCATTAAAGAATATAATATTACTCCCAAATCTCTTCAATATTTTCTTAATATTCTGCAAAAAAATAATAATAAATCACTTCATAATTACAAATTAAATAGCCTTGCATTATATTTTAATTAATTAATAAGATAAATTAAAATGACTCACATGTGCGCCAAATTCCGTGCTGAGCCAAAAATAGCGAGGTTTTACATGCAAATAATATCACGAATCGATCAGTGTATCTTTGGATTGTGTGGTTTCAAAGATGCTCTCTTTGTTGTTTCCTCCCGTTGAAAGTTCAAATTTCGTGCATATCTATTTCACCTCATCATATTAATTAAATTCTCCCTTTTTTTTTTTGAATAATTTGAAAATAATTTTGCAATATTTAATTCACACATTTTCTATGAGAGAGATTATTAAGTGCAGAGTTTGAATGTAGCTCTACAATCTTACTCTAATAATATAGTATCATGTGATACTGATATGTATCCAATTTCTTAGATTGAATCCAATTCGATAATTGAGTCTGAATTGATGAGACTTGAGTTTGGTTCAGTGAGTTGACTCATTTCTGAGTGGAATGAACCCGATTGAGTTAAAGGGTTGAATCCTGGTCGACGATCGGGTGCCTTCTGGACCGTTGGATCCGCGCCTTTTATCTTAACCGTTGGATCTAGCACTCGGATAGTGTTTTTCCTGGGTCGTGATTGGAGCCGTCGATTTAGTGGGATTCCACCTCGGCCCTTGGATCTGTGCTTCGAGAGCGCAGAGATTGATTTATTTCCTTCCGTCTGATTTGTCTAGTGGATTACAGGTGTCGGGACACAGAGGACTTGATGCTTCTAGAGATTGATGGTCGTTTGATTTGTCTAGTGCGATCCAGATGGAAAGCTCTTTGCCGTCTGATGAACCTTGCAGGAGAAGCTACTCGTTTCGAATTGGAAAGGAGTTTAGGGTCTTGCTTATTCGGTCATTCGAGCTTCGGGATGCCTGGGGAGATTCTGAGAGAAGGAGGGGGGTTCCGAGAGAGAGATGGCCGGTCGTTCCTCCGGATTAAAGACTATTTCGGCGAAGTCTACCGTGGGAAATACCTGGAAGAAGGAGGAGCAGACTGAAGACAGGGAAGGAGAAGATTCTTGAAAGATTTCTTCGATCCTCTGTTTGCTCTTCTGATCTCTTTATAATCTTTTATGCTCTTCTTAGATCTGTCTTATGCTTTTGTAACTAATTTACATTACTACATTAAGTTGCTTTCGTTTGGATATTAGTGGTGTTTGTAGTTTATTGGCGTTATTTACATTTATGACATTGTATTTTAGGCGGTTTACGGACAAGGCTTTTTTTATTAAATGATCTAATGGCCTTTACATTGGTCTTGGTTTTGATTTCTATATCTTGTATTTAGTACAGTCTCGTTCTTTGGATCTTATATTATTATTGATGTAAAGGTTTATCCTACTGCTCTCTGTTGTTGTAAAACTATTAAAAATCTTGTATTTTGTATTCTTTATTCTCGGTATGAGCATGTAATTTACTCCTTGATGTTATATTTTTGGTATATTTGTAAAATCCTTTAGCCAACTTGGCCTTCTCATCCCTTTGCTTACATTTGTTGATTTGAGGATATGAACTCATATCGATACTTAGTTAATATATAACTATTATTTATTAATTGTAAAGTGTTGTATTATTACATTATTGATATAATATTAATTATGCTGTAATACATATTATCTATATACACAACACTTCAGAGTCAATATAAAACATGTTATAGTCAAATTAATATTCGATTTGGTTTTGTCCTAAATCCTATTTGGCTACACATCTTATTAATAATTAATAAAAATTTATATTATATTTGATATGACACTGAAAATTTTATCAGTTGAAACACGAATCTTGATGTTAGAAGCAAGCTCCGAAGATGGCGTAGAGATCAAGCTTAAAAATATCATTGGAAACTTTGGGATAGCGGTTAAATCCTTAAATAACTCACAAATATAGTGTTTATAGTCAAATCGGCGTCTCTCAGCGGCGGATCCAACAAGCCCAAGATCTTAAAATTCCGACTTCATTTGAGCATTCAAATACTTAAAATACATCAAATGATCAAAGGAATCATTTTGAGTCGTTCGATGAAATGGAGTGGTTCGGATTTTGTATGTATTTACAGAAACGTTACCCCTTCAATTTATAAATAGCCTCATTCCATAATGAGGGGAGCCAAGAAAGGAGAAGCTTAAGAGATCCCAAGCTTGATAAGCACTCGGCTCGTCGGTCCGTCGCCGGTCGTCGCCGTCGCTGATCCTCACTGTCGTCAACCTTATTAATAATTAATAAAAATTTATATTATATTTATGTCAAAATAAATCTTATCATTTTAAAATTTATTTTAATCAAATGAAAATCAAAATACCTTTGATCCAAATATTTTCTATTATTATGAGAAAAAAAAACAAAAACTATAAATTTAATTACCTGCCAGACCTAGTCATTATAGCTGATTCCATTCTGCAACACGATATTAAAGCATTCACCTTCACTCGTAAAATTGTAATATATATTCATAGCACCGTATAATTTGGCGAAAGTATTATTTCCAGCATTAAGGTTGTCAATGGCTTTGCACATCTGCAGGAGCCGAATCAATCTCCATTTTTAAAAGAGTTAAATTTATATTTTAAAATAAAAATAAAAGACAAATTTTTTAGATAGGGCAAAGGAAGTGGGTGAATGACAGTAGAAGGAGTTGGGTAATCAGCCTTTGGCAGATAAACCTTGGCCTCTACATTGAATATTTTAATATAAGACAAACTAATAAATTAAGCCAGAAATTATTTATATAAAATAAATTAATTAATTTAAATGAATATATTTGAGAAGCATGGCTTTTTTAGAGTAATTAAGTAACTATGATTCTTACTTGCAAAGTCTTAAAGAGTTCTCCATCCGATCTTAATTTTTAGGAGTGACAAATTTATATTTTAGAATAAAAATAAAAGAAAAAAAATTTAGAGAGAGATAAATGACTAATTTTATTTATATATATATATATATATATATATATATATATATATATATATATATATATATATATATATATATATATATATATATATATATATATATATAATCATCAAAATAATCATCAAAGAATTGATTAGCGTGAATCATTTCTGAAATTGCTACAAATGTCATTAATATTAGTTTGATTAGTATTACTGAATTAATATTAAATATACAATGATTTTTTTACATTTTGGGCCATCGTGCCAGCCTGAGTAAGATTTCTCGATTATTTATGAATGATAGCATGTAATCAGCACGAATTTTGATAAAATTATGAGTATCAAAGAGGTTGATTAGTGTTACGTTTAATTAGCCTTTCCTTCTTTTATTAACGGGTAGATATATAAATGCGGCAAAGCTATTTTTTATTTCATTTTGTTTTCTCTTAGTTTTTTTTTTATCGTTGGATTTTTTCTGTATTCATTAATGTGCCATTTTGTGTTATTACAAGAATTGATTTGTATTTAAGTTGTTTGGAAAAGAAAAAAAAAATAAATTTCAGTTTAATAGATTGTATGACCATTAAATATCCCAAATTAAATTATCAAACTTATAGTTTTTTCTTTTCCTTTTCTTTTTTTTTTTTTTTTTTTTTTTGTGGATGGGTGAGCACTTGAGATTGGGGGTGTCAAAATTGGACACAAACTCGAAAAACCCGGATTCGGGTTGACACGAACCTATTCGGTTGGGTATAATTCGGGTCAGACTCGAACCCGACCCGCCGATCTGAATTGACACCCATACTTGAGATTCTAATTATTATTGGATCCTAAATTATTTGTGTTCTTACACTAGGGGTGTAAATGAGCCGAGCTTGAGCGAACAATGAAATTTGTTTTGTTCATGTTTGGCTCGTTTATATATCGAGCTTGAAATGTCTGTTCGTGTTCGGCTCGTTAAGCTCGTTTAGTTAACAAACACACTTTTTGAACAAAAACTTTTGATATATGAGGAGGATTGAGCGTGATACGTCTTTTGCGTAATAAAAGTTTTTTAGCACGCTTACATTTATGATATGTAAATGTGTTCGTATTTATATATAATAATAATAGTAATAAATAATAATAATTAATAAAAATAATAGTAATAAATAAAAATAATAGTAATATAATAATAATAATAATATTAATAATATTAATAAAATAATAATAATAATAATAATAATAATAATAATAATAATAATAATAATAATAATAATAATAATAATTTAATTTAATTTTTTATTTCGAGCTAAATAGAGGAACACGTCGAACAAAATGATTGTTAAGTATTTGCTTTGTTTATATATCGAGCGAAATATACGTTGTGTTCATTTCGTTTAGTTAGAGCATTTAACGAGTTACATGCTTGGTAAATACGAGATGTTCATGACAATGAGCTTTTTTTGACAGCCCTATCTTACACCATCTTGGCGAGCTTGTAATGGAGAAGAGAAAAATATTAAAGGAGGAAAAGATTCTATCACTTCTTCGTTCTCCCTTGCCCTCTTATAGGTTCAATGAATACATAAGAAGAAGTAAATAGATTACGATGATGATGATGATATATCATAACGTGTGACGTAATTGGTTGCATAGCAGTAATTGAGTTTTGGATGAATTGATGAGGCCGCCTTGTGCTTTGATCAGTTATGCTTGAAATATTTTGATATGGATAAGACCTTCATCAAATGTCAAGTGCTGGCTAATGTGTTGAGCCTGATTCAAAGGGGATTTGGTTATACCTATTTAGTTCTCTGGTTCTCTTATCTCTTAGATAGTGAAGCCGTAAAAATAATATGAGCATTATAATCACTTCAACAATAAATGTCTAAATACAAATCCATTTTTATTTTTTAATTTTATCTTTGGCATTGACTAGAACATTATAGGCAATTTTTTAAAAATAAGTATCATTAGAATAGTAATTAGTTAATTAAGTATGATCAAAACAAAATTTAAGAATAGGTATAGTCGCCCAATTAGTGGGCGACTTGCGAGCCACGTCGGATACGACTTGGCTCATTTCAACGTAGCACCACCACGCATTTAAATTCTGTTTTTTGGAATAATTTTCTGAATATCCTTTTAATAAGATAAATATTATTACTAGAATGAGATTTATTTTTTATTATATTTGAAAATAAATAATTATTTTTCATTTATTAAAATTGAGTTAAATAATTAACTATTTCAATAGCTTTATAAATATTTATAATTATATCTATATTTTAAAACTATTATTATTTAAAAGTGATTTGTAATTCTTCTAATATAAAATCTTGAATTTTTAGTGTAAAAATGTAATCTAAATATTAATATATTAGAATTTAACATTTATAATTTAATGATACATGCATACATAATATTAATATTTAGATTACATTTTTAACGTTAAAGAAAGATTAATTAATTATTTAAACCATTATTGCCGTGTAACTTGACTCATTCAAACGCTTTCACAGATTATTGAGCTATCAAATCGCCACTAATTGGTATACCTATCTTAAATTTTATTTTGACCATACTTAATTAACTAATTACTATTCTAATGATACTTATTTTTAAAAAAATTGCCAACATTATATGTTTTGTTTTATTAATTTAGTTGATTAGTATATGCATTCAAAGGGTGCAATTGTCTATGCTTCAGAATCTATGAAGTAAGGAGTTTTTAGGGATACGATTTTTTTTAGACCATCTCCATTCCAAATCCTTGGGACTTCCTTGCTAACATATGTCTTAAGATTGTATTCTCTAGATCCAACTTATTTTTGAACAATACAAGGCACTATCCACATTGATTCTAATTTGTTAAGTCCTATATTAAGAGTTGCCAAGTCGGCCTTCTTTAACACCAAGTCTCCTGGCTTGAACTGACTCTCTTTAACATCAATTTTATAATATTTTGTTGGTCTCCTTTTAATCTCCTCCTATTTTATCGAAGATTGAGTGCATAACTCCTCATATAAATCTAGGACTTTTTACACCCCTTCATCATTTGCACTCTTCCATTTGTCGAATTCATGCTCTTCAAAGTTGGATGTGGTGACTACCCTCTGATTGTATAAATTGTATTCCATTGGTAGCATTTCTTTCACTCCATAGGAAAGAAGAAATGATATTTTCCCAGTAGTTGTTGATGGAGTAGTCTTGAGTGCCCAAAGAATTGATGATAGCAATTCTACTCACTTGCTCTCAAACTCCTACCTTTTTCTTGAGTTAATTAAGTATAAGCTTATTTGCCACCTCCACATAGCCATTTGTCTTTGGTTGATGCACTAAAACAAATTTTAAAAGAATTCTTTTGCCCTAACAAAAATCTTTCACTTTCTTATCAACGAACTAAGTGTCATTATAAGTAATGATCAGCATTGGTAGCTTATAGATATAAACATGTTAGTAATAGAACCTTCTTAAAAAAGGTCTAAAGGATAAGCTACATAAGCAATATATTAATTTTCCTCCCCAACAACGGCCTCGATGTGGTAGCATCGTCCTTTGTAGCGATCAAGACTAGTAAGTCTATCAGTCCACACAGTTGTCCATGTACCAGTAGAAGATTGCTACTGCAGCCCCTGCTTCTTCGCGAAACTCCTGGTTGAGGAGTTACTCGGAATGCTGCCAAGATATCAGTATCTTTGATTTCGTAGTCAGAAGTATAATAAGTCAATTTGTAATCTTTAACACCAACTTTAAATCCAACGCTTGCTTATCTACAAAGGATTTTAGTACAGATGAAATTATCTTTGCTAGAGTCATGACTTCAATCCATTGCAAGAGGTTGCAACTTGTGAGAAGTTGTAATTACATAGTCACAAATTTCTAACGTTGCTCGTATCTTCTTAAGAATTCTTTTGGAATCATTATGGAGATTGGGCCAGAAATTTTGTTAAAGGCATAAATTTAAATCACATAATTACGGATTTGTGCTCAATATTAAAAATTTTAAAAAGAAACTTTATCATATATTGTGTGGAATCTCAAAACCCTAAGACCTCAATCTAGTTATATTCTCGGTCTCTTTCTCTTGTAGGAATTTGTTTAATGAATTAGGTTCAACATGAACTATTGGCTAGTTTATAGAAGTTTGGGTTAGGGATATATCTAGACTTTATGGAGATCTTATCGATGAAGTTCGAATCTCGTAACATGGACGGTATCATGTGTGCATATACTATTGTTGCATAAAGGTTGTTTTGTTGTGAATCAAATGTTACATTAAAAAATTAAAAGAGTGATTTTTCCATTGACATGTGTCATAAATCAACACATAAAAATTTAGCTTAGGTAATACTAATTGTTATTATGAAGAATTATATCCTAGCAAACATTCTCATAAATCCCTTTAAGGATTAAATTTAATTGGGAGAAATCACTTTGTTATGAAGTCTGCTCCACTGTTGGCATCCTAGCATACATATAAAGTCAAAATGGACCCAAGATTGTAAAAAAGAAAGGTTTAGTGGCACAATTATTAGCTAGCCAATCAGATGCATTGGCTTCTTAGAGGGAAGATGACACTCACGCTCTCTTCTATGGGATTTCAAAGATCCCTCAAGTTAGGCACTTTAAGGGTCCCAATTTGGGGCGACAATATTAGTCAAACTTTACTCAAATTCTAAGTTGATTTAAACTTGAATTTTTTCTTAGTCGAGATGGGTTTGATACATGGTTTGAAAATATTTTGAGCAAGTTTCAATTCTATGGCAAAATTTGTTTCCAATCAAGTCTAAACTTGTGCATAATATATAAGCTATATATATTATAATATTTTTAAAACAAATATAATTTTATGTTTCTTTTGAGTTTTACTGTTTTTATTTCTATTAAAAAAATTAAATGTCATGTGAAAACTCAAAATAATCATATTTGTTATGTATTATTTAATTTGAGTCATTCTAAGTTGGTTGAAAAAGTGGTTCAAGTGGAAATATTATCATGAGAACGATGTGTTAATAATTTCGACTCAACTTGAATTTATTTCATGTCAACTTTGTACATTTCATGTCGACCATACTCAACTAAAGCAACAATTCAAGTTTGTTTGATTTTGGCTTAGACTGAAATAAAAAAAAAAGATTTTGAGCCAAGCTTAATGCCTTGGATCAATATAGAAAATGCCGAGTAGGCCATAAATGATTATGAAATCACAATTAACATTTGGCTTAGGAGTTAAGAGAGCACTCAGAGATTCTTTTGCTTGACCATTTCATTTCTTGGAAGCCAAATACTAAGTAATTTTGTAAGAACTAGCTGTAAGGAGGCACTATTAGCTTGCCTTCTAACACAATTTGTGTCTAGCATAATCACTTAAGAAATTTTCTGCCTTCTTAGCAAGTGGCATCTTTTGGTCAATGCGTGCCTTGATTGCAAATAAGATCCAACTGCCTTAGCGTGCATCATTTCCAATCATAAGTTTTTTTTTCTGAAACTGCTCCACTTGTCTTTTTGCCTTCTTTGGCTTTTCGGTTTTCTTGTTAATTGTTTAACTCTCAACCTATAGACAATCTTTTTTGGTTGTAAAATGTGGCGATTTCAATAGGGCTGAGACTTTCTTGAATATAATTATTTCATGAAGTTTGAATGAGTTTGTGTAGCTCTTTGTCCTTTTGTTTGGTTTGTCATCAACCATTTCCTGGTCTGCTCCTTATGACTACTTTTTCCATGGAGTTTGTCTTTGTGAAATCAGTGTCCTTCAGCCTTTTGTGCTGTCAACGTTCTTTGGTATACTACTGATTATGAATTATCTCATACATGGCCAACATTTTATTTGACAGAACATGCACACTTTTTCTTCAAGAGTCAAACTATGTTCATAGACTTCGCTATTTCTTTCCTCATTTTAGATAACCAGTAACCATCTTTATGATTTCTTTTTTTGTTTATTTTGTTAGTCGCGGTTTTCAAGTCCCACATTTGCTTCATCCCGAAGATTTGAGTCCCAATCCGATCTGCGAAAGAATATGCACGGCATATTGTAGGAGCTCTTTCTTTAACGAGCGAGCGTGGAAGCTTGTTTACCATAGTGCAATTAATGGTCTCCGGTTTTGCAACATTTATGGGCGCGTCGTGAGTTTTATTATTATTTTAATGCATTCGTTTCTGCTGGATTTTGATATTGCAAGTTAGTTAGTCAGACTTATCAAACTAGGTGCAGAAGGGTAAGAAAAATGCACTTATAGAGCTTGAATTCTCTCTGAAGATGATAGCACATTGTTGTTAGATCCTCATATTCTTAAAATGCAGCAATTGTTGTTTGTTTTGTATATAATTCAGAATATTTTACTCATTTAATTCAATGCCAATCCTATAAAAGAAGTGAAGCACATTTGATTGGATATCATCAGTCAGTCACTAAAACTGATTTTCAGATGCAATTAGTGACACATTTGATTGATAAGACATGTATATTGATTTAATCATTGAAATTCAGTTCCTACATTAGCAATCCTTTGATGTGTCTCGAAATATGTATACCTTTTCTCCTTTTCAATCTGTGAAGCATTTTCATTTTAACATTCGTTTAATATTCTTAAGCAAGCAATTGAGGATTCACTGCCATTGTTGCATTTTGTGAGAATATAACATTCTTATCACTTAATGATAATGTATCTTCCAACAAAAAAAGAACTTATAGTTGATTATATAGTCTCTTTTGTAACTTTTTCACTTTTTTAATCTGCAGCAGTGTAGAAGATCCCACAATTTTGGTCATGAAGGATACCGAAGGCGACATATATGGAGGATATGCTTCTCAGAATTGGGAAAGGCATAGTGATTTTTATGGAGACAATAAATCATTTTTTTGATTATATCCACAGCATCCATACTCTTGGGCAAAATAATAACTTGCAATGGGTAATGATGACCTTTTCCCCATCTTAGTTCTATTCTTAATATAAATTATGTTTTTTTTTAATTTAAAAGATTTATTATGGAGATTTACTGGAAATTTGGCTTCCACATTAGATTTCGATATAGGTAGCAATTACTAAGTATTACCATGTAAAGTTATCACATTTCCCACTATGAAATTTAGAAATCATTTTTTTTTAAATCCATCTAGTATTTCTACAACATGAGACTTTTTTTTTCTTTTGCTTTGCCAAATAATTCATGTCATGATTATTTCGACAAATTTTACGCTGGCTATCGAAATAATCATGACATGAATCCTTTAAATCATTGTGTTAATGCTAGGCGTCCCACAGGCGGCCATGACTTGATCTGATGAAAAAAAAATGTGCAGAGGCGGCGTGCGGTGTTAAATAAGCAAGGGTTCCCACATTATGGGGCGGATCAAAGAAGTTAGTTCATGAAACTAGAATTAGGTTAGGATCTTGGAATATAGGTACTTTTATAGGTAAATTAATGAAATTAATATATGTTATTGGTTCATAGAAAGATAAATATTTTATGTGTTCAAGAAACTAGATGGGTTGGGGAGAAAGGAGATTGATAGTTTAGGTTTTAAATTTTGGTATTCAGGCAGTTGAGCTAGAAATGGTATATGTGTGATTATAGATAAAAGTTTGAAGGATAATGTTATAAATATTAATAGATGTGGAGATAGAATTATAGCTTTAAAGATTATTGTTGATACTAAGATTATCAATGTTATAAGCATTTATGCTCTTCAAGTAGATTTGGATGTAAGCTCAAAAGAAAATTTTTGGAATGAATTAGAAGGATTAATACAAAAGATATCTCTTGAAGAAAAAGTATTTATTGGAGGAGATTTAAATGGATATGTTGGTAGAGTGGTATAATATTTTAAAAATATTCATGATGGTTATGGATTTGGAGTGACTAATGAAGAAGGTGGGATTATATTAGATTTTGTTTTAGCTTATGATTTTGTAGTTGCTAATACTGTATTTAAAGAAAGAGATGAACATATTATTACTTATAAAAATGGACCTAGTAAAACACAGATTGAATATTTTCTAATAAGAAAAATAGATCGTTTAGATTGTAAATATTGTAAGGTCATTCCAAGTGAAAGTTTAAGTACCCAACATCGATTATTAGTTTTAGATTTTAAGATGAAAGATTGTAAGAGGAAAAATATATCTAATTATTATCTTAAGATTAGATGGGGACACTTAAAGAATACAAGTAAAAATATTTTAAGAGCAAGCTATAAGAGTTTAGAATTTGGGATGTTCATAAGGAAGCTAATGTTATGTAGGAAAAGTAGCAAGTGAAATTAAGCAAGTTGCTAAAATGTGCTTGGAGAATCAAAAGGAAAAACTTCTTTTAATAAAATAGTTGGTGGTAGAGTCAGAGTGTGCAAGAAAAAAAAAGATAAGAAATAAGATGCATTGTTATAAAACTTGGTTTAGATGTAAAAACATGGAGAATTGGGAAAAATATAAAGTGACCTGTAGAGATTCTAAGAAAGAAATATATGATGCAAAAAATTTAACTTTTAGTGATTTATATAATAGATTAGATACCAAAAAAGGTGAAAGATGTATGTATAAGTTAGTCAACCAAAGAGATAAGAGAAGTAAAGACTTTGTTCAAGTGAGGTGTATTAAGGATGAAGATAATAAAATGTTTAGAAAATAATATTGAAAATAGGTGGATGAGATATTTTGATAAACTTTTTAATGAAGGATCTGAAAGTACGATTGATTTTAGCAACCTTAATATTCTAAACAAAAATAAAGAATTTTATTTTTATCGTTGTATTAGTAAATCTGAAGTTAGAGAAGCTTTAACGAAAATGAAATGTGGAAAAACAGTAGGAACTGATGATATTCCAATAGAAGTGTGGAAATGTTTAGGAGATCAAGGAATTTCTTGGCTTACAAATCTTTTTAATGTTATTTTAAAGACTAAAAGGATGTCAGATGAGTGGAAAAAGAGTTTGTTGGTTCCTATATTCAAGAATAAAGATGTTGCTCAAGAGTGTGCAAATTATAGAGGAATTAAGTTAATGTGTCATACATTAAAATTATGGGAGAGAGTAATTGAGCATAGGTTATGATGTGATACAAAGTTTCTCACAATCAGTTTGGTTTCATGCCAGGTAGATCTACTATGGATGCTATATATTTGTTAAGAGGTTTGATGGAGAAGTATAGAGAAAGTAAGGAGGATCTACATATGATATTTATTGATTTAGAGAAAGCTTATGATAAAGTTTCAAGAGATGTTCTTTGGAGAGTTCTAGAATATAAAGAAGTTAATATTGGTTATATTCAAGTCATTAAGGATATATATACTAGAGTTGTTACTTGTGTCCAAACACGAGGATTGACAAAATATTTTTCTATTTCAGTTGGATTACATCAAGGATCAGTTTTAAGCCCTTATCTTTTTGCTTTAGTTATGAATGTTCTTACTAGGCATTTATAGGAAGATGTACTTGGTGTATACTTTTTACTGACAACATTCTTCTTGTTGATGAGACTAGAGAGGGAGTCCAAGAGAAACTTGAATTATGGAGGTCGTCTGATGTTATTAGTAGAATTCAAGTTGGATGGTTGAAGTGGAGGAATGCATCTGGTCTGTTGTGTGTTAGAAAAGTTCCACTTAAACTTAAGGGAAAATTTTATAAGATGGTGGTAAGACTTGCAATGACTTATGGTGCAGAATGTTGGCCAATAAAAGAGAAGCATAAGATTAAGTTAAGTATTACAGAGATGAGGATGCTCAGGTGGATGAGTGGCTTTACTCTTAGAGATAAAATGCGAAATGAGTATGTTCGGGAAAAAGCTGGAGTAGCTCCAGTGGCAGATAAGATTAGAGAGAGTCTTGCCTTAGATGGTTTGGCCACATAAAGCGTCGGTCGTCTGATGATCCGATTAGGAGAGTAGATGCATTAAATTTGCCTTATGTTAAGAAAGTTAGAGGTAGACCTAAAATGACTTGGTTAAGATGTATAAAAAATGACTTTAGTATACTTGAATTAAATGAGAATTTGACACATAATAGGACACAATGGAGATGAAGGATTCATGCAGGACCCCCAAGTGGGATAAAGGCTTGTTGTTGTTGTTCGCCAAATAATTACTACAAATGCATTAGCCATTAATGTATGGAATCTTAATATTTATGCCATAATGTGTCATGTGCCTTACTATCCAAATTTAGGATAGATTGTTCCGATTGTTTGGGGTCGATCATGTAACACTATCGCATTTGGTTCAAGAGCGGAAGGGGAAGAGAAGTGAGGAGCGAGGAGAAGGCGACAAATGGTGGCAGAAATGATTGTCTTGGCCTTGAGCGATGATGGTGATGGTGAGGTTTAGATCTGGGCACAATGGCAACATTGATGGCAATGATGATAGAAGCGGTGATAATACTTCTTGGATGCATGCTTGGGGACGAACTTAAAAACTGTGTTTGTCTCTCTCAGGAAAAGATGCTATAAATCCATTGGAAGAAATAAGAATTATTAGATGTAAGCTTACTTAGATACTTTGAAAATCACCCTTCAAGAATTAGGAGCTTTTTGCACCATGACATTGCTCTAAGCGAACAAAATTTCATCATATCGCCTCTTACCAAATTCATATATGAAACCTAATTCTTTATCTTCTCGGTGTAAATTTCAGCTTTCAGATAGCATCCCCAATGGCATCGGCGTGTATGGATCACTCGCCTCTTCCTCTCGGCGAACTTGATCGGGCACTCATTCGCATGCACTACTTTCGCATGCTTGTAAAGAACGTGTTAGGCCCGTGATGAGTCTGTTGGGACGAAAGGAATCAGTGGCAACAAGACTACTGAGCTTGCCAAAGGTGCAGGTTACGGAGATTGAGAGACCGTAACATGTCAAGATGGTTGGCCTTGCTAATTCAAGTGAGTAGCTTCACGTAAGATCACCTCTTACATTATCATCTATTCAATCTATCAGGTTTATTCTGATGGATGGATTATAGTTGTAGTTTTATATGGCTGTGAGATAAAAGAGGAAGACTGTGGTCTTTTTAGTAGAAAAATATAATTTTTCATTTTAATCTATTTGTCGATGGTTATATTATATATTACTCAGCAGCATAACTATAATTTAAGTAATGGATATATTCGTTTATGAAATGGAATTTGGGCTATTGACAAAAATAAATTTAAACTTCAGATGGAATTTTTTCAGCTTGATTCAATTAAAACATAATCCTCATGTAAGATTCTTAGAGAATAATTTTATTAGTTGTATGCTTTCCAATTTCAACAACAATACAAAAAAAAAAAAAAAAATTGATATAAGAGAGAATAGATTAACTCCATAGATTAAAGGGAATGCCATCTAACTTTATAAGAGAGTATAATAAATTTATTTTGTACCATAAAATAAAAGCATAATAGAATATCAAAATAACTTATCAATAATACTTAAATATTTTCCGAAATAGAGAAGTCTTTATAGTACTCTTTAATCCACTGTTTAATAATATGGACTTCTCTTTTCTCACGTCTTGAAGCCATTTTGGGTCTTCCTTTGTCGATCCTCTTAGATCCACATGATGAGCTCTAAAATTTGAAATTATAAATTAATTATAGGCTAATGATAATATAAATGATTTTTATGCATGTGTGTGTTAGAGAGAGAGAGAGAGAGAGAGAGAGAGAGAGAGAGAGAGATTCTATATACTAACCTTCAGGTGCTACTATTGCTATCAGTGTCTTCGAAATAGATTTCAAAATCCTGGGATCAAAAAAGAATACTTACATTTCGCTTAAATATTAGAAGACATGAATGAAAATTTATGCAGAAAACATCAAAATCTTTTTATTTTACAAACTAACACCTATATTATTTTAAAAATTTTGAATACAAATAAACAGCATGAACAACAAATTTTAGTTCAAATACAATATCAATAAATAATTAAATATTTTTATACGAAAATTACAACATTACTAACAAATTAATCTAAGAAATTAACATTCTTATCAATAAGAAGCTATCTACTCACCCTCCACCACTCCATGGATCCTTCAATCCATTAAAGAATATAATATTACTCCCAAATCTCTTCAATGCTTTCTTAATATTCTGCAAAAAAAAATAATAATAAATCTCTTCATAATTACAAATTAAATAGCCTTGCATTATATTTTAATTAATTAATAAGATAAATTAAAATGACTCACATGTGCGCCAAATTCCGTGTTGAGCCAAAAATAGCGAGGCTTTACATGCAAATGAGATGCCATCGATTAGGTCTTGTATCTTTGAATTGTGTGGTTTCCTGAAAGATGCTCTCTTTGCTGTTTCCTCCCGTTGGAAGTTCAAATTCCGTGCATGTCTATTTCACCTCATCATATTAATTAATTTGCGGTATTTTTTTGAGTAATTTGAAAGTAATTTTGCAATATCTACGTTGCGCAATTTCTATTAGAGAGATTATTACATGCGGAATTTGAACATAACTCTACAGTCAAATTTTAATAATATAGTATCATGTTATGTATTAGCTGTAATACTATATATTATTATATATTGATATAATATTAATTGTACGATATTATACCATATTTATATACACAAATTGAGTGCTATATTATGTTATATTATTGGAATCGAGATGTAAAAGTTACATCAGAACTTTACATATAATAATTTTTCTTTCTATTATAAAATTATTTGGGGAATTATTGTTAAGCTAAGTCATCTCTTTATTATTGGGTTATATCATTTAATATGAAAAAACTGGCAAGAATCCGTATTTAAAATAATGAATTTAAAATGAATATAATACATAAATAATTGGGCTTTGCATTATTTGATTATAACTAAAAAAATAGAGTCAAAATTAAAAAATTTTGTTTTGGATGATTTGATTTTAAGATTATTTATCTTTAAAATATTTAAATTTTTGATTATTTTGACCGTTTAGTGATTCAAAATTTTAGATAAAATCAAATATAGATTAAATACTAATAAATTAAAGTTCTTTCACCATTCAAATAAGAATCAATTGATTGCAGTCAAGCTTTTATATGACTTGTCTCTTATGACTTATATAATAAAAATTATTTAATGCAGAAATAATTAGTAAATATAAATAAAAATTATTTAATGATTATTTATTAATGATCGAACAGAGACAATCAAATCAAATTAATATTCGATTTGGTTTTGTCCTAAATCCTGTTTGGCTAATTTACTTCAGTATTTTTCAGCATCTAAAATCAATTAATTTTATAAATTTATCATCCAAACTATTTAAGCCAAGTAAATACACATCTTATTAATAATTAATAAAAATTTATATTATATTTATGTCAAAATAAATCTTATAATTTTAAAATTTATTTTAATCAAATGAAAATCAAAATACCTTTGATCCAAATATTTTCTATTATTATGAGAAAAAAAAAACAAAAACTATAAATTTAATTACCTGCCAAGCCCAGTCAGTATAGCTAATTCCATTACTGGGAGCAACGCTGATATTAAAGCATTCACCTTCAGTCCCCGTAAAATTGTAATATATATTCATAGCACCGTATAATTTGGCGAAAGTATTATTTCCAGCATTAAGGTTGTCAATGGCTTTGCACATCTGCAGGAGTCGAATCAATCTCAATTTTAAAAGAGGTAAATTTATATTTTAGAATAAAAATAAAAGATAAAAAACTTTTAGATGAGAGCAAATGACTAATTTTAATAAAAATTATAAATTGCCCCTCCCTCAACCATATAAAACTTTTAACAAATAATAATTAAGTGTAAGTCAAAAATATAAATAAAAAAGTATATAAATTTATATAAAAAGATTTAGGTAAGTAGATAAGAGAAGTTAACCATAGTAAAAAATCATAAGTAGATAGGAGTAGAATATATGATTTTTAATTAATTACCTCGTTCACAGGATTAGCAGGAAGTGGTTGAAAGACAGTAGAAGGAGTTGGGTAATCAGCCATTGCACCAAAGACGAAAGCAGTTCTTAACCAGCCTTTGGCATATAAACCTTGGCCTCTACATTGAATATTTTAATATAAGACAAACTAATAAATTAAGCCAGAAATTATTTATATAAAATAAATAAATTAATTTAAATGGATATATTTGAGAGCATGGCTTTTTTAGAGTAATTAAGTAACTATGATTCTTACTTGCAAAGTCTTAAAGAGTTCTCCATCTTCTCTTTCTCAACGCTATTATTGTTTGCCTTATCTATCTCGTCCCATGAGTTCTTTATCAGCTTGTAACAGTTCTCACTTGCACTCTGAAACAAAGCACATGAATATATTTTATAAATAATTATACAAATTATAATTATATCATTAAAAGGAAAAAAAAAATATTTTAAGTATTGTACTGATGGGAGCATACCCTGAAATCTTTAGTTATGATATTGTTGAAGATATATGGATCGAAATTTGGATCAATTTGTAAGATTGGAGCAGATGAAGCTAAGGCACCAATGGCCAAATGAGGATACTTCAGTCTGAACCATGCAGCCAACACTGTCGAAGAAGAAAGATTGACTAAAAGGTAAGAAGTGAAGGGCTTTTGGAAAACTTGATTTCTCGAATAATATAGTTTCGTTCAATAGATTTTTATTATTCATGAATAAATTGCGAATTATTTGTTAGTCAATTTTAGCTGTTTAGTGTTCATGCATGTTTTAACATGCAAAATAGTTAACAATAATACTTAACTTCCTCCATAGGATCCACCAAAAACTACGACTGGAGAGCTCTCTGCAGTAAGATTCTTCTTCAGATCAACTATCAGAGTTGCGAAATCCGCAAGCGCCTGCGATACGCTCAAGAATCCAGCAGTGCTTGAGTTCTTAAAAGCTTCTTCTTCGCTACCAAATGGGAGCGACTTCCCATTGTATCTATGCTGTGTCCAAAATAGAAAGGATTAGGCCCCCAAATTCCAACTAATAACTAGAAATTATTAGTAAGAGCGATGCTGTTAAGGGCTCATTTGGTTTTCCAATATAGAAAACAAAAACAAAAAAAAGAAGAAGTTTTCAACCCAGTAATCTCGATTAATTAAATACTCTGCTGGAAACTGATATAACTCTCTGGCCGATAGTTGAAGTGATCTAAAATATTGAGTAAAATACTTAGTCTCATAATCATGGCTGCTTCTTTCTCTGAACTATGCCTTTTGAGATCTGAAGTCTCCAGTAATGAATGGAAGTAGCCATGGGACCCGGAGAAAGAAGAAGAAAAAATAACAAGTGTAGTGAGAAGATGATTGAATTCATTGTAATTGTAAGAGCGTTTGTGTTTAATGGGTTTTATAAGAGGTTTTCAGGAAGCTTTGATTCATTCTTGTTTAAGTGCGTTTCTGAAAAAAAAAAAAAAGAGGCTTAGGTGAGAATATTTTGATTAATTATTCTGAATGAAAATTATTGAGAATATATTAATTTTATGAAAGCTTGAAACTGATTGATTAAAAATATATTAACTTTCAAATCAACAAAGGTGACCATTCAGACGTGTGTTAATTAGGCGAGCGATATTTGAGTGGTTTGAAGAATTATATTGGCTCAAGCTCAGTCTTGGTGAAAGTTTGAGTTGAGAAGTCGGATCGAATCGAGCTTCGAGCTCGATCGCTCGATTGTAATGAAAGCAATGCTCAAATCAAGCGGCCGGTTCGAAATCCAATCGAACCGGCTCGAAATGCAAACGAGCCGGCTCGTTCGGCTCGTTCAGCTCGTTAGGGAATCAATCTCATCCGTCGAATTAATCGGACGGCGATCTGTTTTCGGGCTCGCGGCGAGCGGGCGGGCCCGACTCACCGTTAAATCTCGCGCGCGAGCCGAGCGAAACCGTCGGCTTCGAAATTCTCGAAATAAATTGAAACCACATTTTGGCTCAATCGGCTCGTTTGCCAGTCGATCTCGATTGAGCGCAGTTAGTCGACTTTGGTGCATGATCTTCGAGCTAATTTCTCAGCCCTACATTCAGAAAGATTAACTAGCTGGCGGTGAAGTTTATATGTTTGTTTGATGTTGTTGTCAATTTTGTGAATTTCATTCTCCATTTGTCCCAGCTTGATTCCACTGGGAGTTGTCAGAGTAATTTTCTGCTAAAAAAAAGTATTATTTTTATTGATGTTTAATGTGTTATAATAATCATCAAAGAATTGATTAGCGTGAATCCTTGAGCATTTCTGAAATTGCTACAAATGTCATTTCTGAAATTGCTACAAATCCTTGAGCATTTCTGAATTTCATTCTCCATTTCTCAAAATGCTACATATGTCACTAATATAAAACTAAATTAATATTATATATACAATTCTTTTTTATATAAAATTTTTTTTTTGGCCATCGTTTTAGCCTGAATATGATTTTTTATTCGTTAATGAATGATATAGAATGTAATCAGTACGAATAATGCTACAATTAATGGCTAGCTACATAAATGAGACAAAAAAAACGACGCAATCTAAGTTATTTTTTATTTCATTTTTATTTTTTTCTTTGGGGGCATTTACATGTATAGCACACAATTTTTATATATTTATATATATATTACACCTAAATTTTTATATTTACTTAAATAACTCTAAAATCTTTATTATCACATAAAAAATAGCATCATCATTAACTTTTTAAAATGAAATGCAACTTTTTATGTATAAAAAGGTGATACTTTTGTAAATATTAAATTGTAAGTATTAGATATGTAAATTCATAAATTCATAAGAATTATGTGTGGTGTATGTAATTTTTTTTTTTTTTAACTTTTATTATTCTATTGAATTTTTATTATATTTATGCGCCATTTTGTGTTTTTGCAAGAATTGCTTTGTATTTAAACAGTTTGGGTATAAAAAAAAATAAATATCATTTCATTAAATATTCTAAGTTTAGGGTGTTTGTAACACTTGTTAGTGTTTGAAAAAATAATGATGAAGCTGTTGCTGAAAAAATAGTTATGTAAAAAAGCTATAATTATTATAGAATCGTAGATTTTGACCTTTGCTATAAGTAATTATATAAGTTAAAAAATATAACTTTTTCGTTATAAATTTTTTAAAATATAGCTAAAATATGAAAACGTATTGCTACTGCACCACTCTCCAAATACACCCTTGGTTATCCAACCTATAGTATCACATGCACAATCTGATGAAATATTGTGACTCAAACTGAATTAATCGAAGCTTCCTCTCTATATTCCAAAACATGTAGGCTCCTTGTGCGAGTCAAATATATATAAATAGAATTTGTAACCAAGGGTTACATGCTTCCAAGAGCATTTTCAAACCATTAGATTTAGAAGTCCAAACATATAAGATAACGGCTATATTTATAAAATTCTCTATATGATCAAGCACAATTTTTAGCTCATGCATTCATCCTAGGATATTAAAATATTGAGAGTATATATATCACATAATTTTTATGTATTTACATATCTAACACTCAAATATCAACTTTTATATAAATAATATTTCAATCTTTAATATCACATCAAAAATATTATCATCATTCACTTTTAAAAATTAAAATGCATATTTTTTAATGTTTTGATCTATAAAATAACTTTTAAAACCTAAATATTTTAGAAAGGTTTATAATCAAATAGCTAAAATGATATTCCAATAATGAAGATTCAAAGAATAAAAGTAAAATTTGAATCCAAGCACATTTATCTTCCAAATTGGCCTAAAATGAATCAAATTGAACACATTCAAATTATATCAGCTATTAAGGATGATTTTTTGTTGTTAGTTCGTCTAATAAGATATGAACTTTTTAGAGGTTCCAAATAACATCATAGTTATTTTTAAGGCCTTAAATTTTATTTATTAACCTTCTCAAGATTAATTAATATTTATTAACTTAATTAGATTCATGGCGTCGAGATCACATGAAAAAATATGTATTATTCATACACCTAACTTAAGAAAATTATCAAATTTATTATTATTATTATTTTAAGTAAACATAAAGGAATAAATGATCAAACTTTTATTTTTGGTGTTATTAGGGATAAGGCTGCAATCGAACCGAGCCGAGCCGAGCCGAGCATGTATGTGCCCAAGCTTGAGCTTGTTTATTATTATTGAGTTCGAGCTCGATTCGAGCTTTTAAGAATAGTGTTCAAGCTTGAGCTTGTTTATCATTATCGAGCTCGAGCTCAATTCGAGTTTGTTCACGAGCTCGGTTCAAATTAGATTATCGAGTTTGTTAATGAGCACCTCATTTAATAAATTAAACGAGCTTTAATCAAGCCTTAATCGAGCTCATTCACGAGCAACTTATTGAGAAATAAACATGAGTTGTATCAAGTAAATCTTATTAAGCCTAAAAAAAATTATTTGAATAATTCTATTCACAAACAAGCCTTAATCGAGCCGTAATCGAATCTTAATTGAGCTCTTTAGTGAGCTTGTTCATGAGCTTTAAATGATACTGTTTATGAACATAAATGAACCGAACGACAAGCTGTTCAAGTTAAATATTTTTTTCAGGAAGTTTTAGAAAAATATTAAATATTATAGTTATCAAACTATCAGTAATCAAAATACTTAAAATTTAAAATATATAAAGTGCATGATTTTCAACACTTAACAATACACATAATTAGATTCAAAATAAATATAATACAAAATTTACAATAATTTTATTTATTAAAAATTATTAATAAATAACTCTTAAAATTGAAAATTAACATCTAAATTATTTATGCTGGGTCGTTTGTTATATTATGTTATGCTTCTTTCAAAAATTTTACCTTTCGAAGATATCATGACATAATTGAAATATAATATATTTTTTATTCAAATAATAACTGTAGAAAAATAAGTTTAAAAATTAAAAAAAATTAAAAAAAAATTTAGGATAGGATACCTAGAGGCCTAGAAATCAATATTGTTTAATTATAATATGGCTAAGGGTGCATTTAGCTTGCGGTACAGTTCGAATTACATCACTTAGATGTTAGCAGAGCAACGATACAATTATGATTGGGCTATGTTTTCATATAATTGAAGTTTTCCTAAACATATCCTAAACATATAATCAAATACACAAACATATACAACAACAACAACAACAACAACAAGCCTTAATCCCACTAGGTGGAGTCAACTACATGAATCCTTCGTCTCCATTGTGTCCTATTATGTGTCAAATTCTCATTTAATTCAAGTATACTAAGATCATTTTTTATACATCTTAACCAAGTCTTTTTAGGTCTACCTACCTTTCTTAACATAAAGGCAAATCTAATCTACTCTCCTAACATCATGACGACCGACACTTTATGTGGCCAAACCATCTAAGGCGACTCTCTCTAATCTTATCTACCACCGGAGCTAACTTTTTCTCGAACATACTCATTTCACATTTTGTCTCTAAGAGTAAAAACCACCATCATCCTCATCAGTAACACTTAACTTAGTCTTATGCTTCTCTTTTATTAACCAACATTCTACACCATAAGTCATTGCAGGTCTTACCACCATCTTATAAAATTTTCCCTTAAGTTTAAGTGGAACTTTTCTATCACACAATAGGCCAGAAGCATTCCTCCACTTTAACTAACCAACTTGAATTCTACTAATAACATCTCCATCTATTTCACCATCATTTTGAACAATAGAGCCTAAATATCTGAATCGCTCACTCTTATTAATGACTTGTTCACCTAATGTCACAACACTACCACTAAAACTTATACAACTAAAATTACACTCCATATATTCAGTTTTAGATCTACTTAAACAAAAACCTTTATACTATAAATATTCTTTTTATGTTTGTCACCCCCGATAAATAATTGCGGAAGGTGAATAGATTTAGTTTATTTTAAGTTTTTAAGGATTGAATTCCATTTAAGTAGTTTTAGATTATTACTTAATTTGAATTAATTTGATTTGAAAAATTGATTAATTTGAATATATTTAATAGCTTTAGATCCTGCCAACTCTATTTTAGTACTTAGCAGAGGATTAGATCTACTACCACATGACATAATCAATATTTCACTAATTTGGACTCATTATAATAGATTTTTAGGCTTTGTTAACCCATACTTAATCCTAAGACTAAATCGGGAAACAACCTACGCAGCATCCTCAGACACTTGAATTTAAGCATTCAACATAGTGTCGGGACCCATACAGGTGTATTTGATAATGCCTTAATTAACATCTTCTGTTCGCTTGTACGATGTGTTGCGAATTCGGTGGTATTTATTTCAACTTTATATTTTCAATTCAGAATAGTGCAGCTTCATTTATATCTTTTTCAACTTAGCTTATTAAATATAATCCTTATTGCTTAATTCACACTTGAATTGCATTTGTATTTGAATGCTGGCTATCAAGCTTAATATACATGTCTTGTGATTTTGATTATAAATCCAATTAAATTTTCACTTAGATCATTTAAAGTGACATATTGTAAGAATTATATTCATGGTTATTGACTATGTATCAAATTCTTTATATGTCTCACTTAAACTTTCACGACACTTCTCAACTTGCCTGGAAGTAAGCTATCAAGCTTCATAGAAGTTCTCCATATTTAATTGTGTTCAATTGAAATCATTTTAATTCACTTGGAATAAGATATAATAACTTCAATGTTTATTGTGTGAGCCATTTAATTTTGTGCTTGCAAGTGGATTATCAATTCTTTTAATTATTTCAATGCTTGAATGTTCATTGAAAGGTTTCGTAAGCATTTGATGAATTTCTAAAATTATTTCAAGCTTGGCCTAAGATTTCTAAGCCATTCAATTTAATTAGTGAGATGAGTAATTATATTTAGACGATCACTAAAGGTTATATTTGTGCTCATTGAAAAGTTATATGATTATATTTTTAAGCAAACTATCAGACTCCCTATAAGCGCTTGTAGTTATTTTTTTATTCATTATTATGCTCAAAATTTTGATTTAAGTCTTTTATTTAGTTCCATTTAAAATCTTTGATTATCACTTTTTTTTTATTTTCTATGTCTAAAAATTTGATGAAATTTCAACGGTCTCACGACATCATCCCCACGTCGGGGGCTGCATCGGGAGTGTTTTGGCTTTCTGGGTATGCCCTAATGAGTGTAGCGAGTGGTGTCTTGCGACACCACAACCGATTTCCATCTCGTCACGCCCTAATGAGCGTGATAAGGCTTTTAAACCTGAAAGAAGATAAATGCAATGCAATATATATTCATTTCTTATTTTTTAAAAGTCTAAGAAATACAAGCATATATATATATATATATATATATATATATATATATATATATATACATATATATATATATACATATATAGATATATATATATATATATATATATATATATATATATATATATATATATATATATATACAATATATATATATATATAGGGATGAGGAAGAGCGAGGTTGAATATGAGAACTATGAGAGGAACCCGCCTAATGATGATGTTTCTCTTTGGCTACGGCAAGAGGAGAAATTAAAAGGGGACAGAAATGGCGATGTTGGAAACCGAGAGAAGAACCTACCTAATGATGATATTCTTCTCCAGTTAGGACGAATGGAAAGGTCAGAAAGGGAGGTAGAAATGGGTAATGCCATAAACCAGGAAAAGAACCCACCCCGTTGGGTAAGTGGAAAAAAAGAAGAACCTCCTAATAATGGTGTTCCTCTCAATTGCAAAAGCATTTAAAGTGGATTAAGGAAATGAGGAATTTTGGATTGAGAAATCTGGAAAATGAAATTTTGGATTAACTTTTGTGAGAGGAAAATAGGATTTTGATTTTTGAGAGGTGAGAAGAGGGAAGGAGGAAGGAAAAGAAGAAGAGAAAGATGAAGAAAGAAAGATGCTCTTGTTTTACTTGTGGTTGGAGAGAAGAGGAAGGGAAGTTTCCTTTGCGGTTTTGGATGAGGGAAGTGGAAGAGAGAGCCCAATTTTGGATCCCCTTCCTTTTGATTTTTCTACGATTTTTTGAGGGAGGATCCAAGTGAAGGAGGGAACAATTATGTGTGAATGGGAGGGAGCGATTATGCGCTTGAAGGGGAGGAGTCGGTGAGGAGGATCTTACATGCTGCTCCTTGATTAGAGTCCTAGCTAAGGGGTTGAGCAAATGGAAGTCTTGTGCATGAAGAGGAATAGGATGTCATCTTCATGAGGTTCAAGAGGATGGTGAGGGAGGAGCCGGCGTCGGTTTTGAGGATTATCCCTTTTTATGATATTTATTATTATTATTTAATCATCTTTAATATGAACCTTATGTCGATGTCATCATTTGGTCAATATATATATTGATTCAAGGTTATTCAATGTTCGATCGGCGACGGTCGTTTATGTCGCGTTTGGTTCAAGTCGACGTTATATTGGGTCAATTTTAACTCAAAATGTGCATCGCTACTTTTGTCTGCTCGACATTCATGCAAACTCATCCAAATTCAATGTCATTAGTCTTACTTGATAGATTTTGATATTTCAAAGCTAACGATATAATCAATTTTATGAACGGAGGTCATTTGGCTTGCGTCAGTGCCTCCTGATCTCGATATGCATACATACACGTTGACAATTCAATCGCTTGATCAGTTGATTATCAAGTTGTGCAATATTTATATTCTAACCAGTTTTGATGTTCTGAATGTAATGGAGAAGTCTGTTCATCGATAGGAGATCATTTGGGCTGATTTTGGTGACATCAAGATACCTTTGAGTGTTGTCGATTCGATCATTCAATTTTTCTCACTCATTTAAATTGAGCGTGGAAAATCCCATTTAATATTTTTTGGTGTTTCAAAGTTAACGGCATAATCAATTTAATGAACGGAGGTTATTTGGACATCATCACAGCTTTCTTTCCCTGATATGCGTACAGGTGCATTAACGACGCGATCGCTTGATCGGTCGATCATCAAGTTGTACAATATTTATATTCTGATCAGTTTTGATGTTCTGAATGCAATGGAAAAGTCTGTTCATTGATCGGAGATCTTTTGGGCTAATTTTAGTGACATCCAGTGTACTTCTGCCTCGATTTGCATGCTGTCACTTCCGATCATTCGAGATTTGGATAGACTCGTTTGAATTGAGTGTGGATAGTCTCATTTGATAATTTTTGGCATTTTGAAACTAAGGCATGATCAATTTTATGAATGAGGGTCGTTTGGACATCATCGCAGCTTCCTTTCTCTGATATGCATCTCAGTACATTGATAGCTTGATCGCTTGATCAGTTGCTCATTAGATTGTGCAATATCTACTCAATTTTGACATTTTGAACGTGATGGCAAAGTATGTTTGTTGATAAGAGGTTGTTTCGACCATTTTTGATGATATCTAGTGCATTTTGATCCCCGATTTGCGCATTGTCACTTCCAAAGTCCGTCGAATTTGACTTGTGGGCTTGACTCAACTTATGTGACATATATGGAGGTCAACAAATGTGATTCAGGCATGGTGTGAGTCGCATTTATTGAAAACTGGTTGACTCTTTGGGTTGGCTATGGAACTTGGATCATTTCAGCTTTGATTGTAATAGCTTAAAGAGCTTTGATAGGATTTGTCATTAGTATGATGCCTTATTTAGGACATGCTAAATGACAGGCTTGGCCAATTTGTCAGAATCGACTTGTCAGATAGATAAGAGTTCTTACACCATCTACTCCCTACTTTAATGGCTTTGTTGAAGATTTCTTTCTTTTATGTCCTTGCAGATTTGAGTTTCCTCCAACCCTAGCTTCATGCTTGATTGGGTTTGTTGGTGGAATTGATTTATTTGTTTTGATGAAGGGCTCCGCTGGGGAGTTGATTTATCCGTGGTTGGTTAGATTTGAAATTCCTTCTGTCCTAGCTTTAAGCTTGACGGACTTGATGAAGGACTGACCTGATTTGTCCATATTGACTTGTTAGGAAGTGTATGTACGTCATGAATCCTGTGCTTGCTAGCTTGACGAACTCGTTGAAAGGTGCTTACAGATGACCCAGCCTTCCAGCTTATATAAGGTCAATGTTGAGTCATCGGTCAATCAATGTGTATTTTAACAGACTAAAAACTATGTAATTCCTTTAATTTGACCACCAGCTTTGTATGAACTATAGAATTTCTTCCTCGATCCTGTGCTTTTTGCTTTGATGGGCTTGATGGTGAGATTGGCTTTGATCATTGCTCTGAGCTTGATCAGATCATTTGAGAATAAATTGATATATCACCCTGCGGGCAATATATAGATTGATTTGAGGCAGCCCTGAATTGAGAGTTTCCTCGGATTGTCTTGATCTATCGATCAAGTAGAAAGATCTCTTTGGATCCTGGTTGCTTGTAATCACTAAGCTGGATAAGGTTTGAGATTGAGCAACTATCATCGTTGGACTTAGGAGCAGAGGCTCTTTCACAATGACATTTTCTTACGGCTTGTTGAGTGAGGACAGCGTCAGCAACTCGGTCACATTTGGGCTTGTTGAGTTCGACCTTTAGAACCTACTCGGGTTTTTGACTTAAGCTGTAGTGGGTTGGTGGTTTTATCATCAGACTAACAAACGGGGGCTCTTTCACTGCTGCCTTTCTTGCAGCTTGTTGAGTGAGGAGAGCCTCAGTAACTCGGCCATTCGTAGGCTTGTTGAGTTCGACCTTTAGAACTCATCCATGTCCTAAATTTCAGGATGTAGAGTTTGATATTTTTTGAACTCAGTTGATTGAAGCTTACAAAATTGGGAGTTCATTTGACTCGATCTCTGACATTTGACGAATCTGGGAGAAAATTTTTCTTGACATTTAAGGCTGTCTTTTCATGCGTAGAAATAAATTCTTTTTGTTCCTGCAAGATTCTGCAACTTAACAATAACAATTATGAATATATTCATTGATTTCAGCATAAAGCTCGATGTCAACCTAAATTAGAATATATTCGAGGATCTCGTCTTATAACATGACGTCAACTCAAATAAACTTAACATAAACTAAAAATGCCCCTGTCTTGTAGGGGGAATTCTAAAACATATTTAGAAGATCTTTCAAGATGAAATTAAGAAAATACATTAATATTTTAATTAATAAGTTTTAAGAGGGTTTTAACATATAATATTGCTTTCATCTATGTATATAAATCTAAAAATGCCTCCTGTGTAACAGGGGAATTTTCACATAAAAGTTTTTCATATGGAGTGGGTATATTTGTTTAGGGATCTTAGCATGAAGCACGATATCAACCTAAATAGATATACTAAAAAAAATTCCTCTTGTCTCGCAGGGGGATTTCTATTAGACCTCGAGAATGTGGTCATCATGTATAATACTTTTTTAGGTAACGACCATTAATTGACGGCATTGGTCTTTCACCCTTTAGGTCAATAAGTTGGTACGCCCTTCTTTGGTACACTTTCTCAATGACAATAGGGCCTTCCCAGTTAGGCTCAAATTTTCCATCAAGTTTTTTATTATGAATAATTGGTCTTCTCAGCATCACGACCAACTCTCCTTTTTGGAATGTTTGAGCCCACACTGTATCGTCAAAAGCCCTGAACATCTTTGCTCGATAAACTTTCAGATTCTAATGAGCTTGCAATCTAACTTCATCGAGCACGTCAAGTTCCTCCATCCTCAGATGAGCATTTTGATCTTCAGTTAGAATGTATTGGATATTAGAAGTGAAAACTCAACTTCAAGTAGTAGAACTGCTTTAGTTCCAAATACCAATGAATAGGGAGTAGCTTTAGTCAGTGTCTTGTAGGTGGTTTGATACGCCCATAGTGCCTCTTTTAGTTTAGTATGCCATTCTCTCTTATTTTTAGTGAGGATCTTCTTAAGCAGTTTAACTAATGTCTTGTTGAAGGCCTCTGCCAAACCATTTGCTCTTGGGATGTATATTGAAGAGTATCTTTAATATATTTTGTGTTGATCGATGAATCTATAAATCTTTGCACTTTTGAAAGCTGTGCCATTATCAAAAATTATTCGACGCAACACTCCAAATCTATAGACCACATTATGCGTGAAGAAGTTGATCACTCAGTAAGCATTAACTTCTTTAAATGGGGTAGCTTTAGTCCACTCAGAGAAATAATCAGTCGCTGCTAGGATGAAGCGGTGTCCGGTGACGCGGTGGATCAATTGGTCTAATTGTACCCTAGCATTGAAGAATGGTATGTTTGGTGTAGTGGATTTGGAGGTTGGTGGGTTATATTCTTATTGATCTCATTTTTAGAATGAGCTCTCAACACCTCCATCTTAGACATAGGACTCCTCTTAGACTTTAAGAGTTCCTTAGTCTTAAGACACATCTAGTGATTAGGTGGATACTCTCACCTAGCCCTAGAAAACTTAGAAGAGTTAGCCATAGGAATAGGTCATGCCTTATGGGTGTTAGAAAAGTTTCCTACCCTTTGGCTTAAACCATTCCTCACTTTCCTTCTTTCAAGTCAAAATCCAAATTAATTCTATTTGATTTTCTCCAAATTAAAATCAATTCCATGATTGAAATCCATGAATCAAATCTATGATTGAAACCCATGATCAAAATTTATCAAAAATTCCTAAGTCCTTAAGCCTTAAGCAAAATCATGATTCAAACCTATTCAAGATTTGAGATTTTCTCATAATCCATTTATATTTGTATTTATATTCACATATATAAATGAAATATAAATTCAACCCATCAAATCAAATTCAAAATTCGAAATCAATTCATGAAAATTTTCTTAAGTCCCTTTAATTTTCTATTAAAGGACTTAAGCTAAAATCAACTCTAAACCTTGATCAAACCAATTCAAATTCATGGGATTTTCTCAAAAATTTATTATATCCTCATTTATATTTCCATATGTAAATGAAATATAAATATAAATAAATTAAATCCAACTCAAAAATTAAATTACAAATTTAAAACCCTTGAAATTCCCTTAAATCCCTTAATTTTCCATTAATGGATTTAACCTAAACTTTGATCAAACCTATTCAAACTCATTAGATTTTTTCAAAACTTATTTGTATTCTCATATATAAATGAAATATAAATATAAATCAATCAAATCCATGTAAAAAAATTAAATCTCTAATTAAAAATTCTTAAATCCTTTAAATTCCCTTTAATAAATTTAACCTAAATCAAGATTAAAATCTTTCAAATTCTTGAAAATTTCTCACGATCAATTTATATTCTCATTTATATTCACACATATAAATGAAATATAATTCAAACAATCAAAACCAATTCCAAAAATCAAACTCAAATCAACTCAAAATCAAATATAAGACTTTCAAGTTAAAATCTTGAACTTAATAAAATCATTTTCAAATCAAGCCAAATCATTGATTTTATCTCATGGTTCAATCAATCCTACAATCATGAGCTCATATATAAATCCAAACCTCAAGCAAAGAATTAAAACCCAAATCAAAAATCAAACCCAAGACCCCTTCATTTTCTTCCTTTGAATATGAAATTCTTAAAATGAATCAAAACCCATTTGACTTCAAATCACTTGTAAGTGGATTTATATTTCAATCATAAGTCTATATATAAGATCAGTCAACCTCAAATCAAGCTTTGACTAAGCCATTTGACCCACTTAGGCTCACTTGACCCAAAGTAACCTAAAAAACCCTTATGAGCCAACTTTTGATCCTAACCAAATTAGATTGAACCAAACTCATATATCCCTCTCATCATGATCAACAATCATCATGGGATGATCAATCAATCAAATTGGGTCAAACCAAGTCAAACATAAGGGTTGACCAAGTCAACACTTAACCTAAAATGAAACCTTACATAACCAAAATCAACCATAGGCTAAAATGTTTGAAACCATTTATCTAAGTTCACTCATGGCCCATGTTTGAACTTGACCAAGCCAACATTTGAGCTTAACCTAGGCCAAATGGCCCACTAGACCCAAGTTGACCCATTTTGTCCTAAAGGGCCAAAATATGTCAAAACTTGATCTAAGCCAAATTGATTGAAACCAATGGGTCAAGTCCATTCAAAAACACTTGTGGAACTTGACCAAAGCCTCAATTGGCCAACTAGACCCAACCTAGCCCAATTGACCTTAGACCCAACATGACCTAAAGGGGTCATGTTGGGCCAAAATTGAACCTACCCCAAATTGATTGGAAACAAAGATACCAATCCACTCCATATGACTAACCTAACCTAAACCAACCCTGACCTACCTCAAATAGGTCAAATGGGTCAAATAGGTCAACTTGACCCATTTGGCCTAAATGAAGTCATATGAGCCAAAACCAAATCTATTCCAAATTGAACCTAACCAAAGGAACAAAAACAATTCAAATGGTCATATGAACTTGACCCAACCTTTGGTTTGACCCAATTTGACCAATTGGTCAACTTGACCCAAGTTGACCCATCTTGACCTAAATGGGTCAACATGAGCCAAACCCTATCAAATCGATTCGAAATCCAATGAAACTTGGCAAAACCTAGTTTCTCCACATACCTAACATGTACAAAGTAGAAAAATAGTAAAATGACCATTTTACCCCTAGGCCATAGAACAAATTTTGGCCTAACCCATGGGTATTTTGGTCATACCCTCTTTACAATCACTTGAGGCTTTCCTAAAAGCTCAAGGGAACTTAGTGATGAGTGGTGCATCCAACCCAATGGGTTTGGGTCCTTTTTGACCCATAGACCAAACCGACCATAGCTTGAAATTGAGTTTCCAAATTCCCTCCTAAGCTCAAATTCAACACATGGGAAGTTGGCAATCCACTCAAGGGATCAAACTGACCATGTGCACACTCAAAACCATCAAAACAACCTCTTCAATCTAAACAATTGTATCAAAATGATAAGGAATGGTTCGGTCTTCCGATTGCCATAGGGGGAGATATACTCCCCCTAATTCAATGAAATTTCACTTCACTCACTGTCGATTGGAGCCTAGGAACCCAGAGAAACCATCTTAGAGCATTCCTAAGCTTCTTAGATAGGATTTGAATTCTCTAATTCTCAGTTTTGCACAATGCAAAATAGGGGAGATCAATCTATTAGCCAACTTCCTCTATACTTAATCTTAATCCAATTCCCCTTGCACACTCCATGAGAGGGTCAAGTTGAACTTGTCCAAGCTCTGATTGAAGTTCCCATAGCAAGGAAGTACTCAATTGGATCAAAGCTGAAGCCCAAGTGAAGTGGTGTTGCTCCACCCATTGATCCACTCAATCCCAAGGCCTAGGAATTTCAACAGGGCTTCGTCTCCACCAGACAAAGCTACCTCATCGAGCTCGAGTGCCGGTGATCACCTTCGGTGAGGTATGTAATTTTTTGACCACTTAGCTTGATAAGTGTTGGTCCTTTGTGAAAGAAACATCCATGGCATGAGAAATCCACTTTTGGATAGGTTAGTAATTGTGTTTACAAGGTGTGGGTTGATTTTTGTATGATTCCATGTTAGATCGGGCTCAGATCTCCCCTTAGATCATGGATAGTCTCCGTTGATCCTCATGGAAGAACTTGGCTCATCTCAGTCGTCCATCCGTGCATTTTAGATGGATGCCTAAGATTATTTATCATGTTTAGTAAATCCATTATTCTTTTAAAACCGTGGGTGAATCCTTAGCCGTCCGATCTTTGATCGGACGGCCAAGGATATTAGCACGTGCGCCGCCACTGCCATTTGTGCTGTGACGTTTAAGTCAAACCCTCATGGTGCGATGCATGTAAAGCATGCTGACCTTCGATGCCATGCGTCACGTCGTGAGCTGAGGATTAAGTAGGGATTAGTTAAATGCCTAATTAATTCCTAATTAATCCATAGAAATTCTAAAATTCATAACTCTTCATAGAAAAATAAAAAAAATAAAAGGAAAAATGCTATGAAAAGATAGTTTCATCTAGAATAATTTAAAAATGGTTTTAAAGTATTTTAAATTACTCTTTTCTCTAAATTTGTGTTTCTTTGGAAATTTTAATTAGCTAATTATCCTTTAATTAGTTCATCAATTAATCTCAAACTTCTAGGGCTCATTTTAGGGGATGACCTTTGCTCCCCCTAATTTTCTTGAGATTTATTGAGGGCTCCATTGGGGAAATTGCTATTTCATTCTCTAATTACCCCCTTCATGTAATTAAGGGTAATTAAGGTGTGATTAGTGGATTTACCCTATGTTTAAGTTTGATTAAGATTAGTTCCAATGAGTAGGGATTTTATGGAATAATTTTGGGGCATTTCCCCTAAGCTATTCCCTAAACCCCTATTTTCTTTCCTAAACCCCCTCTTAATTAAGGGTTAACTCATTAATTTTTCCTTTAATCAATTTTCAAAAATTCTAAAAAGTTTCAAAACTTAATTAATCTACCTTGGGTAGATGCTTAGGTGTTTAACAGCCTAAGTTTAATTAAAGAAATAAAACCCCTTTCACATGTGTGAAAGGGTGTTTTAAAAGTACTTAAGCTAAACCCCTTAGCTTAATTTACTTTTAATTGCGATCCAAATTGCATTAGGCCTTTTCATTATTAGGTGCATTGCAAGTTTAAATATCTTGTATATTTTGTCATCTAATTAGCTCATAATTACTTAGTTAATTTTTCTAAGGTGGTGTAGGTTAGGGTTAATTAAAATTAATTCCTTAACCTAATCAACACTTAAAATGGATTCCATTATCTAAAAATTAAACAAAAATACAAAACACATGTGGGAATGGGTTAGGAACAGCAAACTCATCTCACCGTTTCAAAATTAAATCAAACTTGAAACTAAACAAAAATCATTTTGAAATTCACTTTGATTTATTCTAAAATTTTCTTATTCCTTAAGAATGTCTTTAGGATTTAAGTAAAGTGAATTTGTTTACATGCTTTCATTGTTTTTTTCCAACATGTCAAGTTGTATGCCATATGATTCATACATTCATAATTTCAATTCAAATTTTAAAATAAAAATTATTTACTTTTATGTCAAATGCATGTGTTGGCTAAAGTAAAAAATATGAGTGGCTATTATCACTACTAAATCCAAATTATTTTCAAAACATATAAATGAAATATCAAATCAAAAAGTATGCTACTTATACTTTAGTTATAAGCTTGCATGTGAGATATTATAAAGCTATGCTTAGTATAGGTTTCCTTTCTTTCTTATGTTATAGTCATGAATAGGAATTTTGGTGAGATATGTAGGTTCATTTGAAAAGAACCTAATGCTCACTTAATTTCATATCCTATTCATCCCTATGCAATCACTTAAGAAATTTTACTTATACATGCATAAATTGCATAAACAAAAATGAATTATTAAACAACTTTTGCATATTCCTTTTCCATTCATTTTTTTTATATACATGTTTGTATTTAAGGAAAGTGGTATATTAGTCTGGACAACCCAGGTTGAGCTTTAAGCCCTAAGTAGGTCTTATACCTTACACCTCTGGTTAACAATGGTGGTGTACTCACTTATGCCTTTCTTACTTTCATGTATGTCTGTGAAATTTTGGATACGGAAAACCTTTTCTACTTAAGAAAAATCATGCATATTCAACTTCTAAATTTTCTTAAATGGATTACTTTACATGCATCATAAAGTGTGTTAACTACTCTCATTTGCATGTATAGATATGCTTAGGGTCCATCCATATGCATGTTATATATATTAGGAAATGAAGTAATGTGTGTTTTTATGTGAATTTTGATTCATTTTTATTTAATCTTAAAATGCCTTTCTTTTTGAATAGGTTTTTTAGAGTTTTTCTAAACTCAGGATTGATTAAAATATGTAATCAAAATATTCACCTAAATGAAACTAAAACATGAACCTACTTTAGAAAATTACTTAAGGTTAGGGAACGAAAGAGAAGTTCTCTTCTCTTTCCCTCTCTTCATAACTTAGTAATTAATTGTAGGTTTCACTTAAACTAAATTAAAACATGAAATAAAATAATCCAAAATATTTAAACAACTAAAATGAAACCCTCCTCTAAGTTGAACATGTTCTTCACACTTACAAAAATTTGAATCTAAAGTCTAAGCTAAGCATACCACACAAACCTTCAAAGCACACACATTAGCCTAAGTCACCACTTCTAGCTTTTAGGTTAGGTCGGTGCATGGTTTGATGTTATGTTTTATTTTTTGTGATATATGTTTTATACTAGATGTTAGGGGTGTATGCTCATAGAATGAATGGTAGGATGCTTAGTCTAATTCTTTCTGTGGGATTGAAGAGGGCGCTATCATAAATAAAAATATAATGCTTTTGCTTGCGTGCTTATACCCCTAAGCATAATCCATAGGCGGTGGACTTAGTCACCCATGTGGGTGATAAGTCCAATATACATGCTTGGGATTTGTGTGGTGTGATTTAACTAACATTTATTTTGGTGTTAGTTAGATTTCTACTTTTCCTTTTCATGTAAAATTTGTATAATTAGATTTTGGAATGATTTGTTATGGGGATTAGAATGAGCATTGGTCATAAGATCCCATCTTATGCACCATGTGAAGCCTTGGAGCATCCATCTTCCAATCATCCTATGGAGGAACCAAATAAGAGGAAGAAAGAAGAAGATGAAAGAAAGAAGAAAAAAGAATAAAGCTTGAAGACCCCCATAACAAAGAATTCCTTTGCTTAAATTGTAATTTAATTTATTTGTAATCCAGGTTGTATAAGGGTAGAACTCGGCTACCCATATTTGATATTTTTGAGTTTGTGCTGTGGTGCCCGACCATAAATGACCATTTATTCTTTTTGTGATTAGCTTTATAAATATTCTGATGATTTGTTTATCTTTTGTATTAAGTGGCATGCTTTTCCTTATTTTCTTCCTTACTTTATGTATGGCCTGGAAGTGGATTAGGCTCTTTAGGGAAAAATAAATCTTTTACCCAACTTAATAATTTAAATTAAAATTAAACAACTCATAACCTCACCTAAAGCTTAGGATTAAAATCAAGATAAATGAATTAGCAACCCCTTAGCTCGATGAGCATTTATATAATACCATGCACAAATGCAGCTTATTTCACTCTTGATTGGAGGGCTTCCACCTTTCCCAGAGAACCTGACTTGACCTTTGAGGCCCATGGTGGAAACTCACCTCCTACCATCTCACTGATTTTGGCCAATATTCTGATTTCTCATGCATTAGTAATAAAAAAAATCCTATTAGCCTGAGTTAAAATGATTGTCCAAAAAGAAAAAAATAAATAAAAAATGAAATTTAAATTACATTAGATTTAGGTCATTTGAAACATGTCCCTTTACATGATCTAGTCTCTTTATGGAGTGAGTTTAAGGACTTAGTCTCTTTCTAAATAATAATAGCCCAGCTATCTTGCATAAGCATAAAGACTTGCCTACATGTATTTAAAATCGTAGGAGGAGTTAGTAGGCGGCCACCCCTAGGCAGTTGTAAGCCTAAGCTGTCGGGTGGTTTGTCCTCTCGGAGGAAAACTAATTACCCATTTTGCCTTAGATTTAGGTTGTGCTTCCGGCCCTTGCCGAAGCTCCCAAGATTTAGGTTCTGAGATTGCTTTTCCCCTTTGCAGGCCATAAGCATAATTCCTCACCTCTTAGGCATTTCTTTAATCTTGTGTTAAGGAATCTTAAGTCCTAAATTTCTAATGAAAAATATATCCCAAACAAGCAAAATCAATTTCTAAAATGTAAAGCCCAATTATAGGATAGTTTGAGATGCTCGCTAGGTTTCCTAGCATCGTGAGCATCTCCTACTTATCTTCCATTTTGGCTTCAATAATAACTCTCTCTTTGATCAATCCCATTTGATCTTCAAATAAAATATATGATAGTCTTTCCTATTAAATCTTGAGACAACAATCATTTACCTTAATCGAGAGTTTTCCTAAGGGATCCCATCCCCAAGATGTAATTAACTATGGGGGCTTGCCCTAGGGAACTTCATGAACCCATTTTAAAATAAACCGCTTTACTTTTTCATGTAAAGTAGAGAAGAATCTTGTACATATGCACCCATCATCCTTAGGAGTCCTTATTGAGGTGATTGGTCCATTAAAGGTAGTGACTGCCTTTGAGATAGTAAACTATTTACTTGATAATGTATCTGATCACTTGAATAAGTACATCTGCAAATATGTGTGGCATCTTTCCAAGATGAATTTCTATATTGGTGTTGCCTCTTTCATTTGTCACCAATATATTTGGAAGATGACTCCCCTTTATAGAAATTTTTCTCATGATTTTTTGTGACTCACTGGGATGGCTCTCTCCATCTTTGGTAAATGATCATTGTCTTTGAGTGTCGATAGTGGGTTTGTACTTTGGTATGAATTCAATACTATCCTTCTTTCCATTAGCACTTAGCTCATTTCATTCTTGAGTTGAGTTGGCCAACATCTTTAGGTTTTAGGACCGCATTCCTTGTTGGTCTTAAAACCCCTAATTCTCCAATGGGTAAAATGAAAAGATATAAAATAAAGAGAAACATCTTTAAAGACTTTCTCCTTATCATTTTCATGATAAGGAAAGGTTCATCTGAAATAATAAATCTTCCATAAAGAACTTTGCTATTTCAAAAGTACCTTTTCAAAAAATGCACTTAATTAAAATATCTTCCACAAAATTTTGTCACCTTCATTTAACAATTCACATAATTGTTACATGTAGGAATTTTCAAAAATAAAACTAATAGCATTTTTTCAAAAAAAAAGCACAAATAAACATCTTCTTTCAATTCATTTTGATGGAGATTTCATTTTCAAAATAAAATGAACAATCATGTTTTCCAAAAATCACAATAACAATCATAAAGTTTTCAAAAGCACATATGAATTTTTCTATTCAATACATTCACACTTATTGAATAGAAAGTACATTTGTAAACAAAAAATAGACTTTTCAAAAGCACACATGAATTTTTTTTCAATTAATACACTTATTGAATAAAAAGTTCATTTGTAAACAAAATAAAACTTTTTTAAAAAACACACATGAACATCCTCATTTAATTTATTAAATGAAGATTTCATTCCCAACTAAAAATAAAGTATCATTTAGGAAATTCTACTTTAGCATGTCTCACATATGTTTTAAGTTGGAATTCCTCCCTTTCAAAAAGCAACAATCACACACAAAAATTTCATACTTCAAAAATAAAAAAATTTGATCTCCATTCTTCATACTTAAATTTGTTGAATGGAGGTCCTCTTTTCAAAACATTAAAATCAATAATTATATTTCAAAAAAAAATTTCAAAACACATTTGGAATTTCATTTAGGATAATCAAATTTGCTAAGTAAAGTTTTCAAATCGAAAATCAAAATCAATAATCATATTTCAAAAAATTTTCAAAGACATACATTTGGAATTTCATTTAACATACCTAAATTTGTTAAGTAAAGTTTCCAAATCTAAAATCAAAATTTTATTTCAAACACATTTGGAACTTCATAACATACCCAAATTTGTTAAGTGAAGTTCCAAATTCAAAATCCAAAATTTTCTAAACATATTTTTGGAATTTCATTTAGCATAATCAAACTTGCTAAGTGAAGTTTCCAAATCCAAAATCAAAATCAACAATCATATTTCAAAAAAATTTCAAATATACATTTGAACAAGACCTCACTTTGGAGTGAGCTCTTAACATTCTCTTAGACTTGGACTCTTCAGACACTAAGATTTTCTTAGTCATAAGACACATAATGATTAACACCTAACCTAAGCTTCAGACTTAGAAGTGTTAATCATAAGATTAGGCTATGCCCTTAGGGTTTAAGGAAATTACCTATCCCATAGCCCAAACCTAATCTATACACTTTCTCAAATTAAACTCATACTCAATTCTCAAATCAAATCTCAAATTCAAATTCAAATTTCAAATCTAATTTCAAAATTTGACCCTAAATGATTGAAACCCAAAATCAAATTCAAATCCTAAAACTCCTTCATAAGCCATATGAACCACATTCATAAGTTTAGCCAAAACTCCTTAAATCGATCAAACTCAATCAATCCAAATTCAATTGATTTTCTCAAAGATCAATTCAACCCTTTTGATCAATTTATCAAATTCAAACTCAAACTCAACTTCAAACCATGATCCAAATTTCAATCCAATTTAAGCCAATTTCTTGGACTTAGCAAAATCTCACCCAAATCGAACCTAACTCAGTTGATTTTCTCAAAATCGATCAATCCTTAATCATCATTCCAACTTCTACCTAAAATCACAATCAAAACCACCAAGTAAATTATTCAAAATCAAATGAAAATTAAAATTAATTCATTGATCGATGTTAACAAATCATGAAAATTTAACTCAAGTTATAATAATAATAAAAATTAATTGAAGTTCAAGTTTGCTCAAAATATTATTCACAACTTTAATAAATTATTTGAATCAAATATAATTTTAGTCAAATTTAAGCATAAATTAAATCAAATCATGATCTGAATATTTATTCACTATATATATATAAAATAATTAAAAAGAAATTAATATACACATAATCCATTTGAAATTTAAAATAAACTATCAAAAAAAAAGAGAGAAAGAGATTAGACCAATTCTAAACATCAAACAAAACACATTTTAAATGAAATCAAAATAATTAACTATTAAATAAATAATTAATTAAAAAAATTTTATAAATCAAATAATAATAATAATAATAATAAATAAATAATAATAATAATAATAATAGTAATAATAATAGTAATATCTAAATTCATCCTCACGTGAAACAAAAAAATAAAAAAAAAAAAAAAAAAAAATTTAATTAATTAAAAAATAAATAAATATTTTTTTAGCCGCGTGGAGAGCATGCGTGTTATCTATTATATTATTATTATTATTATTACATATTATTATTATTATCTTCTTTTCTCCCTCTCTCGCACAGACTCTCTTTACTCTATCCCTCTCTCTCTCAAAAAAAGATGGGGATCTGACGACGACCTTTTGTATCGCTCTCGCTCGCTGGATCCGGCGACGACTTTTTTCCTCTCGCGCTCGGCCAGCAGACCGCGCACTCCACCGTCTCCACACACAACGAAGCATATCGGCCTCTTCCTTCCAGCCGAAGTCGAAAGTCCCAACCGGCCGAGCTCTCTCCCCACTTCTATTCCGCACGCAGTCGAAGCCATCCCTGCGTATCATTCTATCCGATCGAAGGCTAGCCGCACGGGATTGGAGTCCCTTTGTTTGTCTATCTTCACTCTCCGTATCTGCCCTATGCGAGCAGCGTCTCATCCTCTTGGTGGTTCAGTTCTTCATCCTCCACCGAATCCGAAGGCTAGCCACACACCTCCCTCTACTTTCCTTGTGAGAGCTGACCGCACACTACAACTTCTCTCTCATCTCATCCTCCTCTTCCTCCTCTTCGCCTCAAGGTGGAGTCTGGCAAGGCCTGGCCGCTGAGACACGGTCCATGCGCAGCGGAGCTCCTCTACCACCTGAGGAGTACATGGGAGAAGATCACCGTCGATCCATCACCGACATTCGCGAACTCCCATCTCCGACGCATCGCTCTCCAGGCATGGAAGCGGGCGATTGTCTGATCATGAATCACCGAACTGGTCGATCCAATGCTTGCCTCAAGGGTGTTTTCACACGCTGCCATCTAACCACAGTCCTATTGTGCCGCTCGTATCGACATCAACCAGCCGACATCGCCGATTTCTCCGGAGGAGCTTGGTCTGCTCACCCCTTTTCCACATCAACTAACCGCTTCTGCACCATCCTCTCGTCTTAACCAGCCTCCCTCCATATGAAAATGTCGAGGGTCCTAGTGTTGTCCCTAGCAGAGAACAATACAACAGAGCTGATTTTTCTGATAAATGCACAGAGGGCAAAATTTTCTTTTGTCATCAAGCCGTATAGTGAAGATGATATTCACAAGAGTATCAAGTACAATATTTGGGCCAGCACATCCAATGACAACAAGAAATTTGATGCTGCTTACAAGGAGGTACAACAAGCATCTCAAAAGGGTTTCATTTCTTCTAAATGAAGCCACCTCTGTAATCCATGGACATTAGCGATGAGGATAATTTTTAAACACTTAGAAGCCTTAAGTTTCTCGTTTGATGTGAACGCGAAGGCGTTAACCAACCTTTAGCGACTTATCCTTTTAATTCCTTCGAGAGTTTAGAGTCAAAACGATTTATTTTATGTGTTTGAAATAAATTGTTTTGATTAGTCGAATAGTGATTTGATTTCACCTATTAAGTCACGATTATAATATTTTGATTTTGATCAAATGATCATGATTAATCTAAATATTTCATTAAAAAAAAAAGAATTAATCAATCTTTAGAATTTCAAACAAAAAAAAATAATAAAACAAAATAAAAAAGATGCAAATTAAATTATCATAAAATCTAAGTAAAACTTAATATAAAAAAATGATTAAAATATAATTAAACCAATAAGTCAAGTAAAATTATGAGCAAATATCATAATCAAATCAAATAAACATAAAATTAAATATAAACTCTAAAGTTATTAAATCATATCCAATTACTCTAATTTCAAACAATATAAAAAAAACAAAATAAAATAAAATTAAAACTCAAATAAATAACCTAAATCAAGTCAAATTAAACTAAATTAAGAAAGATTCTCATCAATTTAATATAGAATCAAATCAAATCTCATTCAACCTACTTAAATAAAATAAACTAATTAACTATCCAATATATGAAATCAAAATTAACCAAACTTTTGAATATGACAATTGGATGTGATTAAAAATAAGATCCCAATTACAAAGAACCAAACCCAATCAAAATCAAAATAAAATCTCAATTAATCTAATCCAATAACTACAAATAAATGAACCATAATCAATTAAATAAACATAAAGTTAAATCACATAACCATGATCAAAGAAAAGAATTAAATATTTAAAAGGATATTGAATTATCAAGATTCAATTAAATAAAACGCCTAATCTAAAATTAATAAAAAAAAACACATGAACTTAAACAAACTTAAACTCCTTGCATTAAGGATATTGAATTATCAAGATGCAATTAAACTAAAACATCTAAAAAAAAATCAATTAATCAAATACTTAAACAAACTCAAATTTTAAACTCTAAATCAATGAATTAAATTCAAATGGGCTAATCAAGATACTTAATAACTTTAGTTAGATTCCTTAGGAATTAGGATGTAGAATAGGGTGAGTCCCTAAAATGGAATTCATCCTACTCTTCATTCTTGAGAACCTAAATATCATTTCAACCAAATAAAACTGAAATAAAAATGAAAAGCAAATCATTAAATCATTTAGATTGAAATCACCCAAAGGTAAAATTTAAATTCACACTTTAAATTGGAACTTAAACTAAAGAAGCCAAGTAAAGTCTTGCTACACAAGCCTTAAGCACACACATTAGAATACTAAGTCACTACTTCTAGTGCTAAGTTAGGGCGTTGTATGTATGATGTTGTGTTTTGTTTTGTGATATAATGTTTTAGACGGATGTTAGTGTATGTTTCAGACCGGATGTTAGTTATTAGCCTAATCATATTTTCTAGGGGTTATGCTTAAAGGGGTCAGTAATAAAAAAATATATACATGCTTTGTCAGCAGTTGCTTAGCCCCTTAAGTGTAACCCATATAGATTGGACTTGGTTACCCATGTGCTAAGTCCAAATTATTCATATAACGCTTGGATTGTATGGTATGTTTAGCTAACATTTATTTTGTGTAGCTAGATTTACTTTTCCTATTTTGATGTAATTTTGTCATTAGAATTAGGATTAGTGCTATGGGGGATTAGGATGAGCGTGAAGGCTTAGTCCACAGGGTGCCTGTGATGCCTTTGGAGCAAATCAAATCAAAAGAAAGAAATGAAGAAATGAAGAAATGAAGAAAAGAAGACCCCATAGCATATATATTATTTTTGTAAGGGTTGTATAAGGGAGTTCGGCTACCCATCTTTTCTTTCTCTTTCGTGTTCAAAACCCGACCGCACAGGCCCTTTATTCTTTTACGGTAGTCTATAAAATTGTTTGATGTTGTGTTTAGATTGAGCATTAGAACAACATGCTTTTCATAGTTTCTTTATGATTGATGTTTGAATGTGTGCTGGATGGAGCTCTTAAGATAAAATTAATTTTTCTACCCCAAGTAACAACTCATAACTAAAATTTTAAAACAACTCATAACCTCACATAAAAGCCTAGGGATTAAATCAAGATAATAAAATTTTTAGTAACCCCTTATGGATGGATGAATGTATAATATCATGCATGTCATATTCTTTCACTCTTAAGAGGGAGCTTCCATCTTTGCCAGAATCAAGGCTTAACCTATGAGAGCCTTTGGTGGAAGACACCCCTTTCTCTCTGATTTGGCCCATAATCAAATTCTCATGCATTTAGGCATACAAAATCCCATTGTGTCAAAATAAAAGTCCAAAAGAATCAAATAAATTTGATAAAATTTGCATTAGATTAAGTCATGGATTCACACTCATGCTCTAGTCTCTTAGGAGTGGGGACTTAGTTTCCTTTCTAAATGAACAACAGCCCTAGCCATCTTGCAAAGCATAAGACTTGCCTACATGGATTTAAAGCGTAGGAGGAGTTAGTGCGCCACTCAGCTTAATAAGTCCAGATGGTGGTTTATTCTCTCTTGGATGTAAACCATATACCCTTTTCCCTTAGATTTAGGTTGTGCCTTTGTTTTGTACCAAGGCTCCTTAGTTTAGAATCTGAGGTATGTTTCCTTTGGGCTACAAGCATAAATCCTCACCTCTTAGGCATTTCCACAATCTTATGTTGGAATTATATCCCAAGAATCTAATAAAATGTCAACTCAAATAATTAACTCTCTTCAATTTCAAAATATAAAGCAACTATAGTAGATTGGAATGCTCACTAGCTCCTAGTATCATGAGCATTTCTACTTTCTCCCTTTGGATTCCAAAATAAGTCTTCTCCTTGATCTATCCCATTTGATTTTCTAAAATAGCCAATCCTTTGATAGTCTTAACCTTGAAATCTTTGGAGACTCTAATTATCTACTTTAATCGAGAGTATTCTTAAGAAATTCTCATTTCTTAGGATGTAATTAACTATGGGGCTTGCCTATAGGAACTTAACTAACCCTTAAAATAAACCCTACTTTGCTTTTCCATGTAGAAAGATCTGTATATTCAAGACCCATCATGCCTTGGAGTCCTTATTAGGTGATTAGGTCCATTATAGTGGTGATTTCTATCTTCGAGATAGTACATCATTAATGTCGTAATCATCACTTCAATAAGTACCTAAGATCTGGGTGTCCCACACCCAAAAAAATAAACACCATGATTTTTCTCACTGGGAGAGTTCCTCTCCATCTTTAGTAGACAATTGTCTCCAAGCATCGATAGTGGACTTATATTTTATATAGGACCAGACTATCATTCTTTTCCGTGGCACTTAGCTTATTTCATCCTTAAGCAAAGCTCGCCAACATCCTTTAGGTTTTAGGAGCTCACACGTAGGTCTTAAAATCTCTTGTCCCCAATAGGTAAAATAAATTAAGTAAAAAATAATGGAAAATAACCAAATATAAAATTTTGAACCTCTTACCACTAGCTTGGTGGAGTAAAGTTCATCTCATGCTTAACAAAATTTCAATAAAATCCAAAGTAAAATAAAACATCTTTTAAAAAAATAAATAAATAAAAGTCCTTTCAAAATAAAATAATATGAACTCCATTTAACATAATCCAATTTGTTAAGGGGAGATTCTCTCTTAAAATCAAGATTAAAAAAAAAAAATCATTTCTCAAAAAAAAATAAAATAAATAAATAAATAAATAAATAAATCCCTTTCAAAATAAAATTAATTGAACCCACTTAACAAACTCAGTTTGTTAAGTGAAGGTTCATTTTTCAAAATCAAAATTAAATCAAATAAAACCTTTTCTTCAAAATAAATATCAAAACTCTTTTTTCTTTTAAACAAAATTAACCAATTTCATTTAACATACTCAAATTGGTTAAATAATAGTTCTCTTTAAAAATAAAAATCAAACAACGCCAAACAAAACAAAACAAAATTCCTAAATTTTTGAACTTACCATCATTTGGAAAGTAAAGTTCCAAAATTTCTTAAGTCTCAGTCAAAGCGCTTTGAACCTACAGTCATATCAACATTTGACAAATGAAGTTCCAAAAAATTCTCTTCAAAATCTCTCCAAATTGAGATCTAATTATTTGAACCCCTTTATCATATCCAAATTTGATGAGTGTGGGTTCAAATTCTTTAGATTCATCAAAAAATGTGTGAATCAAATTTGACATGGAGCTTGAAAACGTTAAGACTTGTGATAATGTAATATTCATTATTATTGGTCACAAAGTTATGAATCATAAAACTGTATGATGAAATTCAATTAAAACCAAGATATGGATTTTCACCCTAATGGAGAAAGGCCATAAAGATTCCTTCAGGGGCCAAGAATGAAATTGACAAGGATGTTGAGTATGTCTTATTTATTCCAGATAAGTATGACTCAAATGACTTGAATCCTAATTCCCAAAAGAAGACAACTCTCAAAATATTGATCGTAATCCATAAAATAGCAGTACTGATGGACTTTATGCTTTAATGATTCCAACTCGGGTAGAAATGCCCTCATTCTATACTTTCATGGTGTCACTATCGATAAAGAGTTAGAATCATCAAATTTCAAAGGTCTAATGGGATAAAATTTGAAAAAAAAAGAAGAAAAAAAAGAAAAAAAAAAAAAGAAAAGAAAAGAAAAGAGAGAAAGAGAGTAGAGTAGGTAGACATCAATTCTACCTCCTTCAAGATATCGTCAATTATTACAAGGGCGTGGTCCTACCACTTTGATCAACACCATAGGAAGAAGCAAACCAGTCGTTTGAAATAATCAAAATCCTTCTTAAGATACACTTCACAATCCAAAATAAGGGTGGCAAACTGCTCAAGGTTAATCTTAATGTCCTAGACTATCTTGGAAGGTCCACTGCTAAGTAATAAGTGCACTCTCACATTCTCTAAGGAGGTAGAAAAATTTTGATTCTTTCTTGCTTAGTTAGCAACCTCCTCAAGTCATATTCAATATAGAATATCTTATGAAAAAAAAAATGACAAGCAATCTCCTCCAGAATACAATATAGACAAAGACTCAAAAAAAAAAAAGGAGAAAGAAAAAAGAAAGAGAAGAAAAAAAAGAAATAAAACACCAACAATACATATTGATTTAACCAAAAAAAAAAATCATATGTACTAGGTGCAACTAAAAAAAAAAAGGAGAAAAAGAAGTAAGCACCAATAATACATATTGATTTAGAATCAAAAAAAAAATCATATGTATGAGGTAAATAAAAAAAAAAAAAAGAGAGAAAATAATACATGAGTTAATTTTGAGTCAAATTTTGACAAATCTAGGGATTGCAAAAAAAAAAAAAAAAAAAAAAAGACTAGAAACTTAGTAGGTATGTGAGCACATTGACTCAATTTTACTATCTCATGATATTATTATAGGATTGGAAGTTAAGAGTTGCTAACCTCTAGCAAAAAATATATATATACATTATGAGATTTCACTTCATTTTTCTTTCTCGAAGAGGATTCGTTTGTAGATAGACCTTCAAATGAGGTAATAAAATTATTTTGCCTAGTCTACCTACTTTACTCAAACAATGTTGAAGATTTTCAAGTAGAGAATGAGCTCGTGAAAACCTCAGAACATAAAGGAGTCCACCCACCCTCCCAACATTCAGATATGATATGTTAGAAGAAAATCCAACGACTTGGTTACTTTTGTAGTTTAAAGACCGATTTACCTAAGATCATTATAAAGTGCCCAATACATCTCCAAAGGTATCTATAAACTCAAAATTGAACCTATTGCTATTCCTATTTCTAGAAACTTTTAAGAAGAGGATCAAAGTTTGAAGTTAATCTTATTGAAGAGAAAGATACTACCATGATTCCCAACATTATTCCTAGTCCAAAAGAAGAACATTCAAATCTACACATATGTCAATTTTTGAAGATAAGATAGGCATGCCTTGAAGACGAATTCACATTACCTATATCAAATTTAATGGCAAACATAGCCTTTTCGCATACAGTCTCCTCATTCAAAGACGGGTCAAATGATGTCGGAGGATGAGAGGTTGTTTACATTTATAATTTCCATCTAATGCTATAAGGTCATTTTTAGTCTTAAAATGCTAGCATCACATACCTGGCCATGACTCAATCTTCAACAAACTCATTCATCACCAAGTTGAATGCTACGTTGATGATCTCGTGGTCTAAAGCAAAGAAAAGGAAGATCATCTTTACGACCGGTAGTTGTCTTCGATTAATCATGATACTACAACCTAAATATGAATCTCAAAAGTATACAATTGGGATGGCTTTAAGGAAGTTTCTAAGGCTTGTAGTAATGCATCATGGGATAACAAAGTTGATATAAAATAGATTAGAGTGATATTAGAGATGCAACCTTCAAAAAAAAAAAGAGAAAAAAAAGAAAAAAAGAAAAGAAAAAAAGAGGAAAAAAAGAAGAAAAAAAAAAAAAAGAGGAGGGTCTCAACATAATTAAAATCATTTCAAAGAAAGGTTGTCATATCTAAGATACTTAATATCTCATTTTGGTAGGTGTCAATCATTCACTACTTTAACAAAGAAAGTAGATCAAGTTCAAGGATGATAAGTTTCAATACTCATCCAAAAGCATAAGGTAATATTTCATGACACCTCCAGATTGTCTCCATTCGGGCCACTAGTTTAAGGCTATCTCCATTTAACAACTCTTCTTGTTAAAATTTATCATCAACAATCAAATTACAAAGCTCTATGCATCCATTGAAAAGCTTGAAGGTCTTGCAAAAAAAAAAGAAGAAGAAGAAGAAGAAGAAGAAGAAGGAAGAGAGATCTCAATTAATGCTGAATATAGATGGTTTAAACTCTTTCAAAGCTAGTCTATCTCAAAACTCTTCAAATGAAGATTTTGTTTTGATCATTAAAAGGCCTACTTTGGCACTTCAAAGGATAGAAAGTAGTTTAAACCACTATGATAGAGAGTGTTTGTATTTCTATGTCAACAGACATTACTTCAAAATCCATTACACTCAAAGTCAAAATTTAAATTTGGAGAATAATTCAAGTAATTGGAATGAGAATTTTCTTTCATTCAAATACTTAGAGCATTTGAGAAGCCTTGGTGAGTTTCTTTCACTAAGGATGATCAATTACTTTGACTGGTCTTAAGGATTTTGGAGAAAGAACACCATGCTCGGTTGTTCTTGTTCCATTTGCACACATCCAAAGAAATTTTTTAAAGAGAATTAAAAAAAAATCAAAATCAATTCCTTAATGAAGTTATGTTTTCAAATCTACATTGATTGAGTTTAAAAAAAAAAAAAAAATAAATCTACTATCACCCTTCAAAATTCCTCATCAATCTAAACATTTCTTCAAATTTACATAAAAGCCAATATTTATCTCAAGTGCTATTTAGGGTAGTGTAAGATTCCCTGGCATCCTATTCCTTCATATCAAGCACAAACATATATCTTTGTCTTGAGCTATTTTGATGTGGGAGCAAGCCCCGTGGCACTCACTATGCTTTTCTAGGTCGGGTTCGATTTGTTGCCCAAAGCAACCAATCACCCCTGGTCATTTGTTGGAGGATGTGAGTCCTGCTTTCTTCCTAATTTGATCATTGGAAACCAACAAGTGCCTTGTCTTTGGTAGTCTTCACTGCCCTGCCAGTGAACTACCTAGTGTTGGCTTTGTGTAAGAAGATGTGAGTCCCAGTGCTTTCTTCTTGAACTAGCCATCATACCGACCAGTCGAGTTTCCTTGAGGTTTAGGTGTAAGAGTCCCAAGTGGCATCCTATTCCTTCATATCAAAAACAAACATACATATCTTTGTCTCGAGCTATTTTGATGTGGGAGCAAGCCCCTGTGCACTCACTCATTATGCTCTAGTCGGGTTGATTTGTTGCCCAAAGCAACCAATCACCCTAGTGGTCATTTGTTGGAGGATGTGAGTCCCTGTGCTTTCTTCCTAATTTGATCATTGCAAACCAACGAGCTCCTTGTCAGTTTGGTAGTCTTCACTGCCTTGCTAGTGAACTACCTGGTGTTGGTTTTGTATAAGAAGATGTGAGTCCCAGTGCTTTCTTCTTGAACTAGCCATCATACTCTGACTAGGTCGAGTTTCCTTGAGGTTTAGGTGTAAGAGTCCCAAGTGGCATCCTATTCCTTCATAACAAAACAAATATACAAATATCTTTATCTCGGCTATTTTGATGTGGGAGCAAGCCCTGTGGCACTCACTCAAGATGCTCTAGGTCGGGTTGATTTGTTGCCCAAAAGCAATCGATCACCCGGGTCATTTGTTGGAGGATGTGAGTCCCTGTGCTTTCTTCTTAATTTGACCATTGTAAACTAACGAGCGCCTTGTTAGTTTTGTAGTCTTATTTGCCTTAGCTACCTCATGATTGATCTGTTGGAGAAGATGTGAGTCACTTTCTTCTTGAACTAATCATCATGATCTAACTAGGTCGAATATATTTGAGGTTTAGGGTAAGTCCCTAGAGGCTCCTTTCCTCTTGACTACATTTGAGTTGATATAAGCCCTAGTGGCATTCACTCGATGGTAAACTCTAGGTCGGATGCTTTTGTCGGTAGCAGACTATCCCAGTGATTAGTTCCGCTTTAGAGATGTAAGCCTACGCTTTCTTTCTAGGCGATTGTTGCAAACCGATGGGCACCATAGGTTGGTTGATGTTGCTATCTTGCGGCGACTCACGGTGGGTACACCACTCTTGGAAGATGTAAGTCCGCTTTCTCCATGAGTTGGCCACGAATAATGTGATATATGACTAGCCATGTCATTTTCTGAGTGTTGGATTGAAGCCCCATTGTGGCCCCTTCCCTGCATTCTATTTGGATCCGTCCTTTGAGACCCCATTTAGACACTACCGGGTTACTTTTGGATTGGGCGGTCCCCTTTCACGGTAGCCACCCGTGGTTGGAGAATTTGTTGGCGGATCGCGATTCTCCCCAGTTGATAAATCGCGAGGCAGTCTGGCGATATAAGCTCCTTCCGGTTTGATCCCTCGCTAACGGGGTCCATGATAAAACAAATTAAACAAACAAACAAAATATTTGCTTGTGGATTAGGAATTCAAGCAGTGGCCCCTTTCCCAGCATCTATCTTTAGGCGGTGTCGGCAAAACTCCATAGATTGACTACGAGTTGAGATAAATCCGTGGTACTCACTGTAATTAGCGCAGGTGGTTCAACTTGTTGTGCCGATGAGTTACCCGGGTCGTCTTTGCTTTGAAAGATATAAGTCATTCATTCTTTCCAGCCGCGATCGTTACAAACCAGGCGGCTTGTTGTTGCCAACAACCGATCCTGATGGATTCTTGTTTAGGAAGATGTGAGTCCCGTGCTTTCTTCCAAACTTGACCAAGCAGAAAGGCACCCTTAGTTGGTTCTACCCCAACTATTTGTGGAATATCTGGATTCCATCTAAAATTAAAGTAATTACGACTATTCTTGAGTCGATATGAGTCCACAGTGGCATTCACTCAAATAGTAAGCCTAGGTCGGGATTGATGTTGTGCCATCAATAGATCACAGCGGTTGATCTACTTTGGAAGATGTAAGTCTTCACTTTCTTCTACAATGGTTGCACAAGAAGGCAACCCTTAGGCTGGATAGTCTACTTTGTGGCGGTAGACTACCCCTTTGGACTTGTAAAAGGCAGTCAAAGGCGACATAGCTCCTCCTCGGTGGGTCCATCATGCCAGAGTCCACAATATAACACACAAAATTAAAGTAAATCAAATCAAATCAAATTAATCACTACTCTTGAGTTGAGGTAAGACCCCGGTGGTGCTCACTCGATGTGCCTTAGGGGTTGATGTGTTGCTCGTCCAATAGATGACTTTCTTGCTTTGGAAGATGTAAGTCTACTACGCTTTCTTAGCATAGTCAGCAAAGGCAGGTTGGATAGTCCTACCTTATGGCAGGTAGACTACCCCTTTAGACTTATAAATCTAAGACAGGTCAAGGCCCCCGTGGCCCCTTCTTAGTACAGTCCATTGCACACCAACAGGGTCCATAACAAAATAAATTTGAAACCAACCTCCCCAAGGAGTCAAATTAAACATCTCAAACAAACCAAGTTTCTCTCCGGTATAAATCAAATTGGCCTCCCAGTGGAACTTAGTTCTAAATCAAACAAATTTCACCAGTGTACATCCCAGCGGATATGCCTCAATCTAGAACCCTTCTCCCGTGGAGCCATAACAAATTAAACCTCTGGTGAGTCGATCAAATAAATCAAAAAAATATATATATAATTAAATTCTTATCAGTGGATACACACCCATAAATTATATTCAAAATCAGCTCATATCATATCCCAGGATAACTTGAACTGTTCCACAGAGGAAGGTTCATGTACTCAATCCTAGTGGATTCTTCTTGCTCTCTTATGCCTTGGCATAAAGAGAGTGCATTACTAAGATGGTGATTCTATCTACCTTTGTCAGGTATAGATCACTTATGTTGTTATTGCAACCTTCTAAATGTTGTTGATCTTTTTTGGTCAGCGCCTATGTGGCCTTGGGTTACACACACCATTGGGGTCCTTTTGTTGACCTCACTTTTGGAGTGAGCTCTTAGACTTGGACTTAGACTAAGATTTTTCTTGGTCATAAGACACATCCCAGTGATTAGATGAACACTAACCTAAGCTAGAGACTTAGAAGTGTTAATCATAAGATTAGGCTATGCCTTGGGGTTTAAGAAATTACATCCCTAGCCCAAACCTAATCTATATACACTTTCTCAATTAAACTCCTCAATTCTCAAATCAAATCTCAAATTCAAATTCAAATTTCAAATCTAATTTCAAAATTTGACCCTAAATGATTGAAACCCAAAATCAAATTCAAATTAAAACTCCTTCATTATATGAACCACATTTAAGCTTAAAAACTCTCTTAAATCAGATCAAACTCAATCAATCCAAATTCAATTGATTTTCTCAATCAATTCAATTTGATCAATTTATCAAATTCAAACTCAAACTCAACTTCAAACCATGATCCAAATTTCAATCCAATCCAAGCCAATTTCTTGGACTTAGCAAAATCTCACCCATGATTTGATTGATTTTCTCAAATCGATCAATCCTTAATCATCATTCCAACTTCTACCTAAAATCACAATCAAAACCACCAAGTAAATTATTCAAAATCAAATGAAAATTAAAATTAATTCATTGATCGATGTTAACAAATCATGAAAATTTAACTCAAGTTATAATAATAATAATATTAATTGAAGTTCAAGTTTGCTCAAAATATCAACTTTAATAAATTATTTGAATCAAATATAATTTTAGTCAAATTTAGCATAAATTAAATCAAATCATGATCTGAATATTTATTCACATATATATATATATAAATAATTAAAAAGAAATTAATATCATAATCCACTTGAAATTTAAAATAAACTATCAAAAAAGAGAAAGAGATTAGACCAATTCTAAACATCAAACAAAACACATTTTAAATGAAATCAAAATAATTAACTATTAAATAAATAATAATTAATTAAAAAAAAATTTTATAAATCAAATAATAATAATAATAATAATAATAATATAATAATAATATAATTAATAATAGTAATAATAATAATAGTAATATCTAAATTCATCCTCACGTGAAACTCAAAAAAAATAAAAATAAAAAAAAAAAAAATTAATTAATTAAAAATAAATAAATATTTTTTTTAGCCGCGTGGAGAGCATGCGTGTTATCTATTATTATTATTATTATTATTATTATTAATAATAATCTATCTTCTTTCTCCTCTCTCGCTGGCACAGACTCTCTTTACTCTCTCGCTCTCTCTCAAAAAAGATGGGGATCTGACGGACCTTTTTTTGTATCGCTCTCGCTCGCTGGATCCGGCGACGACTTTTTTTTTGCGCTCGGCCAGCAGACCGCGCACTCCACCGTCTCCACACACAAACGAAGCATATCGGCCTCTTCCTTCCAGCCGAGTCGAAAGTCCCAACCGGCCGAGCTCTCTCTACTTCTTGCACGCAGTCCTTATCATTCTATCCGATCGAAATAGCCACGGGATTGGAGTCCCTTTGTTTGTCTATCTTCACTCTCCATCTGCCTATGCGAGAGCGTCTCATTGGTGGTTCAGTTCTTTATCCCCTCAATCATCGTGAAGGCTAGCACACACCTCCCTCTACTTTCTTGTGAGAGCTGACCGCACACTACAACTCTCTCATCTCATCTCCTCTTCCTCCTCTTCGTCTCCGCGGGTGGTCTCAGCCAAGGCCTGGCCGAGAACACGGTCCCATCTCTTAAGCTCCTCTACCATGATGAGTCAGCGGAGAAGATCACCGTCGATCCATCACTGACATTGCACTCCCATCTCCCTGGCCTACGCTCTCCATATGCGGGCGTTGTCTGATCGATGAATCTCGGAATTGATCAATATCTGTGCCTCATGTTTTCTCGCAGCGCCATCTTCCATCTAAAAGTGCGTCGGTATCGACATCAATACGATCGCGGTTCTCCGGAGGAGCTTGGTCTCACCCGACCTTTCACATCAACTCCAAAGCTTGCACCATCCCTCTCTGTCACTTAACCAGCCTTCCATATGAAAATGTCGAGGGTCCTAGTGTTGTCCCTAGCAGAGAACAATACAACAGAGCTGATTTCTGATAAATGCACAGAGGCAAAATTTTCTTTGTCATCAAGCCGTATAGTGAAGATGATATTCACAAGAGTATCAAGTACAATATTTGGGCCAAACATCCAATGACAACAAGAAATTTGATGCTGCTTACAAGGAGGCACTTAACAAGCATCTCAAGGGTTTCATTTTCTTCTAACCTCTTAGTCGATCCATCGGACATTCGATGGTATAATTTTTTAAACACTTAGAAAGCCTTAGTTTTGTTTGATGTGTTGAATGCGGCGTCGTTAGAATCCTTTTAGAGCGCACTTATCCTTTTAATTCTTCGAGTTTAGAGTAAAAGTAAAGCGATTTTTATTTTATGTGAAATAAATTGTTTTGATTAGTCGAATGCGTAGTGATTTGATTTCCTTTAATAAGCTTTAACTTCATGAGTCATTTGATTTTGATCAAATGATCGATTAATCTAAATATTTCATTAAAAAAAAAAAAAATTAATCAATCTTTAGAATTTCAAACAAAAAAATAATAAAACAAAATAAAAAAAGATGCAAATTAAATTATCATAAAATCTAAGTAAAACTTAATATAAAAAATGGTTAAAATATAATTAAACCAATAAGTCAAGTAAAATTATGAGCAAATATCATAATCAAATCAAATAAACATAAAATTAAATATAAACTAAAGTTATTAAATCATATCCAATTACTCTTAATTTCAAACAATATAAAAAAACAAAATAAAATAAAAATAAAACTCAAATAAATAACCTAAATCAAGTCAAATTAAACTAAATTAAGAAAGATTCTCATCAATTTAATATAAAATCAAGTCAAATCTCATTCAACCTACTTAAATAAAATAAACTAATTAACTATCCAATATATGAAATCAAAATGCAAACCAAACTTTGGTGAATATGACAATGGATGTGATTAAAAAATAGATCCCAATTACAAAGAACCAAACCCAATCAAAATCAAAATAAAATCTCAATTAATCTAATCCAATCAACTACAAATAAATGTCAATTAAATAAACATAAAGTTAAATCACATAACCATGATCAAAGAAAATTAAATATTTAAAGGATATTGAATTATCAAGATTCAATTAAATAAAAAAGCTAATCTAAAATTAATAAAAAAAAACACACTTAAACAAACTTAAACTCCTTTTAGGGATATTGAATTAGAATCAATTAAACATCTAAAAAAAAAATCAATTAATCAAATACTTAACAAACTCAAATTTTAAACTCTAAATCAATGAATTACAAATTCAAATGGCTAATCAAGATACTTACTTTAGTTAGATTCCTTAGGAATTGGGATGTAGAATGGGTGAGTCCATTTACAAATGGAATTCATCCTACTCTTCATTCTTGAGAACCTAAATATCATTTAAACCAAATAAAATTGAAATAAAAATGAAAAGCAAATCATTAAATCATTTAGATTGAAATCACCCAAAAGGTAAAATTTAAATTCAAACTTCAAATTGGAACTTAAGCTAAAGAAAGTAAAGTCTTGCTACACAAGCCTTAAGCACACATTAGAATCTAAGTCACTTCAGTGCTAAGTTAGGCGTTGTATGTATGATGTTGTGTTTTGTTTTTAATGATGTAATGTTTTATGGATGTTAGGGTGTATGTTTAGTAAATGGATGTTAGTATTAGCCTAATCATTATTTTGAGGTTATGCTTAAAGGGCTAAAAAAATATATACATGCTTTTTTTTGCAGTTGCTTAGCCCTTAAGTGTAACCCATGTTAGACAGTGGACTTGGTTACCCATGTGGGTCTTAAGTCCAAATTATTCATATCTTGGATTGTATGGTATGTTTAGCTAACATTTATTTTGCGGTGTAAATTTACTTTTCTATTTTTGATGTAATTTTGTAGGAATTAGGATTAGTGCTATGGGGATTAGGATGGCGTGCTAGAAGCTTAGTCCCAGGGTGCCACGTGATGCCTTTTGGAGCAAATCAAATCAAAAAAAGAAAGAAATGAAGAAATGAAGAAATGAAGAAAAGAAGACCCTAGCATATATATTATTTTTTAATCAGGGTTGTATAAGGGTAGAGCTTCATTTACCCATCTTTTCTTTCTCTTTTAGGTTATGCAGTGAAACCACAAGCCTTTTATTCTTTTACGGTAGTCTATAAAATTGTTTGATGTTGTGTTTAGATTGAGCATTAGAACAACATGCTTTCACTTTTTTATGATTGATGTTTGAATGTGTGGCGGATGCGGTAGGCTCTTAAGATAAAATTAATTTTTCTACCCCAAGTAACAACTCATAACTAAAATTTTAAAACAACTCATAACCTCACATAAAAACTAGGGATTAAATCAAGATAATAAAATTTTTTAACCCTTAGTGGATGGATGAATGTATAATATCATGCATGTCTATTCTCTTGTTAAGGGAGCTTCCATCTTTGAGAATCAAGGCTTAACTAGAGCCTTTGGTGGAAGACACCCTCTCTTGATTTGGCCCATAATCAAATTCATGCATTTAGGCATACAAAATCCCATAGCACGTGTCAAAAAAAGTCCAAAAGAATCAAATAAATTTGATAAAATTTGCATTAGATTAAGTCATGGATTCATACCACTCATCTCTTCTTAGAGTGAGTCTAACTTAGTTTCTTTCTAAATGAACAACCTGCCATCTTGCAAGCGTAAGACTTCATGGATTTAAAGGAGGAGTTAGTACTCCTAATAAGTCCAAATTGGTTTATTCTCTCTTGTGGATGTAAACCATATACCCTTTTTTCCTTAGATTTAGGTTGTGCCTTTGTTTTGTACCAAGGCTCCTTAGTTTAGAATCATATTTGTTTTTTTTTCTAAATCCTCCTCTTAGGCATTTCCACAATCTTATGTTGTGGAATTATAAGCTAGATCCCATAAAATGTCAACTCAAATAATTAACTCTCTTTCAAAATATAAAACCTATAGGGTAGATTGGAATGCTCTAGGCTCCCAGTATCATGAGCATTTCCTACTTTCTCCTTTGGATTCCAAAAATAAGTCTTCTCCTTGATCTATCCCATTTGATTTTCTAAAATAGCAATCCTTTGATAGTCTTAACCGAAATCTTTGGAGACTCTAATTATCTACTTTAATAAGTATTCTTAAGAAATTCTCATTTCTTGGGATGTAATTATGGGCTTGCCTCCCAGAACTCAAATTAAAATAAACCCTTACTTTTCCATGTAAAGTAGGGAAAGATCTCAGTATATTCAAGACCATCATGCATAAGTCCTTGTTTGGGTGTTATATGGTGATTTATCTTTTTAGAGAGTACATCATTCATAATGTCGTGCAATCACTTCAATAAGACCTCATCTGGTGTCCACATCCCAAAATAAATAACCTCACTTAGTATAATCAAATTCTCTAAATGAAGTTTCCAAATCCAAAATCAAAATCAACAATCATATTTCAAAAATTTTCCAAAATACATTTGGAATTTCACTTAGCATACTCAAATTTTTTAAGTGAAGTTTGCAAATTCAAAAATTCAATATCAGCAATCACATTTCATAATTTTCTAAACACATTTGGAACCTCACTTAACATACACAAATTTTTTAAGTGAAGTTTCCTAATCCAAAATTCAAAAATTTTCAAAACACATTTTGGAACCTTACTTAACATACCCAAATGTTAAGTCTCCAAATCAAAATCAAAATTTTTTAAAACCTTTTGGAACTTCCCTTAGCATACCAAATTTGCAGAGGAGAAGTTTTCATTTTTCAAAACCCAAATAAATCAAAATTTCAGATACACCATTTGGAATTTCATTTAGCATACTCAAATTTGATAAGTGAAATTTCCATTTCATAAAACCAAGTGGGGCTTTCTCTTTAGCATACCAAATTTGCTAAAATTGAATCTCCAGTTTCAAGACATATCAAGAACAAAATAAAACACTTAGGATTCCCTTAGCATATCAAATTTTCTAAGGATCCTACCCTTTTCAAAAATCCAAACGTTCCAAACAAATGAAACACTTAGGATTTTTTTTAGCATACCTAAATTTGCTAAGTAAGAATTCCAAAATTTTCCAAAAAAAAAAAAAACAAAATTTTCACAAAAAGAAACAATCACTTTTATTTCACTTAACATACCTAAATTTGCTAAGTAAGTAAAATCCCAAAACATTCAAACAAACAAAACATTTGACCCCTTTAACATGCCCAAATTTGTTAAAGGTAAGGATCCTCCAAAATCACAAACTCTAAATTCAAAAAATGAACCTATGGAAGCATCCTATCAAAAATTTTGAATCCATATTTCAACATACTCAAATTTGTTGAAGTTTGGATTCATACTCAAATTCCTCTTTCAATCAATCTTTCCAAATTCATTTGAACCCCACTTAACATTTCTAAGTTGTTGGATGTGGGTTCAAATTTTTAAAATTCAAAATTCAAAATCTATGGAGACAGAAAACTGATGCAAGTTCATTTCTCATTGCAAATCCTTTTCAGTCAGTGCAAGTAGTTGGAGTTTCAGTTTACTACAGTCAGTGCAATGGCAGGTTCCTATAAATTTGTCTTTACTTTCCCCCATGGTATGGATCTAGCCTTAGATCAGGTTGACTTTCCTTGCCTAGATCATACCCACTTGATCCACTTTGGCCAAGGATTTGAGGGGGCCAAGATCACTTGTGAGGGCATTCCCCTCACCATAGTTAGCAGGAAGAAGGTGGTCGGGCAAAAGCCGGTCATCAAGGTAGATTTACACTTTGATTCAGATATCTCCTCACTGAAGAGGAAAGCTGTGACAGTACCACAGACTTCAGCAGTTTCAGTACTGGCAGTACCGGTAGTTCCAATTCCAGTTGCAGTTCATCCTAGAGTTATGCATGTTGCCCCGGTGCGTGCTATCACCCTACTATCTGTACCCTCCAAGGGTAAGGCTCTCCTGGTTTTAGGGCTTGCCTTCCCCACATTTGAGTATGGGTCTAGCTCACACTCCTCTCATCCTACCTGTACCCAACATAGGAACAAGAACCGTATGGTCAAACGATTACACACTCGAATAGCTAGAGAGCTAGAGGCATTAGCTAGATCAGCCATGGATGAGTCTCCCATAATCACTTTGACACTGATTACGGAAAACCAATTTCATCCTCTCTCAGGATCACATAAAGAAGATGTTAGGAGTCTGTTCGTCGCCTCCTCCTGTGGTGAATTTATAGCTAGCAGTTTCTAGGATTAGGAGGTCGTCATGACGCCTTTCATTCTATGCCAAGTAGGCATAGCATGCCTCGAGTCGGTTCAATCTTCGATCTATTATCCCCAATAGCATGGGATCCATCGAGAGGGCCCACGAGGCTCATACATCACATTACTAGTAGAGCAATGAGGTTCATCACCGTCGGCGCTTATGCTTTGGTTGATTTTCCACTCGATGTACCCTACCATCGATAGTATTCTCTTCACGGGACCAACCACCACAGGAGGCTTCTTGTACACAGAGAGTCGGTGGTGTCTCCACCCCCACTCACCCCATGATCGCCGCCAAGTCTCGATCACCCATTCCATCTAAGGCCATGAAGGCCGCATCCAGGGAAAAATGTACCCAGTTAGTGATCCGGCTATGACCAAGGGATCCTACTTCTCCTACACCACCCATTGTGGTAGGGCCAAGCTCCCCAGCTCGAACTTCTGCCCTAGTGGTGGTGCGGAAGGAGTGGCGACCTCGAAGCATCGTGGTCGTTCCTTCACCAACTCCACCATACGCCAAATGCGAGATGGTGGCTTATCACGATATTCTAGATGATAGTTTAGTTGCATGGTAGAGGATCATCCTAGGATTGTTCTTATTACACCAGATCAGAGTATCATTCTTCTAGTGAGTACTCCATGGATTGACTCCCGGTGAGGTTCGATGTCTCGGTGCATGATAGCGATCACCTGCCTCAAGATTTGTACCTGCTAAGTTAGATCTATCCTTAGATGAGATAGTTGCACACTATTTTATGGAGAAAAAGAAGATCTTAGGGTATGCATGGTCTGATGAAGAAAGAGTCAGCTTCGATCCCAATGAAGATGACTTGATGGGGGATTTAGTTGGAGTATGCATGGTCGATACTAGAGGTTCTCTTCTTAGGGACCAACAAGCCATGAAAGGTGATGAGGTTGATCAAGGAGACACTTCAAAATTAGCCCATCACCTCTGATAGTAGTTAAGGCAGAAAGACGAATAGATTGATAGGATGGCACAATAGTTGCAGGACTTGTTAGCAGCAGCATTAGTGCTTTAGAAGTAAGCCCCGCCAGTTCATCCAAGTACAGTCGGTGTCAGTCAGCCTAAGTTAGTGCATGTCTTAGATCCAGTTAAGACTCTACCTTCCGTTGAGCAAGGTAGCACTAGTATGTATAGGAAGGTAGTGGATAGTGCCTCCATACATGAAAAAGATCTAAAATCCATGGTTGAGCAATGGGTGAAGGAATCTTTAGCTCAAGCCCAAGGAGGATCATCGGTTCCTAAGGGTAGACCCTACCTAGAGGAATTGATGCTAGTATCTTAAGGGTTTTGTGCCTTCCTTCAAGAGCTTTGATGATGGGAATGAGGTAGCATATAGCTCACTTTAGGGCTTGTTGCAACATCGATGCTACTTTTAGACTCTTTGTGTAGCCTTTATCTCTTTGATTGGTATCTTTGGTTGCAATGGTTCAATTAAGACATTTGAGTTAGAGAAACTCTTCATCAAGAGATTCTTTGGAGCTCGAAAGGGATCTCGTTGTTTCCCAACAACACCCGGTGAGTCATGTTGATTATATTCTCGATGGCACAACGAGTATGAAGTGTGAACCTCCACCGCCATTGAGATTCTCTTGAAGAATATCCTTGGCCTGATCACCTTCATACTTAAGAGCTTCACCATAAAGACATTTGAGAAGCTAATCAACAAGGCGACTAGTCTATAAGGAGAGGCCAAATAGTTATCATTTCCAGATCAGTTACCAAAGCAGAAATCCCAAAAGGTCTATGAGAAGAAACTTGGAGTAGTAGCAGCGGTTGACAAGGGGAAGCAACCAGCTAGAGATTAGTCTGAGCGACCATGACCTTAAAAGCCTCTACCTCCTTTGCCACATTCGAGGCAGCCATACCGGCCTCCACCTCAGCCTCCACATCTAGCACAGCCACCGCTTCAGCCATACCACCAAGAGCAGTGACATGCATATTTGCCGCCAGGTAGCTATGGTCCACCTACTCTATTAGATAAGTTAAACAAACCTTATTCTTTTAGGAGGGAGATAATCAGGAAGATCTTTAAGAATCTCTTAAAGAAACTTGACTTTAGCTTACAGCCTGGGAGAGTAGGCAAAAGTCATGATCTAAACTTTTACCCTTATCACCGTATGCTAGGCCACATTTTGGAGGATTGCTTCACATTCAAGGATTGGCTTGAACACAGTTTCAAGATCGGTGCTGTCATTATCCCAAAGGAATACCTTATGGAACAACCTTCCAGTTCCATTAGGGTAATCCTTGAGGATACAGGTGATCCTACCAAAACCAAAGAAGGTTGGGACATCTCTTTTTCTAAAACCTCTAAGGAAATAATTCAGAAGATCAAGAAGCTTTCCTTATAGGTGCCTGAGTCAGCTCAAACCTCCAACACCATGGAAGGTTTCCAAGTTGCCAGTGCCAAATCTAGGAAAGTGGGAGCTCAGCAGCAGCAGCAGTATGTGTCAGCCCGAGATAGACCTTTAGCACAACCACCGACTGTGTCCAGCCTCTAGCCTTCAGTTGTAGTTTCCACATCGGCGACTTCTTCTGTTTTAGCTAGCTCTTCTGTTTCTTCTACTAGTATAACTCTTGTATCAGTGGATAAGGGCATCAAATCCCTTACTCCACTCACTCTACTTGTCGTCTACTTTGTACCCCCAAATACTTCCAAGAAATCGAAGAATAAAACTAATTTGAATTACATCTGTATCTTCGATGAGTTATCTTCTTCTATTCTAACGATAACTCTTCAAGTCTAATCTATAATTATTTGATCTTCCTCTTTGATTCGGAGTTGGATTTTTCAACTCTGAATACTATAGGTCTGATTCTGAGAGTCCCATAGGAGAAACTATAGGTGAACCTAAAGTGCAGGTAGAACTTGCCACCACCTTGCCTCTAGAGATTATCAAAGTCAACCTCCGTAGTGGCAAGGTTATACCTCCTAGGGCAGCACCTCTAGATAGAACAAGTCATTGGTACTGAAGATCGAGAAGCCCTTCCATAGGATGCTCTATCATTGGATATGCTTGTGGAAGACCAACCGAAGGTGGACTACAACATCCTTTCTTATCTAAGAAAGTTGCCAACTAAGCTAAGCATATATGATGCCCTTGTCTTATCCAATGAGGTGAGGGAATCACTAATCAAGGCTCTCCTTGATCCTGAGATATGCTTAGCTCAGCTAACTGATATATGTGAGGAAGTACACTATGCAAAAGAAGCCAAAGGGATCACCTTCATAGATGAAGATCTTCTATTGAGGGACTTGGAGCACAACCGTCCCCTATACATTATAGTTGACATAGATAGGTTTAGAATCGCCAGGGTTCTCATGGATTCAGGTGCATCAGTAAACTTTATGAGTCTAAAGACCCTTGCCTATTTGAAAATCAACATCTCTACTCTCCGAGGAGATAGGATGATGTTGACAAGATTCAATGATCAAGGTGAGCGGGCTTTAGGTTATATAGTGTTATCATTGGAGATCGATGACTGGAATATTGAAGTTCTACATCATTGATTCAAATACTTCATTCGCTTTACTTGGTAGGCCTTGGATACATTAACAAGATCATTCCATCCTCCCTTCATCGTGCATAAGTTCGGAAAAGATGGAATTGAGTCTTGTGAGGATGAAAATCCATTTTCAGTTAGAGAGGTTGAGATTTATGAGGATGCGACCTACTATCTTCCTCAAAACACCTTTCTCGTGAACTTGGACAAAATTCAAATGCAACTGCAAAAGCAAAAGAAAATGAAGCAAAAGAAAAGATAAAAGAAAATGAAAAGAAAAAGAAAAGTCCAAGTGAAAAAAAAGGGGAATTGAAGAAGAAGTGGATCCTCATATCACATTCCACCCACAGTTCATTACATCATATGGACATGTGGGAAAGATGGCTCAACCTCCACCAGGTAGAGGCAGAGGCATAAATAGAGGCAGTTTTAGAGGTGGGAGACCCCCTAGTTGGCCTTCAGCCAATAGAGGTCATGTTCCAGTTCATAGGAGTACCCCTATTATTCATATAGACTTGGAATCCAGCTCAGAGGATGAGTCTAATGTGATTAGTATACCAGCCAACCCCTCTCAGCGGGTTCCATTGGAAGTGACTTTTGATCTAGCCAAAGATGAAGACCAGGCCTGTAAGCAAAGCAAAGTATTCAAATCTATTTTATGTGAAACTATTAGGCAACAGTTGGGAACCTTAGCTCTAACCTCACTTACATCTCAGAAATTTGAAGGTTTAGTAGTTAAGGAAGTCCCTCAGTCTTTCAATGACACAAAGCAAAAGAGGTTCTTTTTAGGTTCATCATCCTCAAGTCCAGAGCTCGATGTAGGACTTGAGGAAGATAATTTTAAAGAATGAATGGAATTACCTTTTAACTTTTACTCGCTTTGTGTTCAAAATCTTATACAGAAAGGTTTAGTTCCTCACACTTGATCCAAGTACAGGTCAGAATACTTCTAAAAACTATGGAACAATACAGGCAGGGAAGCACAATCAAGAATAGGACTAGGATTTAGCACAATGGGTTCCAATCGATAGCGAAGATTATTGCCTAGTTGTTACCAACCATTTAGAATCTGATAGGTTCTTCACACACATCCCCAAATCTCATGAGAATGTGTGTTTAGAAACTTTAGATGATCCAGATGATCTCCAAGTCAAAGAGGCTCTGCCAAAATTTGAAGAGGATATTCATTCAACAATCGACAAGCTAAAGAAATCAACCTTGGGACATAAGAAAATCCTCGCCTAACATACATCAGTTTATTGCTGAATGAAGAAGAAACTAATGACTTAGTTAGGCTATTGACTGAGTTTAAAGATTGCTTCGCATAGAATTATGAAGAAATGCCCAGATTATCTCCTGATGTTGTAGTTCACAAGCTAGCAATAGACCCTAACATTACCCCTATTAAGCAAGCTCCTAGACACATGCGTTTAGAAATTGAACAACATGCCATTTTTGAAGTCAAAAAACTGATTGATGTTGGTTTCATCAGAGAAGAAAAATATCCTACCTGGTTAGCTAGTGTCGTCCCAATTAAGAAGAAGAATGACCAAATTCACATTTGCATTGATTTTAGGGACTTAAATAAGGCATGTCCTAAGGATGAGTTCCCTCTTCGTATACCAAAATTAATGGTGGACATCGCCTCATCTCATGCAGTCTTCTCTTTTATGGATGGATCATCTGGCTATAACCAAATCAAGATGTCTCCTGAAGATGAAAGAAACATGGCTTTTCAACCCGATCGTAATCTTCTATTATAGGGTCATGCCTTTTGGCCTTAAAAATGCGGTGCTACATACCAACGGGCCATGACTCAGATCTTCAATAAACTCATTCATCATCAAGTTGAGTGTTACGTTTATGATCTAGTAGTCAAGAGCAAAGAAAAAGAAGACCACCTCTTTGACTTGAGAGTAGTTTTTGAATGATTAAAATAATATAAACTCAAAATGAATCCCTTGAAATCTGCATTCAGAGTCACTTCAAGGAAATTCCTTGAGTTTTTTGTTCAACATCGGAGAATAGAAATAGATCCTGAAAAGATTAAAGCTATCTTAGAAATGCCACCTCCTAAGAGTTTAACTCAACTCAGATCCTTTCAAGGATGGTTGGCATATCTGAGATACTTTATCTCAAACTTATCACGGAGATGCAAACCATTCTCAGCACTTATCAAAAAGGATGCCAAGTTCTAGTGGGATGACAAGTGCCAACATGCCTTCGAAGACATCAAAGAGTACTTGGTGAAGTTGCCAGTTATAGGACCCCCTATCCTGGGCAGGCCATTGATCCTTTACACTACTGCATTGGATGACTCTTTCGGTGCTCTGTTGGCCCAAGCTAACGATGAAGGGAAGGAAAGTGCTATCTACTACCTCAGCCATTATCTAATTCCTGTTGAAGCAAACTATCCAACTATTGAGAAACATTGCCAAGCATTGATCTTCACATCTTAGAAGCTATGACACTACATTCTTTCTCATAAGGTGAACTTGATCTCAAGAACCAATCCACTACAGTACCTCATGACACGACCAACGCTTTTCGGATGTTTGGCTTGTTGGTCCATGATACTCTCACAGTTTGATATCATATTTGTACCCCTCCATGCGATAAAAAGGTTAGACACTAGCAGATTTCTTAGCAGTACACCCACTTCCTGTTGATTCTCCGCTTAGTGATGATCTCCCCGATGAACAAATCATGAACTTAGGGGAGGCCAAAAACTGCCGATGGGAGATGTATTTTGATGGTGCTGCTTCTTTTCTTAAAGTTGAAGCACCACGATCTATTCTCTCAAGAAAAGCAGGGGTAGGAATAGTTCTTCTATCTCCAAATCGTGTAGTGATGAGATTCTCATACTATCTTTTCAACCCTTGCACTAATAACGAAGCTGAGTATGAGGCTTTGATTGCTAGTTTGGAGTTAGCCATCACTATCAGTATCAAGAGCATCAACATCTTTTGGGATTCTCAATTGGTCATCAACCAGATTGCTGGGTCCTACCAAGTCCTCAAACCCAAGCTTCGTCATTACTACGAGTATACCATGAGGCTATTGACCTAGATTCTTGAAGTCATCATATACAAGGTTCCCTGAGTAAAGAATGCAGTAGAAAATGCCTTGGCCAAACTTGCCAAAGAGTTGGCATGTTTGGAAGATGAGTCCATTTCAATAAAGGTCCAAAATAGACAAGTCTTATCCCTTATTGATCCTGAACTCATCGAGAGACTTTCTCTTGAAGGGGAGGTTGACGTTGCCAAAATGGAGAAGGAGCTGGATTGGAGGCAACATAGATTACCTCTGAACACTCAGAAATCACAAGCCCATCAGGTGAAACAGAGAGCTCTTTCCTTTGCTCTTGTTGATGACACCCTATACTGTCGGTCCATTGATTAAATATGGTTACGTTGTTTAGACAAACACGAATCCCATGGAATTATAACTGAGGTACACTCAGGTTTATGCAGAGCTCATCAATCCGGTCTGAAGATGAAGATGAAGATCAAAAGACTTGGATACTACTGGCCTTCTATGATCACAGATTGCATGGATGTAGCTAGGAGATGCCATCAATGTCAAGTGCACAGTGTGGTCCTCCACCAACCACCCAACATTCTACACCCTACTTTGGCTTCATGTCCATTTGAGTGTTGGGGTACCGACATTGTAGGTTCGATCAATTCTCCTTCTTCCAAGGGGAATCAATTCATCTTAGCTGCTACCGACTACTTTTCCAAGTGGGCAGAAGCCATCCCACTCAAAGAGGTCACAACTCACCATGTGCTTTAGTTTTTCAGGAACCATATCGTATATAAGTTTGGGGTACCATGATGAGTTATATCTGATAATGGTACTTCATTCAAAAGCATGAAGATCAACAGCTTTACCAGAAGACACGATATATATTTGAGATGCTCCACCATCTACTACCCTAGAGCTAATGGCTTAGCAGAAGCATTCAACAAAATCTCATCTGGATACTAAAGAAGACTCTTGATGATAACAAATGACAGTGGAACGAGCAGTTAGTTGAAGCCTTTTGGGCCTACCACCGCAACTCTCAATCTACCCTATTTTTGTAGTGTATGGGTCCGAAGTCATTCTTCCTTTATAAGTTCAAGTCCCATCACTAAGGATAACATTGGGTAACAAGATCACTACAGAGCAGAATACAAAGTTATGGTTAGAAGAGCTTGATGGTTTGGAGGAAAGTTGCCTACAGGTGTGCCAAAACCTTGAGTTGTACAAGACCAAAATGATTCAAGCTCACAACAAGCTGGTCCGTCCTAGGCCTTTTCGAGTAGGAGAACCTGTGTTAGTCCTAAGGAGACTAATTTTTGCCCATCAAAATATGGGAGGCAAGTTTGAACCTACTTGGGAAGGCCCCCTATGTCATAGAGATGGCCTACCAAGGAGGATCTTATCAGCTTATTGATTGTAAAGGGGAACACCCGATGCTTTCAATTAATGGGCTATATCTAAAGAAATATTACCCATGAAATAAAACTTATTTGAAAATAATCATTAATAAAAAAAAAAAATATAATTACATTCATCAAATATTCTCTTCTTTCGAAGTGTTGTTTGCTTATCTTACGAATCCACCGTGACATGTCTAGGGTAGGTGTAAGTGTCCCACAGTGGCATCTTATCCCTCTTTCACAACACAAACACAATCTCCCTACACTATTAGAATAGGTGTGAGAAAACTCGAGAGGCATCCTATTTTGAATAGCATAACTAAGTTAGGTGTGAGAGAACCCAAGTGGCATCCTTTCTTAGTGGGAATTCTTGTTTCCATCTGTGGCATCATTTCATAATTCTCCAGCATGTTTAAGGTAGGTGTAAGAGTCCCCCAGAGGCATCCTATTTCTTTTGACACATACAAAATAACAAACATAAATCTTTTGTCTCGAACTATTTGATGTGAGAGCAAGCCCCTTGTGACACTCATTCATTAGCTGCTCTAGGTCGGGTCTACATGCTACCTCGCTAGTATGTCACCCCAGTGGTCACTTATTTGGAAGATGTGAGTCCCCGCACTTTCTTCCTAACTTGATCAATGCAAACCAATGAGTGCCTTGTTAGTATGGTAGCCTTCACTACCCAACTAGTAAACTATCTCATGTTGACTTTGCTTTAGAAGATGTGAGTCCTCATGCTTTTCTCTTGAACTAGCCATCATGCTCTAACTAGGTTGAGTGTATTTGAGGTTTAGGATAAGTCCCCTAGAGGCTCCTTTCCTTTTGACTACTTTTGAGTCGATATAAATCCCCCAGTGGCATTCACTCAATAGTCACCTTAAGTCGGATAGCACATGTTGAGCCTATTGAATTTATGACTAGCCATGTCATCTTCTCTAGGGTGTTGGATTAAGCCCTTATCGGCCGCATCCCCTGTGGGCACTCTATTTGGATCAAGTCCTTTGCGACCCCATTTAGACACTACTCAAGTTACTTTTGGATTGGATAGTTCCCATTTCCTTGTAACCACCCCTATGGTTGGAAAATTTGTTCAACGGATGTGAAGATTCTCCCTTGGTTCAGTAAATCTGAGATAGGTCTAAGAAGATAGAACCTCCTTCTCAGTTTGATCCCTTGCAAACTAACAGGGTCCATGATAAAAAAATAACTAAAATAAACAAACAAAATTAATTCGCTTATGGATTAGGAATTTAAGCCCCCAAAGGGCCCCTTCTCCCAAGCATGCATCCTATCTTTAGGGCAGTGTCAGCAGAACTCCCTACAGGAATTGCTTGACTACCAGAGTAGAGATAAATCCCCGGGTCGGTACTCACTCCATAGTCACCCTTAGGTGAGGTTCAATCTATTTTTCCATAAGCAGGTTACCCCGGTAATCATTCCGTTTTGAAATATTTAAGACCAAGATGCATTCTTTCTAGCGTGATTGTCGTAAACCAATGGGCAGCCCTAGGTCGAGTTTGATTTGTTGCTCAAAGCAACCGATCATCCCAATGATATTTTCTAGTAGAAGATGTGAGTCCCCATGCTTTCTTTTTAAAACTTGACCATTGTGTATCAATATACATTCTACTTTGGTCGGATAGTTCTCCCATTGGCCGGGAAGCTACTCTTTTTGTTTCAGTAAAGCTGAGATAGGTCCAGGCTTCTATAAGCTCCTTCTCAATGTGATCCATAAACCAACAAAACCCACTAAAATAAATTAAAAATAAAATTAATCTTTTGACTACCTTGATTTAAGTCCCCCAGTGGCATTCACTCAATAGTCAGCCCTAGGTCAGCTTTGATTTGTTGCCCAAAGCAACTGATCACCCTAGTGGTTTCTTGTCTCTAGAAGATATGAGTCTCCAAGCTTTCTTCTTAAGACTTGACCATTATGTACCAAAAGGCATTTCTCCTTGGTTGGTAGACTGCTTCCTTTGAATTGGTAAATCTGAGTTAGGTCTAGGCTTCCTTGGCCCCTACTCAGTGTTGTTCATCACAAACCTATGAGATCCATCATAATCAAAATAAACAAACAAAACTGAGAAAATGAGATCAATCTTGACTATCTTTGAGCTGATCTAAGTCCCCCAGCGGCATTCATTCAATAGTCAGCCCTAGGTTGGGTTTTCAATCTGTTGTCTTGCCAATAGATTACCCCAGCAACTAGTCCTTACTTGGAGGTTGTAAGTCTACTATGTTTTCCTCCTAGTACAGTCGCTGCATACTGAAAGATATCCTTTTGGTTGTTTAGTCCTGTTGTATGTTTAGTAGACTACCCCTTTAGATTGGTAAATCTGAGTTTGGTCTTAGCCTCCATAGCTCCTACTTAGTACAGTCCACTGCAAACCAACATGGTTCATCTTAAAAAATTCAAACCTAACAAAATTTGAAACAAACTCAACCCTCTTCCCCAGTGGAGATCTCTCCCTAGTGAGATTCAAATCAAATCAAACCTTTAATCTCCTTGTAGATGACTTGAACCTGCTTCCCTAGCGGAAGGTTCACACTCTATCCCTTAGATTTATTTCCTCATCTTATGTCTTGGACATAAGTAGAGTCACATTGCACTATGCTTTGGATTCTTCTTTCATTGGGTTGAGAGATAGATAGTTTCTAGTGCTTGTGATCTCTTGGTGTTGTTGATCATTTTCAACACCAATACGTCTTGGTGTTCCTTGTTAGTCACACCACACTTATTGGGAGCCCTTTGTTGATCTCATTTTTAGAATGAGCTCTCAACACCTCCATCTTAGACATAGGACTCCTCTTAGACTTTAAGAGTTCCTTAGTCTTAAGACACATCTAGTGATTAGGTGGACACTCTCACCTAGCCCTAGAAGACTTAGAAGAGTTAGCCATAGGAATAGGTCATGCCTTAGGGGTGTTAGGAAAATTTCCTACCCTTTAGCTTAAACCATTCCTCACTTTCCTTCTTTCAAGTAAAACTCCAAATCAATTCTATTTGATTTTCTGTAAATTAAGATCAATTCAATGATTGAAATCCATGATTCAAATCTATGATTGAAACCCATGATCAAAATTTATAAAAAATTCCTAAGTTCAAATTTCCTAAGTCCTTAAGCCTCCCTTAAGGACTTAACCAAAATCATGATTCAAACCTATTCAAAGCTTTGAGATTTTCTCATAATCTATTTAAATTCACATTTATATTCACATATATAAATGAAATATAAATTCAAACCCATCAAATCAAATTCAAAATTCCAAATCAATTCATGAAAATTTTCTTAAGTCCCTTTAATTTTCTATTAAAGGACTTAGCCAAAATCAACTCTAAACCATGATCAAACCTATTCAAATTCAAGGGATTTTCTCAAAACTTATTTATATCCTCATTTATATTCTCATATATAAATAAAATATAAATATAAATCAATTAAATCCAACTCAAAAATTAAATTCCAAATTAAAAACCCTTGAAATTCCCTTAAATCCCTTAATTTTCCATTAATGGATTTAACTTAAACTTTGATCAAACCTATTCAAACTCATGGGATTTTTTCAAAGCTTATTTATATTCTCATTTATATTCTCATATATAAATGAAATATAAATATAAATCAATCAAATCCAAGTCAAAAATTAAATTTCTAATTAAAAATTCTCTTAAATCCTTTAAATTCCCTTTAATGGATTTAACCTAAATCAAGATTAAACTCTTTCAAATTCTTGAAATTTTCTCATGATCAATTTATATTCTCATTTATATTCACATATATAACTGAAATATAAATTCAAACAATCAAAACTAATTCCAAAAATCAAACTCAAAATCAAATCTAAGCCTTTCAAGTCAAAATCTTGAACTTAGTCAAATCATCTTCAAATCAAGCCAAATCCTTGATTTTTCTCTCATGGTTCAATCAATCATACAATCATGAGCTCATATATAAATCCAAACCTCAATCAAATAATCAAAACCCAAATCAAATATAAAACCCAAGACCCCTTCATTTTCTTTCTTTGAATATGAAATTATCAAATGAATCAAAACCCATTTGACTTCAAACCAATGGTAAATGGATTTATATTTCAATCATAAGTCCATATATAAGATCAATCAACTCAAATCAAGCTTTGACCAAATTTAACCCACTTAGGCTCACTTGACCCAAAGTAACCTAAAATACCCTACCAACTTTTGATCCTAACCAAATTAGATTGAAAACTCATATATCCTCTCATCATGATCAACAATCATCATGAGATGATCAATCAATCAAATTGGTCAAACCAAGTCAAAGTTGACCAAGTCAACAACTAAAAAACCTTACATAACCAAAATCAACCATAGGCCAAATTGTTTGAAACCATTGATCTAAGTTCACTCATGACCCATGTTTGAACTTGACCAAGCCAACATTTGAGCTAACCAATTGGTCACTAGACTAAGTTGACCCATTTTGTCCCAAAGGGCCAAAATGTGTCAAACCTTGATCTAAGCCAAATTGATTGAAACCAATGGGTCAAGTCCATTTCAAATCACTTGTGGAAGTTGACCAAAGCCTCAATTGGCCAACTAGACCCAACCTAGCCCAATTGACCTTAGACCCAACATGACCTAAAGGGGTCATATTGAGCCAAAATTGAACCTAACCCAAATTGATTGGAAACAAAGATACCAATCCACTCCATATGACTAACCTAACCTAAACCTACCCTTGACCTATCTCAAATAGGTCAAATGGGTCAAATAGGTCAACTTGACCCATTTGACCTAAATGAAGTCATATGAGCCAAAACCAAATCTATTCCAAATTGAACCAAACCAAAGGCACCAAAATAATTCAAATGGTCATATGAGCTTCACCCAATCTTTGGTTTGACCCAATTTGACCAATTGGTCAACTTGACCCAAGTTGACCCATCTTGACCTAAATGGGTCAACATGAGCCAAACCCTATCAAATTGATTCCAAATCCAATGAAACTTGGCCAAACCTAGTTTCTCCACATACCTAACATGTTTAAAGTGGAAAAATAGTAAAATGACCGTTCTACCCCTAGGCCATAGAACAAATTTTGGCCTAACCCATATGTATTTTGGTCATACCCTCTTTACAATCACTTGAGGCTTTCCTAAAAGCTCAAGGGAACTTAGTGATGAGTGGTGCACCCAACCCAATGGGTTTGGGTCAGCCTATTTGACCCATAGACCAAACTCGACCGCATAGCTTGAAATTGAGTTTCCAAATTCCCTCCTAAGCTCAAATTCAACACATGGGAAGTTGGCAATCCACTCAAGGGATCAAACTGACCATGTGCACACTCAAAACCATCAAAACAACCTCTTCAATCTAAATAATTGGATCAAAATGATAAGAAATGGTTCGGTCTTCCGATTTCCATAAGGGGAGATATACTCCCCCTAATTCAATGAAATTTCACTTCACTCACTATCGATTGGAGCCTAGGAACCCAGAGAAACCATCTTAGAGCATTCCTAAGCTTCTTAGATAGGATTTGAATTCTCTAATTCTCAATTTTGCACAATGCAAAATAGGGGAGATCAATCTATTAGCCAACTTCCTCTATACTTAATCTTAATCCCTCTCTTGCACACTCCATGAGAGGGTCAAGTTGAACTTGTCCAAGCTCTGATTGAAGTTCCCATAGCAAGGAAGAGCTCAATTGGATCAAAGCTGAAGCCCAAGTGAAGTGGTGTTGCTCCACCCATTGATCCACTCAATCCCAAGGCCTAGGAATTTCAACAGGGCTTCGTCTCCACCAGACGAAGCTACCTCATCGAGCTCGAGTGCCGGTGATCACCTTCGGTGAGGTATGTAATTTTTTGACCACTTAGCTTGATAGGTGTTGTTCCTTTGTAAAAGAAACATCCATGGCATGAGAAATCCACTGTTGGATAGGTTAGTAATTGTGTTTACAAGGTGTGGGTTGATTTTTGTATGATTACATGTTAGATCGGGCTCAGATCTCCCCTTAGATCATGGATAGTCTCCATTGATCCTCATGGAAGAACTTGGCTCATCTCAGTCGTCCATCCGTGCATTTTAGATGGATGACTAAGATTATTTATCACGTTTAGTAAATCCATTATTCTTTTAAAACCGCGGGTGAATCCTTAGCCGTCCGATCTTTGATTTGATGATCGAGGATATTAGCGCTTGCGCCGCCGCCGCCATTTAGGATGTGACGTTTAAGTCACACCCTCACGGAGCGACGCATGTAAAGCACGCTGACAGCCGCCACCACGCATCACGTTGTCAGTTGAGGAATAAGTAGGGATTAGTTAAATGCCTAATTAATTCCTAATTAATTCATAGATCTTCTAAAATTTATAACTCTTCATAGAAAAATCAGAAAAATAAAAGGAAAAATGCTATGGAAAGATAATTTTATCTAGAATATATTAAAAATAGTTTTAAAGTATTTTTAATTAATATTTTTTCTAAATTTGGGTTTCTTTGGGAATCTTAATTAGTTAATTATCCATTAATTAGTTTACCAATTAATCTCAAACTTCTAGAGTTCATTTTAGGGGATGATCTTTGCCTCCCATAATTTTCTTAAGATTTATTGAGGGCTCATAATTATTTATTTAATTTTTCTAAGGTGATGCAGGTAAGGGTTAATTAAGCTACTTAATTCATACCCTAACCTAATAAACACTTAAAATTGATTTAATTATCTAAAAATTAAAAAAAATACAAAACACATGTGGGAATGGGTTTGGAACAGTAAACTCATCTCACCTTTTTAAAATTAAATCAAAATTTAAACTAAACAAAAATCATTTTGAAATTCACTTTGATTTATTCTAAAATTTTCTTATTCCTTAAGAATGTCTTTAGGATTTAAGTAAAGTGAGTTTGTTAACTTGCTTTCATTTCTTTGGATCTTTCCCAACATGTTAATTTGAATGCCATATTATTCATGCATTCATAATTTCATGTTTCAGATTGAAAATAAAAATTGTTTACTTTATGTCAAATGCATGTGTTAGGTAAAGGAAAATATGAGTGGCTATTATCACTACTAAATCCAAATTATTTTCAAAACTTATAAATGAAATATAAAATCTGAAAGTATGCTACTTATACTTTAGTTATAAGCAGCATGTGAGATATTATAAGGTATGCTTAGTATAGGTTTCCTTTCTTTCTATGTTGACATAGTTTTGAATAAGAATTTTGGTGTGATATGAGGTTCATTTGAAAAGGACCTAATGCTCACCTAATTTCATATATTATTCATCCCTATGCTATCACTTAAGAAAGTTTACCTATACTTGCATGCATAAAATGCATAAACAAAAATGAATCCATTAAGCAACTTTTGCATATTCCTTTTCCACTTCATTTCTTTTATATACATGTTTGTACTTAAGGAAAGTGGTATATTAGTCTGCATAACCCTGAGGTTGTGAGGCTTTAAGTAGCCCTAAGTAGGTCTTGTACCTTACACCTCTGGTTAACAATGGCGTTGTACTCACTTATGCCTTTCTTACTTTCATGTATGTATGTGATATTTTGGATAAGGAAATGCTTTTCTACTTAAGAAAAATCATGAATATTCAACTTCCAAATTTTCTTAAATGGATTACTTAGCATGCATCATAAAGTGTATTAACTACTCTCATTTGCATGTATAGATATGCTTAGGGTCCATTTATATGCATGTTACATATGTTGGAAAGAAATGAAGTAATGTGTGTTTTGTGAATTTTGATTCATTTTTATTTAATCTTAAAATGCCTTTCTTTTTTAAATAGGTTTGTTTAGAGTTTGTCTAAATGTAGGATTGATTAAAAGAGGTAATCAAAATATTCTTCTAAATGAAACTAAAATATGAACCTACTTTAGAAAATTACTTAAGGTTAGGGAAGGAAAGAGAAGTTCTCTTCTCTTTCCCTATCTTCATAACTTAGTAATTATTTTCCAGAGAACCCGGCTTGACCTTTGAGGGCTGTCATGGAAACTCATCTCCTACCATCTCACTGATTTTGGCCAATAATCTAATTTCTCATGCATTAGTCATAAAAATTTTATTAGCCTAAGACAAAATGATCGTCCAAAAATAAAAAAAAATAAAAAAAATGAAATTTGAATTGCATTAGATTTAGGTCATTTGAAACATGCCCCTTTACATGATCTAGTCTTTTTAGGGAGTGATTTTAAGGACTTAGTCTCTTTCTAAATAATGACAACCCAGCTAGCTTGCATAAGCTTAAAGACTTGCTTACATGTATTTAAAATCATAGGAGGAGTTAGTTGGCGGCCACCCCCAGGAGGTTGTAAGTCCAAGCTATCGGGTGATTTGCCCTCTGTTGTGGAGGCAAACTAATTGCCCATTTTTTCCTTAGATTTTGAGGTTGCTTTTCCCCTTTGCGGGCCATAAGCATAATTCTTCACCTCTTAGGCATTTCCTTAATCTTATGTTAAGGAATCTTAAGTCCTAAATTTTTAATGAAAAATATAACCTAAATAAGCTAAATCAATTTCTAAAACATAAAGCCCAATTATATGATATTTTAAGATGCTCACTAGGTTTCTTAGCACCGTGAGCATCTCCTACTTATTTCCCATTTTTGGCTTCAATAATAACTCTCTCTTTTGATCAATCCCATTTGATCTTCAAATAAAAACCAATCGATTGATAGTCCTTCCATATTGAAATCTTTAGAGACAATAATCATTTACCTTAATCTAGAGTTTTCCTAAGGGATCCCGTCCCTTAGGATGTAATTAACTATGGGGGCTTGCCCCTGTAGGGAACTTGATGAACCCGATTTAAAATAAACCCTGCTTTACTTTTTCATGTAAAGTAGGAGAAGAATCTCTGTACATATGCACCCATCGTCCTTGAGTCCTTATTGAGGTGATTGGTTCTATTAAAGGGTAGTGACTTCGTCTTTCGAGATAGTACAATATTTCCTGCGATCCATCACGAATAAGTACATCTGTAGATTTTCATGGCATCTTACCAAGACAAATTTTTATATAGGTGTTGCCTCTTTCATTTCTCACCAACATATTTGGAAGGAGACTTCCCTTTATAGGAATTTTTCTCCACAATTCCCCATGAACTTGATATTCATGACACTTCTTAGCAAGATTGATACTATCTCTCACCATAGATGGTATAGCCCCTCCTTTTGATCTTTACTGCCATCTTGGGACTTGACTGATGTGCACCACAAAGTCCTTCATGAACTTCAACCATCACTTTGCTAGCTTCATTAGCATTTAAGCATCATAGCCACATTTGTTGAAATGATCTACGATATAACATGTTGTTGACAAAAGCATAATGCAACATTCTCTTCTCAATTTGAGCTACCAGTAATTTATTGTTTGGTAATTTACCTTCTTTAAAGTAGTCGATGAAAGGTTGCCTCCAATCATGTGGCTCTTCTACAATAAAACCTTCACATTGCTTTTCTGAAGCAATGTCAGGCTTAGCTCTTCTCGGTACAACTTCTTGTTAATTTTGGGGAGTATGAGGAGCAACTTGAGTCGCATCCAATTGTGTCAAATTTGATAACCCCTCTACCTGCGGGGATTGATACTTTGTTGGCTCTAGAACTCATCGAGTGAATATCCCGATCATGACATAATCACCATTCATACTTGCCATTTCATTAGCAAATTTTGCTAAGCAATCGTCTTTGCTAATCTCGAATTGAAAGACTCGAGTTAGTGTGATATTTGGTATTTGCTTCATAAGCTTGAGAACTCGCTTGTGATAGAAAGCTAACTCAAGCTTGTGATTTTATAGATGCCAAGTACTTGATTTATTTTTAAGCTGAGAATCATCGAAAATATGCAAGTTTTGAATGCCTATGAAATTAGCTTCTTCAAGACCTTCCACTAATGCTTCATACTCAGCTTCATTATTAGTTCTTGGCTCGGTCAGTCCATATGATTGTCTCATTATCCCTCCTTCTGGTGTTATAAAGATGATGCCGATTCCTGCTCTTGCCCTAGGGAATTTTAGAGGTTGGACTTGTTTGATCCATAAGGCTCCATCAAAGTACATTTCCCAAATTTGTGATTTTTCTCTTTCGTGAATGAGCATAATTTTCTCATCAGGCAAATCATCGTTAAGAGAAGAGTCTGTAGGGATGGGATGTGCAACAAGAAAATCTACTAAGACTTATGTTGACCTTATTTTTAGAATGAGTTCTCAACCTCTTCATCTTAGAGATAGGACTCCTCTTAGACTTTAAGAGATCCTTAGTCTTAAGACACATCTAGTGATTAGGTGGACACTCAACCTAACCCTAGAGATTTAGAAGAGTTAACCATAAGAATAGGTCATGCCTTAGGGGTGTTAGGAAAATTTGTCTAGCCTATAGCTTGAACCACATTCCTCACTTCCTTCCTTCAAGTCAAACTCCAAATCAAATCAATTAAACTAAACCCAAAAGTCAATTCCAAATTCCAAATCTTGCCTAAGTCCTCTGATTTTCCTTCACGGACTTAGCCTAAATCATCTTCAAATCAATTCAAACTCATAAAATTTTCTCATAACTCATTTATATTCTCATTTATATTCACATATATAAATGAAATATAAATTCAAATCAATCAAACTAAACTCAAAAATCAAATCAAACTCTAAATATTTCCTAGGTTCTTTAATTTCTTCTTAAGGACTTAGCCTAGATCATCATCAAATCACTTCAACTTCTTGAAAATTTCTCATAACCCATTTATATTCTCATTTATATTCACAAATATAAACTCAAAAAATCAAAACCAATTCCAAAATTCAAGTTCAAATTCAATCAAAATCCAACCTAAGCCTTTCAAGTCGAATTCTTGAACTTAGCCAAATCAACTTCAAATTAAGACAAACTCTTAATTTTCCTTCATGATTCAATCAATCCTACAATCATGAATCCAAATATAAATACAAACTTCAATCACTTAACCAAAACTCAATTCAAAAATCAAACCAAAATCCATTTCATGTTCACCCTTTGAACTTGAAATTATGAAATGAATCAAAACCCATTTGACTTCAAACCACATGCAAATAGATTTATATTTCAATCGTAAGTCCATATGTGAGTTCAATTAAACTAAAATCAAGCTTTGACCAAGCCATTTGACCTACTTAGGCTTACTTGACCCAAAGTGACCTAAAGTACCCTTATGAGCCAAATTCTAATCCTAACCAAATTGAATTGAATCAAACTCACCTAAGCCTCTCATCATGATCAACAATCATCATGAGATGATCAATCACTCAAATTGGGTCAAACCAAGTCAAACCTAAGGGTTGACCAAGTCAACATTTAGCCAAAATGAAACCCAACATAGCCAAAATCCACCATAGGCCAAATTGATTGAAACCAATGATCTAAGTTCATTCATAATCAATGTTTGAACTTAACTAAGTCAACATTTGATCCTAACCTAGCCCAATTGGCCACTTGACCAAAGTTGACCCAACTTGATCTAAAAAGTCAAAATGTGTCAAAACTTGATCTAAGTCAAATTGATTGAAACCAATGGGTCAAGTTCATTCTAAATCACTTGTTAAACTTGGCCAAAGCCCCAATAACTAGACCTAACCTAACCTAATTGACCTTGAACCCAACTTGACCTAAAGTGTCATATTGAGCCAAATTCAAACTTAACCAAAATTGAATAGAAACAAAGATACCAATCCACATAATATGACTAACCAAACCTAAACCTACCCATGACCTAGCTCAAGTAGGTCAAATGGGTCAAATTGGTCAACTTGACCCATTTGACCAAAATGAAGTCATATGAACCAAATTCAAACCTAAACCAAATTGAATCAAACCAAAGCTACCAAAACATTTCAAATGGTCATATGAACTCGACCCAATTTGACCACTTGGTCAACTTGACCTAAGTTGACCCATTTTAGACCTAAATGGGTCAACATGAGCTAAACCATAACAAATGAACTCCAAATCTCATGAAACTTGGCAAAACCTATTTTCTCAACATACCCAAATTCAAAAATCAGCCAAATGACCATTTTACCCTTAGGCCATAGGGTAAAATTTGACCAATTCCACTTGGAATTTGTTCAAATCCTCTTCATACCTACTTGATACTCTCCTAGTGGATCAAGTGAACACTAGGGAGGGTGGTGCACCAAACCTAATGGCCAAACTGAGCACATGCTTTGAAATGGCCACATGGGGAGTTCACAATTCCACTCCGTAGCCTAAAACAAACTCAAGGACAGTCCTAACAGCCTAACAAACCCTTTGAATCAAGGAAATTAGATCAAAATGGAAAGCCCATGATCGGTCGTTCGATTGCCAAAGGGGGAGATATACTCCTCCTAACTCATTTAAATCTTCACAGAGCCATTAATTGAGTGTTAGAAAGTCAGAGGAGCCATTTGCAAGTGATCCTAAGCATCTTAGAGGGAGATTGAAATTCCCATTTCTTAGTTTTCATCACTTGAAAATAGGGGAGCTCGATTGGATTTCCAACCTTCTCCACACTCAACATCAACTCAATTCCTTCTTCAAGATTCATCAGAGGACCAAGTCGAATGCACCCATACTCTTTCCTAAGCTTTAAAGGCAGAGGAGGAGTGCCCTAAACCAAATCCAAGCTCAAGCTAAGGAGGAGTTGGCCTCTAGAAGAATCCATTCAATTTCCAAGCCTCAAACTCTTAGCAAAGCTTCATCATAACCAGACGAAGCTTCTCCAAGGGAATCAAGCATTGGTGATCACCTCCGATGAGGTTAACCATTAAACCGAGCTTAATTCCATTGTGTGTTGGTCCTTTATGAAGAAAATATTCACCCCATGAAAATCTAGCTGTTGGATGTAATCTTCTATTCATGTTGATGGTGTGGGTAAAATTTGGGATCAATCCGAGCTCAATTGAGCTCGATCATCTCCTTGAAGATGATCGATGTCCATTTTCCACAGTCATTTATAGGGATGGTTCTCTGGCCATCCATCCGCGCATTTTGGATGGACGACCGAGATTAAAATACATGATATATTCTTTTTTAATCCTCTGATCCGTGACTTTAATCTCAGCCATCTGATCCTTGATCAGACGATTGAGGAAAAAGCACGTAGCGCCACCGCCACGCGATGCTATGATGTGACATTTTAAATAACCAATCAGATGATGATGCGTGTAAAGTGTATGCCGCGTCAGCCGCGTGCGTGGCGCCGTAGGATTAATGATATAATTAAGGATTTATTTAATTCTAATTAATCATCTAAGCTTCTAAAATTCATATCTCAACATAGAAAAATCAAAAAAATATGAAATAAATTGCATTAAAAAGATAATTGAACATAAACTATTCTAAAATTAATTTTTGATTGATTTTAAATAGTTCTTTTCTCTGAATTTGGATTTTGCTGGAAATATTAATTTGTTAATTACTCTCTGATTAATCCACTGATTGATCTCAAATTTCTTGAGTGTAATTAGAGGGATGACTTCTACTTCCCCTAATTTTCTTGGGATTTATTTATGGCTTAATTAGGGGAATTGCTAATTCATTCCCTAATCACTCCCTTAATATAATTAGACTTAATTAAGGGTATAATTTGTGATTTAACCCTTATTGAGTTAATTAAGTTTTGATTAAGTGAATGTGAGGTTTGGGAATAATTTTGGGATACTCTCCTTAAGATACTCCAGAAATCCCCTTTATTCCTTAATCTTACCTTAATTAAGGGTTAATTCACTAATTATCCCCTTAATTAATTTCATAAAATTCTAAAACTTTCTAGAACTCAATTAATTCTTCTTGGGTAGATACTTAGGTGTTCAAGAGCCTAAGTACAATTCAGGAAATAAAAATTCAACTCATATATGTGAGGGGTGTTTTGAAATTACTTTAGTTAACCCCTCCTTAGCTTAATTAATCATTAATCATGAGCCAAATTGCATTATTCCCTTTCGTTCCTAGGTGAATTGCAAATTTAAATTCCTTGTGAGGTATTATGTCATCTCATTGGCTCATAATTATTTGATTAACTATGCTAAAGTGGTGCAGGTAAGGGTAATTAACATGCTTAATTCATACCTTAACCTAATAAAAATATAAAATGAATCTAATCACCTAAAAATTGAACAAAAATGTCAAACACATGTGGGAATGGGTTAGGAACATTAAACTCAACTCACATTTTCCAAATTAAATCAAACTCAAAATAAAACAAAAATCACATTAAATAACCTTTGATTTACTTTAAGCTTTGTTATTTCATAAGATTGCCTTTAGGAATTAATCAAGGTGAATGTTTTCACATGCTTTCATTACTTTAGTTCTTTCCTAAACATGCTAAATGTGTATGTCATATGATTTCATACATTTATGCTTTTCAAAAATCAAATTTAAATTTAAAATGTTTCCTTTATGTTAAATTGTATGTTTTGGCCAAAGTAAGAATATAAGTGGATATTATCACTATTAAATCCAAATTATTTTCAAAAATATATGAATCAATTATCAAAACTGAAAGTGTGTAACTTATATCTTATTTATAAGCTTGCATGTGAGTAAAATATAAGGATGTGCATAGTGTAGTTTTTCTTCTCCTCTCTTTTGGTATAATTTTGAATAGGATTTGGCAAAGTGTATAGTTCATTTGAAAAGAACTTAACACTTACCTAATTATATCTCCTATTCATTCCTATGATATTACTTAAGAAGGATACCTACACTTGTACATATAAATTTCATAAACAAAAATAAATCAACCAACACAAACTTTTGCATTCTTTCTTTTCCATTTATTTCTTTTGTACATATGCTTGTATTTGAAGAAATTGGTATATTAGTCTGGACAACCCCGGGATTGCGAGGATTTAAGTAGCCCTAAGTAGGTCTTGTACCTCAAACCCCTGGTTAACAATGGCGTCGTACTCACTTATGCGTTTCAGACATTCATATGTGCTTGTGAAAATTGGCTAAGAAATCCTTTGCTACTTAATGAAAATCATGCATCATAAACATTCAAATTTTCTTAAATAAACTACGTAGCATGCATCATAAAGTGTGCTAAACATTCTCATTTATATGTATAGATATGTTTAGGACTCATTCATATGCATGTTATACACGTTGGAAAAGAAATGAAGTAATGTGTGTTTTGTGATCTTAACTCACTTTATTTAATCTTAAAATGCCTTTCTTTTTGAATAGGTTTGTTTAGAGTTTATCTAAACTTAGGATTAATTAAAACATATAATAAAACATTCACTAAATAAAACTAAAACATGAATCCATTTTAGAGATTACTTGGGATAGGGAAGGAAAAAGAAATTCTCTTCTCTTTCCCTCTCTTTATAACTTAGTAATTAATTATAGGATTCACTTGAACCCAATCAAAACATAAAATAAAATCAACCAAAAATAATTAAATCACTTAAATGAAACTCTCCTCTAAACATTCTTCACACTTAAAAAAAATCTAACTTAAAGCCATAGATAAGCATATCACACAAACCTCTATATCACACACATTAGGCTAAGTCATAACTCCTAGCTTTAGGTTAGGGCGGTGCATGGTTTGATGTTTACTTTTATTTTCTGATATATGTTTTATACTGGATGTTAGGGTGAATGTGGGTAGAATGAATGATAGGATGATTTAGTCTAATTATTATTTTCTAGGGATTGTACTTAAGGTGATAAATAAACATATAAATGCTTTTGTTGTGCAGTGCTTATTCCCCAAGCATAATCCAATAGGCAGTGTACTTAGTCACCCATGTGGGGTGATAATGCCTAATATACATGCTTGGGATTTATGTGGTTTGTTTAGCTAATCTCTATTTTGTGTACCATTTACTTTTACTTTCATGTAATTTTTGTAATTAGGATTTTGGAATGATTATTATGGGGATTAGGATGACCATTGGTCATAAGATCTCATCTTATGTACCATGTGAAGCCTATAGAGCAACCACCTTCCAACCATGCAAAAGAAGGAACCAAAGAAGAAAGAAGAAAAGAAGGAGAAAGAAGAAAAGAAGAATGAAGAAGTGAAGCTTGAAGACCCCCATAATAATGAGTTCCTTGCATAATTGTACTTAATTCATTTGTAATGGGTTGTATAAGGGTAGAGCTCTACCCAATTTGTTTTCGGTTTGTGCGATGGTGCCACCACAAATAGCTTCTTATTCTTTTAGCTTTTTATAAATTGATTGATGATTTGTTTAGCTTGTGTATTAAGATGACATCTTTTTCCTAATTTCTTCCTTGCTTGATGTATGGCCTGGATGTGGATTAGGCTCTTAGAGAAAAATAAATCTTCTACCCAATTTAACAATTCAAAAATAAAAATAAAGAACTCATAACCTTACCTAAAGCTTAGGCTAAAATCAAGATAAAAGATTTTGCAACCCCTTAGCTGAATGAGTATTTCTTTTATATCATCATGCACAAATGTATATTATTTTCACTCTTGATTTGAGGGCTTCCACCTTTTCCAGAGAAACTTGGCTTGACCCTTGAGAGCCATGGTGGAAATACAGCTCCCTTCTCACTAATTTTGGCTAATAATCTCATTTCTCATGTATTAGGCATATGAATCCTATTAGTATGAGTCAAAATGATTGTCCAAAAATAAAAATAAAATGAATTATGAATTGCTTTAAATTTAGGTCATTTGAAGCATACTCTTACATAATCTAGTCTCTTTAGGGAGTGAGTTTATGGACCAAGTCTCTTTCTAAATAAATAACATCCTAATAATTTAGCATAAAGCATATGACTTGTCTACTTGAATTTAAAATTATAGGAGTTAGTTGGTAGCCACCCCTAGGCGGTTGTAAGTCCAAGCAGTCATGTGGTTTGTTTTCTCTTGTGGAGGTAAACCATATACCCATTTTCACGTTAAATTTAGGTTGTACTTTTAGCCCTCGCCAAAGCTCCCTAGATTTAAGTTCTGATGTTGCTTCTCCCTTCCATGGGCCATAAGCATAAATCCTCACCTCTTAAGCATTTCCATAATCTTGTGTTGTGAAATCATAAGCCCTAAATTTATAATAAAAAATTCAACTCAAACAAATTAAATCAATTTCAAAAATGTAAAGCCCAACCATAAGATAGTTTGATATGCTCGCTAGATTTCCTAGCATCATGAGCATCTCCTACTTATCTTCATTAGGCTTCGATAATAACTCTCTCTTTGATCAATCCCATTTGTTCTTCTGAAATAAACTAATCGATTGATAGTCCTACCCTATTGAAATCATTGGAGACAATTATCATTTACCTTAATCGAGAGTATTCCTAAGGGATCTCATTCCTTAGGATGTAATTAACTATGGGGGCTTGCCTCTATAGGGAACTTAATGAACTCGATTTAAAATAAACTCTACTTTACTTTTCCATGTAAAGTAGGGAAAGAATCGTTGGTACATATGCATACCCATTGTCCTTAGGGTCCTTGTTGAGGTGATTAGGTTCATTGTAGGGTGGTGACTTCTATATTTCGAGATAGTACACCTCTCTTCAATGTCATACCCGATCACCTTGAATAAGAACATCTACAGATCTATGTGGTGTTAAATGCATAAAAAGAAGAGATGTATATTTCTATCTTCATTCTATCCTGCATAGAGTGAAGATGGAAGTATATATTTTATTCTTTAGAAATATAAAAAAAATATTTCACCACAGATTTTTCTAGCAACTCCGCTGGGGAAGGTTCCACTCTCCATCTTTGGTAAATGATCATTGTCTCTAAGTATCGATAGTGGGTTTGTACTTTTGTATGAATCTAAGACTATCTTTCATTCCATTTGCACTTAGCTTATTTCATTCTTAAGTTAAGGTAACCAACATCTTTAGGTTTTAGGACCTCACCCCGTTTGGTCTTAAAACCCCCGCTGGGTTCTCCAATGGGTAAAAAAAAAGATCTAAATAACAAAGAAAACATTTAAATACTTACTCCTTATTATTTCTATGATAAGAAAAGGTTCATTCTAAAATAATAAAGACAAAATAAATCCTTATAAAAAAATCATGCTTTTCAAAAGCAGCCTTTCAAAAATGCACTTAATAAACTATTTTGCACAAAATTTTCCTAAATCATCTTCATCTAACAATCTTTATGATTGTTATATGTGAGATCATCTTTATAAAAATAAAATTCCAATAATCATATTTTCAAAAGCATAAAATTTGAAGATGGGCCTTTCCATTCAATACATCCAAATATATTGAATGGATATTACCTCTTCAAGCAAAATCATAACTTTGAACACCCACCTAACACATTCCACATGTGTTAGGTTGGGCTTTTCATATTTTTAAAAAGCTCATATGAAACCTCTCTATTCAATATACCCACATTTATTGGGTGGAGGTCTCATTTTCAAATAAAATAAAAAAAAATAAAATTTTTAAAGAGCACACATGAACCTTTCCATTCAATATACCCACACCTACTAAATGGAAGTTTCATTTTCAAACAAAACTAAATTTTTCAAAAGCACATATCAACACCTTCATTCAATATACCCAAATTAATTGAATGAAGATTTCATTCCCAAATAAAAGTAACATCATTTGTAAATCCCACTTAAACATATCTCATATATGATTGAGTTGGAATTCCCTCTTTCAAAAAGAAATAATCACACACAAAGCAAATTTTCACATTGCAAAAATAGTCTCGACTTCCATTCCAACATACCCAAATTTGTTAGATGGAAATCTTCTTTTCGAAAATCAAAACTTAACAATCATATTTTCAAAATTCAAAACATATTTGAAACTTCATTTAGCACACTCAAATTTGCTAAGTGAAGTCTCCAAATTTGAAAAAATAAAAATTTCAAAATACATTTGAAACTTCATTCTAGCATATCCATTTGCTAAAATGAAGTCTCTCCTATTCCAAAAATAAAATTTGAAACACACTTTTGGAAATTTTATTTATCAAACTCAAATTTGCTAAGTGAAATATCTATTCCACAATAATTTTCAAAACATATTTGGGAACTTCAATTTAGAATACCCCATTTGCTAAAATGAAGTCTCCCTTCTTTTGAAAATCTAAAACCAAAATTTGAAACATCTTTGGAATTTTATTTAGCATATTCAAATTTGCTAAATGAAATTTCCACTTCACAAAATTTCCAAAAGCACTTTTTTTTTCAACTTCACTCTTTAGCATGCTAAATTTGCCAAAGTGAAACTTTCATCTCAAAATAAAACCAAAACACAAAAATTTTAAACACATCTATTAGAATTTCATTTAGCATACTCAATTTGCTAAGTGAAATTTCCCTTTCACAAAATTAAGAGGAACTTCATTTTTTAGCATATCATATTTTCTAAAGTAAAGTCTCCACTTTCAATCAAAAGTAAATCAAAACTAAAAAAGAAAACACATTAGGATTCCCTTAGAATACTTAAATTTGCTAAGGAATCTACTTTTCAAAAAAAACAAATCAAAATGAAAAAAAGAAACAAATTATGATTTTCTAAGCATACCCAAATTTGCTAAGGATCCTACTTTTGCAAAAATCAAAATATCCAAAACAAATGAAACACTTTAGGATTTCCTTAGCATACTCAAATTTTCTAAGAATCCTATTTTCAAAAAAAAATCTTTAAAAAAAACACGCTTGGGTTCTTCACTTAGCATACCTAAATTTGCTAAGTCAGAATTCCAATTTTCAAAATCAACAATAATTCACAAGATAGAACAAACAAAGAAAAAAAGAACAAATATTTTCAAACACTTCACTTAGCTTACCCAATTTTGTTAAGTGAGTGAATTCCAAAATACTAATTCAAAAATAAAACCAATTTACCCTTACTTTAACATACTCAAATTTCTTAAAGGAAATGGTCCTCAAATCAAAAAATATATAATTTTAAACATGAACCTATGGAAGCATCTTTCCAAAAAGATTTGAATCAAATTTTTAACATACCCAAATTTGTTGAAGTTAAATTCATATTCAAAAATTCATCTTTCTAATCAAATATCTAAATCTTCTATAAATCCATTTGAACCCCACTTAACACTTCCAAGATGTTGGATGTGGGTTCAAATTTTAAATTCAAATTCAAAAATCAACAAAACAAAAATCTGATCCAAGCTTATTTCTGACATTGTAGATTCTTAGCATCAGTCTTAGTTACATCTACAGTTCAATCCTTCAGTTTTTAGTTGATTATAAATAGCAAGTTCACAGAAGTTTGTGTTCACTTTCCCCTATGGCATGGACTTGGCCTTTGATCAAGTCAATCTCTCCCAAGCTGATCACACCCATCTCATCCATTTTGGTAGAGGTTTTGAGGGGGTGAAGATCACCTGTGAGGGTACTCCCCTCACAACTATTAGTAGGACTATGGTCGTAAGCCGTCATTGATTGAGTTAACCATCGATTCGACATCCCCTCATTAAAGAGGAATAATCCATCGCCAAGAGTGTGGAGTGATAGTGCTTGCGCATCCCATTGTTTCTCGTACTGGCCCAATAAGGGCTAGTACCCACTCATTGGCACCCTCTAAGGGTAAGGCTCCTCTGATCTCAGAGATTGCCTCCCCAGCCTTTGAGGTTGGGTCTATTTCTTACTCCACTCATCCTATCAAGACTTAGAGGAGAAACAAAAACTACATGATCAAGCGGTATCATACTAGGATTACTATGGAGATGGAGGCCGCTACACAGTCAGCTATGGAGGAGGTACTACTCTGATCACCCCACTGGTTATAACAAACCCATTTCCTCCTCTCTATGGGTCTGATAGAGAGGATGCTAGGAGGATCTATATTTCACCCCCACCAATGGTTCAAGACTGCCCTAGTTAGCCAAAGGTGAGGTCGATGTCGGCCTGTCGTTCTACGCCAGTTGGCAGAGCTTACAAATGTTTTGAGTGCGGAGCTCAATTCAATTTGAGATTTGTCATTCCCCGCAATGTGGGGAAATACCTATGATAGGAGAGGGTCAGAGAGGCTCGTACTTTAGTACAGATCACTAGTAGAGAGAGATGGAGATTTGGTTGGTAGTCAGTGGCCTCCGCACTCATTGATTTCCCTGATTTGTGCGCTACCCACGTCGATCATACATATAACATTTTACTTACAAGGATGACCCATCATAGGAAGAGGGTCCTTGTCCTGAGAGAGTCAGTGGTGTCTCCACCACACCGCTCTACCCCCTGTTCGCCATCACCTATTCACATCACAGCATCTCCAGTTCCACCAAAGGCCATGAAGGCCACAACCGGGGAGAAGCGTACCCCATTGGTGATCTAGCTACAGCCAAGGGATCATGTTCTATGTACACCACCTATTGTGGCGGTCGAAGCTCTGCCGACTTCGCTCCCAGGGTGGGGGAATGGCGACCCCGAAGCATAGTGGTCATCCCTTCACCAACACCACTAGTTCAGCAGGACATGGAGATGGTGGTAGCTATTACAGAGGAAACAAATGATAGCCTTGTTGCACTGATGATAGTAGAACCTCCTAGGAGTGTCACCGCTTTTAGAGTCAGTGATAGTTAGGAGTGTGTCTCTTCTAGTGAGTATAGTCCTCATAGGATTGACTCTCCAGCAGCATGGGAGATCTGGTGCCTCTCAATACATGACAATGATCACACCGGTTAGCCAAGATCATTTATGCCCATTCAGATTGATCGTTCTCTTGAGGAGATAGTGGCACATTATCTTGTAGAGAAGAAGGAAATTATGGGGTATGATTGGTCTGATGAGGAGAAGATCAGCTTTGATCCCAATGAAGATGATTTATTGGGAGACTCAGCCAGGGTTTGCATGGTGGATACTAGGGGATCCCTCTTTAGAGAGCAGTAGGCTATGGAAGGTGATGAGGTTGTGCTGGAAGATGCAGCCCAATTAGCCCAACACCTCCGATATCAGTTAAAGAAATAAGATGAACAAATAGATAGGATGGCGAGGCTGCTTGAGGACTTGTTAGTAGCCTCAAGATTTGTAAACAAGCTCGCTAGCTTCATCCTACTACAACCGATATTAGAAGTTAGCATGTCTTGGACCAAGCTAAGACCTTACCTCTCGTTAAGCAAGGTAACACTAGCATGTATAGGAAGGTAGTGGAAAGTACCTCCATACAGGAGAAAGACATCAGATCTATGGTTGAGCAGTGAGTGAAGGAAGCATTGGCTTAAACCCAGGGAGGATCATCACTTCCGAAGGGTAGACCTTACATGGAGGAATTTGATGCAATCCAATATCCCAAGGGTTTTATGCCACCTTCCTTCAAAAGATTTGATGGCAGTGGAAACCTGAGGCAACATATTGCACACTTCAAAGCCAGTTATTGCAATGCCGGTGGCAGCGACACTTTGTTATTCCACCTCTTTGTCAATAGCCTAGTAGGGATAGCTTTCGATTGGTATGCTGAACTTCCTAATGGTTCAGTAAAGACATTTGCTGAGTTGGAGCAACTCTTTATCAAGAGGTTTGCTGGAGCTCAGCAAAAGGTTACTATTGGCGATCTCGTTGTAGCACAATAACACCTAGGTGAGTTCCTTATTGACTATATTCTCAGATGACATAACCTGAATATGAAATGTGAGCCGTAGCTATCTGAGCAGCATTCCATTGAGATTCTTCTAAAGAATATCCATGGTTCGGTAGCCTTCATGCTTAAGAGCTTCGCTATCAAAATATTTGAGAAGCTAATCAACAAGATGGCTAGTCAACAAGGAGAGGCCAAACATTTATCTTTCCAAGACCAGTTGCCCAAAGCAAAGCCATAGAAGGTCTATGAGAAGAAACTGGGAATAGTGACAGTGGTAGATAAGGGAAAACAACTAGCTAAAGATCAGTCTGAGAGACCATGACCTCAATGCTTCTAACCTCCTTTACCACCATCGAGAAGTCACGGCCTCCACAGACCTCCATGGCTGCATGCCACCTCCTCGCCATATACCATCGTGTGGCACACATACCCACCACCGGGTAGCTATGGTCCACCTACTCTTTTAGATAAGCTTAACAAATCTTATTTATTTAAGAGGGAGGTAATCAAGAAGATCTTTAAGAATCTCTTAAAGAAGCCTGATTTTTAGCTACCTGAGTTTAAGAGACCGAAGGAAGTCGGCAAAAGCCATGATCCTAACTTTTGCCCCTACCACCATATGCTAGGTCATATTTTTGAGGATTTCTTCACATTTAAGGACTAGCTTGAACATAGCTTCAAGACTGGTGCTGTAGTTATCCCGAAGGAATACCTTATGGAATAACCATCAAGTTCTATTAGGGTAATCCTTGGGGATACTTGTGATCCTTCCAAAATTGAAGAAGGTTGGGATATTTCTTTATCCAAAACCTCTAAAATGATCGTCCAGAAGATCAAGAAACTTTTCTTTCAAGTGCCTGAGTTAGCTCAAACCTCCAACATCAAGGAAGGTTTGCAAGTTGCTAGTGCCAACTCGGGGAAAGGTGGAGTTCAAGAAGAGGAAAAGATGTGTCACCGGATAGCCCATGCACCCACCGACCTAGTCCAGCCTCCACCATCAGCCTTCCACATCATGACTTTCTACTAGTTCTTCTTCTACTAGTAGAACTCTTGTATCGGTGGATAAGGGCATCAAATCCCTTACCCCACTCACTTTACTTGATTTCTACTTTGTACCACCGATCAAATCCAAGAAATTGAAGAATAAAGCTAGCTTGAATTATATATGTGTCACTGAGTTGTCTACTTCTATTCTTAATGATAACTCTTCAAGTCAAAATAACTATAACAATTCTGATCTTTCTCCTTTTGATTCAGAGTTGGACTTTCCTACTCTGAATACTATGGGTTCACCTCTTGAGATAGACTTGGAATCATCCAATTTTAAGGGTCCCATTGGAGAAGCTGTAGGTGAGCTTGATGTGCAGGTAGAACCTTCCATTATCCTGCCATAAGAGATCACCGAAGTCAACCTCCGTAGTGACAAGGTTCTACCTCCTAGGGTAGCACCTCAAGATAGAGAGAAATAAGTCATCGGTACAGAGGATCAAGAAGCCTCTCCATAGGATGCTCCACCCTTGGATATGCTTATGGAGGATCAGCCCAAGGTGGACTACAATGTCCTCTCTCATTTAAAAAAGTTGCCATCTAAGCTAAGCATATACAATGCCCTTGTCTTATCCAAAGAGATGAGGGAATCATTAATCAAGGCTCTCCTTGATCTTGAGATATGCTTATCTCAGCTCACTGCTATAGGTGAGGAGGCACATTACACAAAAGAAGCTCAGGGGATCACCTTCACAGATGAAAACCTTCATCTGGGGGACTTAGAGAACAACCATCCCTTCTACATCACAGTTGACATAGGCAGATTCAGACTTGCCAGAGTTCTCATTGATTCAGGTGCATCGATGAACATTATGAGTCTATAGACCTTTGCCTATTTGAGGATCAACATCTCCACACTCTGAGAAGATCGGATGATGTTGAGAGGTTTCAATGAACAAGGTGAGCAGGCTTTAGGTTCCATAGTATTACCTTTGAAGATAGATGGATGGAAGACTGAAGCCAAGTTTTACATCATTAATTCAAATACATCATTCACTGCTTTGCTTGATAGGCCTTGGATACATCAGAATAAGATAATTCCATTCTCCCTCCATCAGTGCATCAAGTTCAAGAAGGATGGGATCGAATATCATGTTAATGGGGATGAAAAGCCATTTTCAATTAGAGAGGTTGAGATTTATGAGGATGTGACCTACTATCTTCCTCAAAACACCATTTCTCATGAACTTGTACAAACTCAAATTCAAAAGAAAAAGAAAATAAAGAAAAAGTAAGGCAAAAGAATAAGAAAAGAAAAATGAAAATCCAAGTGAACAAGAAAAGAGAATTGAAGAAGAAATAGATCTGCATATTACATTCTACCCACAATTCATTCCATCATATGGACATGTGGGTAGGATGACCCAACCTCCACCAAGCAGAGGCAGATACATAAACAGATGCAGTTCCAGAGGTGGAAGACCCACTGGTTGGCCATTAGCCAACAGAGGTCATGTTCAAGTTCATAGGAGTACCCCTACTATTCACATAGACTTGGAGTCCAGCTCGGAGGATGAGTCTAATGTGATTACTATACCAGCCAACACCTCTAAGCGGGTTCCATTGGAGGTGACTTTCAATCCAGATAGAGATGAAGACAAGGCCTCCAGATAAAGCAAAGTATTCGAATAAGGTTTATGTGAAACTATTAGGCAGCAGGTGGGATTCATCTCAAAAAGTTGAAAGTTTTGTAGTTAAGGAAGCCCCTAAGTCTTATAGTGATATGAAGCCGAAGAGATTCTTTTTGGGATCATCATCCTCAAGTCCTGAAGTTGATGTAGAACTTGAGGAGGATACATTTAAAGAATTAATAGAATTACCATTTGACTTTTACTTGCCTTGTGTTCATAATTTCATACAGAAAGGTTTAGTTCCTCATACATGGTCTAAGCATAGGTCAGAGTACTTTGAAAAGCTATGGAACAATATAGATAGGGAAGCATAATCAAGAGCAGGACTAGGATTCAGTACAGTGGGTTCAGTCGATGATGACAATTACTACTTAGTTGTTACCAATCATTTGGAGTTTAATAGGTTCTTCTCACACAATGCTCTTATGAGAATGTGTGTGTAGAAATCTCAGATGATCCAGATGATCTCCAAATCAAAGATGCACCGCCAAAATTTGAAGAGGAGATCCATTCAACAATTGATAAGCTTAAAGAAATCAACCTCGGATAGAAGAAACTCCACGCCCATCGTACATCAGTTCATTGCTGAATGAAGAAGAACTAGTGACTTAGTTAGGCTATTGGCAGAGATTAAAGACTGCTTCACATGGAGTTATGAAGAGATGCCCAAATTATCTCCTGACGTAGTAGTCCACAAGCTAGCAATAGATCCTAACGCTATCCCTATTAAGCAAACTCAAGATGCATGTGATTAGAAATTGAATAACATGTCATTTTTGAAGTCAAGAAATTGATCGATGTTGGTTTCATCAGGGTAGAAAAATACCCTACCTGGTTAGCCAGTGTCGTCCCAGTTAAGAATAAAAATGGCCAAATTTGCATATGCGTCAATTTCACAGACTTAAATAAGGCATGTCCTAAGGATGAGTTTCCTCTTCCTATACCAGAATTACGGGTGCACATCGCCTCATCTCATGCAGTTTCCCCTTTCATGGATGGGTCATCTAGCTACAACCAAATCAAGATGTCTCTTGAAGATGAAAGGAACACTGCTTTCGGAACCCCAATCAGAATCTTCAGTTATAAGGTCATGCCTTTCGACCTTAAAAATGCTGGTGCTGCATACCAATGGGCCATGACTCAGATATTCAACAAACTCATCCATCATCAGGTTGAGTGCTACGTTGATGATCTAGTAGTTAAGAGTAGAGAAAAGGAAGACCATATTTTTGACTTGAGAGTAGTTTTTGAATGGTTAAGATAGTATAACCTCAAAATGAATCCCCCAAAATGTGCATTCGGAGTAACTTCAGGAAAATTTCTTGGGTTTGTTTTCTAACACCGGGGAATAGAAATAGATCCAAAAAAGATCAAAGCTATCTTAGAAATACCACCTCCTAAGAGTTTAACTCAACTCAGATCCTTCCAAGGATGGCTGGCGTATCTAAGATGTTTTATCTCCAACCTATCATGGAGATACATACCATTCTCAACACTTGTCAAAAAGGATACCAAGTTCAAGTGGGATTACAAGTGTTAGCATCCTTTGAAGACATCAAGCAGTATTTGGTGAAGCCGCCAGTTCTAGCAACCCCTATCCCGGGCAGGCCACTCATCCTTACACTGCTGCATTGAATGACTCCCTCGGCACTTTGTTGGCCCAAGCCAACGACGAAGAGAAGGAGAATGCTCTCTACTACCTCAGTCGTTATCTTATTCCTGCTAAAGCAAACTATCCACCTAATTAGAAATATTGCCTAGCTTTGATCTTTGTATCTCAAAAGTTACAGCACTATATGCTTTCTCATAAGGTGAACTTGATCTCCAGAATAAATCCACTACAGTACCTCATGACATAGCCAACACTATCCAGATGTTTGGCATGATGGTCCATGATTCTCTCATAGTTTGATATCACATTCGTACCCCTTTACGCGATAAAAGGACAAGCACTAGTAGATTTCTTAGCAGCACACCCACTTCCTGCTGATTCTCTGCTTAGTGATGATCTTCTTGATGAACAAATCATAAACTTAGGGGAGGTTGACAATCACTGATAGGAGATGTATTTTGATGGTGCAGCTTCTTTTCATAAAGGGGAAACACCACATGATCTATTCTCCTAGGAAAGGTTGGGGTAGGAATAGTTCTCCTAACTCCAGACTGCGATGTGATGAGATTCTTATACTATCTTTCCAACCCTTGCACCAATATTGATGCCAAGTATGAGGCTTTGATTACTATAGAGTTAGCCATCACTACCAGTGTCAAGAGCATCAATATCTTTGGGGATTTTTAATTGGTCATCAATTAGATTGTCAGGTCCTACAAGGTTCTCAAACCCAAGCTTTATCATTACCACAAGTATACCATGAAGCTGTTGGCCCAAATTCCTGAAGTCATCATTTACAAGGTTCCCCAAGAAGAGAACGCAGTAGCAGATGCTTTGGCCAAACTTTCCAAAGAATTGGCATGTCTAGAAGATGAGTCCATTTCAATAAGGGTCCAAAATAGACAAGTCATATCCCTTATTGATATTGAACTCATCGAGAGACTTTCTCTTGAAGGGGAAGTTGCGTTGCCTATAAGGATAAGGAGCTGGATTGGAGGCAACATTTCATAGACTATTTGAACACCAACAAACTACCTCAATAAAAGTCACAAGCCCATCAGGTGAAATAGAGAGCTCTCTTCTATGCTCTAGTTGATGGCACCCTATATCAACGATCCCTTGACCAAATGTGGCTACATTGTTTAGACAAACATGAAGCCCATGACATTATAATCAAGGCACATTTAGGTCTATGTGGAGCACATCAATCTAGTCTGAAGATGAAGATGAAGATCAAGAGGCTAGGATACTACTAACCATCGATGATTACAGACTACATGGATGTAGCTAGGAGATGCCATCAGTGTCAGGTACATAGTGTGGTCCTCCACCAACCACCCTACATTGGCCTCATGGCCATTCGAGTGTTGGGGTATCAACATTGTGGGTCCGATCGATCCTCTTTTTTCCATGGGGCATCGGTTCATCTCAGTTGCCACCAACAACTTTTCCAAGTGGGCGGAGGCAATCCCACTTAGAGAGGTCATAGCTCAGCATGTGCTTTAGTTTTTCAAGAACCATATCATATATAGGTTCGGGGTGCCTCGATGAATTATATCTGATAATGGTACTACATTCAAAAGCACTAATATCAATAACTTTGCCAGAAGACACGGATAGATTGGAGATACTCCACTATCTACTACCCATGAGAAAATGGCTTAATGAAAGCATTCAATAAAACTCTCATCCAAATATTAAAGAAGACTCTTGATGACAACAAGTGGTAGTGAAATGAGCAGTTGGTTGAAGCCTTGTGGGCCTATCGCACTACATACCAAACTCCAACTCAATATACCCCATTTTCCTTAGTGTATGGGTCCAAAGTCATTAAATCTTTAGAAGTTCAACTCCCATCACTAAGGATAACATTGGGTAGCAAGATCACTACAAAACATAATGCAAAGTTACGATTAGAAGAGCTCAACGGTTTAGAGGAGATTCTCCTATGGGCGTGCCAGAACCTCAAGTTATACAAGGCCAAAATGATTCAAGCTCACAATAAGCTGGTCAGCCCTAGGTCTTTCTAAGTAGGAGAACTTGTGTTAGTCCTAAGGAGACCAATTATTGCCCTTCGAAAGATGGGAGGCAAGTTTGAACCCACTTAGGAAGTCCCCTATGTCATAGAGAAAGCCTACCAAGGAGGATCTTATCATCTCATCGATTGTAATGGGGAACACCCAATGCTTTCAATTAATAGGCTATATCTAAAGAAAAATTACCCATGAAATAAATCATGTTTGAAAATAATTCTATCAATCAACAAAAATCTAATTCCATTTCATCAAAATCTTCTCTTCTTTAGAAGCATTGTTTGCTTATCGTGTGAATCTGTTGTGATGTGTTTAGGGTAGGTATAAGAGTCCCCCAGTGGCATCCTATCCCTCTTGCACAACACAAACAAAATCTCCTAGCGCTATTAGAATATGTGTAAGAGAACTCGAGAGGCATCCTATTTTGATTAGCATAACTAAGTTAGGTGTAAGAGAACCCAAGCGACATCCTTTCTTAGTGGGAATTCTCAGTTGCCATTCGTGGAATCATTTCATCAAAATCCCTAAGCGTGTTTAAGGTAGGTGTAAGAGTCCCTCAGAGGCATCCTATTTTCTTTTAAACACAAGAACAAAAACAAACACATATCTTTTATTTGGGGCTATTTTGATATGGGAGCAAGCCCCCTGTGGAACTCACACATTAGCTGCTCTAGGTTGGGTCTACATGCTACCTCGCTAGTATGTTACTCCAGTGATCACTTTTTTAGAAGATGTGAGTCCCCACACTTTCTTCCTAACTTGACCATTGCAAACCAACGAGCACCTTGTTAGTATGGTAGACTTCACTGCCCAGTCAGTAAGCTACCTCATGTTGACTTTGTTTGAGAGGATATGAGTCCCAGTGCTTTCTTCTTGAACTAATCATCACGATCTAACTAGGTCGAGTATATTTTAGGTTTAGGATAAGTCCTCCAGAGGCTCCTTTCCTCTTGACTACATTTGCGTTGATTTAAGTTCCCTAGTGGCGTTCACTCAATAGTCTCCCTAGGTCAGATAGTACCTGTCGAGCCGAAGATAAACTATCCCAGTAATCAGTTCCGCTATAAGAAGATGTGAGTCCCCATGCTTTCTTCCTAGGCTGATTGTTGCAAACCAATGGGCACCTTAGGTTGGTTGATGTTCTCTATGCTGACAGTGACTCACCCAGTGGATACACCACTCTTGGCAGGTGTGAGTTCCCTCACTTTTTCCTTGAGTTGGCCATCGAATACCTATTTGATATATGACTAGCCATATCATCTTCTTCAGGATTTTGGATTAAGCCCTCAGCAGCCCCTCTCCCTGCAGGTACTTTATTTGGATCACATCCTTTGTGACCTCATTTAGACACTACCCAGGTTACTCTTAGATTAGACAATCCCCCTTTCCTAGTAGCCACCATTATGGTTGGAGAATTTGTTCAGCGGAAGCGCAGATTCTCCCTTGATTTAGTAAATTTAAGATAGGTCTAGGCTGATATAAGCTCCTTCTCAGTTTGATCCCTTGCAAACTAACATGGTCCATGATAAATAAACTAAACAAACAAAATTAATCCACTTGTGGATTAGGAATTCAAGCCCCAAAGGCCTTATTCCCAAGCACATCCTATCTTAGGGCGGTCGTGAAAACACCCTATAGGAATTGCCTGACTACTTTAGTTGAGATAAATCCCTGAGTCGGTACTCACTCCTTAATCTCCCTTAGGTTAGGTTCAATATATTTTGTTACAAGCAGGTTACCCTGACAGTCATTCTGCATTAGAAGATGTAAGACTATGATGCATTCTTTCTAGCATGATTGTCGCAAACCGATAGGCAGCCTTAGGTCAGGTTTGATTTGTTGCCTAAAGAAATTGATCATTACAAATTGAAAGACACTCTTTTGGTTGGATAGTTCTCCCATCAGCCGAGAAGCTACTCACTTTGGATCAATAAATTTGAGATAGATCTAGGTTCATATAAGCTCCTTCTCAGTGTGATCCATCGCAAACCAAAAGAATACATCAAAATAAATCTAAAAATGAAATTAATCTTGACTATCTTTGAGTTGATCTAAGTCCCCCAGTGACATTCACTCATTAGTCAGCCCTAGGTTAGGTTAATCTGTTTCCTTGCCAATAGATTACCTCAGCAACTAGTCCCTAGTTTGGAGGATGTAAGTCTTCTACGCTTTCTTCCTAGTACAGTTGTTGCTTACCGAAAGGCATCCCTTTGGTTGGCTAGCCCTACTATGTGTTTAGTAGACTACCCATTTGGATTGGTAAATCTGAGTTAGGTCAGCCTCTATTCTACCGCATGATCCATCACAAACCAACACGGCATATCTCAAAATCCAAATCTAAAAAAAAATGAAACAAATTCAACCCTCTTCCTTAGTAGAAAATTCTCCCCAGCGAGACTCAAATCAAATCAAACCCCTCATCCTTTTGTGGATGACTCAAACTGCTTCCCTAGTGGAAGGTTCACATACTCTATCCCTAGTGGATTACTCCTTCCCTCTCTTATGTCCTTGACATAAGCAGAGTAACATTGCATTAAGTTTTGGATTCCTTCTACACCTCGGGTTAGGACTAGATTGTCTCTATTAGTGCTTGTGATCGTTCGGTGTTGTTGATCATTTTGGTCAACATCAATACGTGCGGTGTTCCTTGTCAGTCACACCATACCTATTTGGCACCCTTTGTTGACCTCATTTTTAGAATGATTTCTCAACCCCTCCATCTTAGACATAAGACTCCTCTTAAACTTTAAGATATCCTTAGTCTTAAGACACATCTAGTGATTAGGTGGACACTCAACCTAACCCTAAAGGCTTAGAAGAGTTAGCCATAGGAATAGGTCATGTCTTAGGAGTGTTAGGAAAATTTTCCTACCCTATAGCTTGAACCGCATTTCCCACTTTCTTCCTTCAAGTCAAACTCAAAATCAAATCAATCAAACTAAACCCAAAAGTCAATTCCAAATTCCAAATCTTGCCTAAGTCCTCTCCTTTCCCTTCATGGACTTAGCCTAAATCATCTTCAAATCAATTCAAACTCATAAAATTTTCTCACAACTCATTTATATTCACACATATAAATGAAATATAAATTCAAATCAATCAAACTAAACTCAAAAATCAAATCCAAACTCCAAATATTTTCTAAGTCCTTTAATTTCCTCTTAAGGACTTAGCCTAAATCATCATCAAATCACTTTAAATTCTTAAAATTTTCTCATAACCCATTTATATTATCATTTATATTCACAAATATAAATGAAATATATATTCAAACAACCAAAATCAATTCCAAAATTCAAGTTCAAATTCAATCAAAATCCAACCTAAGTCTTTCAAGTCAAATTCTTAAACTTAGCCAAATCAACTTCAAATCAATCCAAACTCTTGATTTTCCTTCATGATTTAATCAATCCTTCAAACATGAATCCAAATATAAATACAAACTTCAATCACTTAACCAAAACTCAATTAAAAATCAAGCCAAAATCCATTTCATGTTCACCCTTTGAACTTGAAATTGTCAAATGAATCAAAACCCATTTGACTTCAAACCACTTGAAAATGGATTTATATTTCAATCATAAGTCCATATGTGAGTTCAATTAAACTCAAATTCAAGATTTGACCAAGCCATTTGACCTACTTAGGCTCACTTGACCCAAAGTGACCTAAAGTACCCTTATGAGCTAAATTCTAATCCTAACCAAATTAGATTGAATCAAACTCTCCTAAGCCTCTCATCATGATCAACAATCATCATGAGATGATCAATCACTCAAATTGGGTCAAACCAAGTCAAACCTAAGGGTTGACCAAGTCAACACTTAGCCAAAATGAAACTCAACATTGCCAAAATCCACCATAGGCCAAATTGATTGAAACCAATGATCTAAGTTCATTCATGATCAATGTTTGAACTTAACTAAGTCAACATTTGAGCCTAACCTAGCCCAATTGGCCACTTGACCCAACTTGACCTAAAAAGTCAAAATATGTCAAAACTTGATCTAAGCCAAATTGATTGAAACCAATGAGTCAAGTTCATTCTAAATCACTTGTTGAACTTGACCAAAGCCCCAATTGGCCAACTAGACCTAACCTAGCCCAATTGACCTTGATGACCTAAAGGGTCATATTGAGCCAAATTCAAATATAACCAAAATTGATTGAAAACAAAGATACCAGTCCACTTCATATGACTAACCAAACCTAAACCTACCCATGACCTAGCTCAAATAGGTCAAATGGGTCAAATTGGTCAACTTGACCTATTTGACCTAAATGAAGTCATATGAACCAAATTCAAACCTAAAAAAATTGAATCAAACCAATGCCACCAAAACATTTCAAATGGCCATATGAACTTGACCCAACCCTTGGTTTGACCCAATTTGACCACTTGGTCAACTTGACCCATTTTGACCTAAATGGGTCAACATGAGCCAAACCATACCAAATGAACTCCAAATCCAATGAAACTTGGCCAAACCTATTTTCTCAACATACCAAACATACCCAAATTTAAAAAATAGTCAAATGACCATTTTACCCCTAAGCCATAGGGTAAATTTTGGCCAATTCCACTTGAAATTTGGTCAAATCATCTTCATACTTACTTGATACTCTCCCAACAGATCAAGTGAGCACCAGGGAGGGTGGTGCACCCAACCCAATGGGTTTGGGTTAGCCAAACCGAGCACATGCTTTGAAATGGCACATGGGAATCTTCCTTACACTCAATTGAAGCACATGGGAAGTTCACCATTCCACTGCCTAGCTTAAAATAAACTCAAGGACAGTCCTAACAGCCTAACAAACCCTTTGAATCAAGCAATTAGACCAAAGCGGAAAGCCCATGCTCGGCCATCCAATTACCAAAGGGGGAGATATACTCCCCCTAATTCATTTGAATCTTCACAGAGCCATTGTTGATTGAGTGTTAGGAAGTCAAAGAATCCATTTGCAAGTGATCTTAAGCTTCCTAGAGGAGATTGAATTTCTCATTTCTCAATTTTCATCACTTGAAAATAGGGAGCTCGATTGAATTTCCAACCTTCTATACACTCAACATCAACTCAATTCCTTCTTCAAGCTTCATCAGAGGACCAAATCGAGTGCACCCATACTCTTTCCCAAGCTTCAAAGGCTGAGGAGGAGTGCCCTAGACCAAAGTCGAGCTCAAGCTAAGGAGGAGTTGGCCTCTAGAAGAATCCATTCAATTTCCAAGCCTTAAACTCTTAGTAAAACTTTGTCTCAACCAGACGAAGCTTCTCCAAGGGAATCGAGCGTCGATGAGGTTAACCATTAAACTGAGTTTAATTCCATTGTGTCTTGGTCCTTTGTGAAGAAAATCTTCACCCCATGAAAATCTAGCCGTTGGATGTAATCTTCTATGCATGGTGATGGTGTAGGTAAAATTTGGGATCAATCCGAGCTCAATCGAGCTCGGATCATCTCCTTGAAGATGGACGGTGTCCATTTTCCATAGTCATTTGCAGGGATGGATCTCTGGTCATCCATCCAAAATGCGGATGGATGGTTGAGATTAAAATTCTATATATTCTTTTTTAATCCTCTGATCTGCGTAGCTTTAATCTCAGCTATCCGATCCTTGATCGGACGGCTGAAGAGAAAGCGGGTAGCACCGCCACGCGGCACTATGATGTGACATTTTAAATAACCAATCAGACGATGATGCATGTAAATTGCATGCCACGTCAGCCGCGTGTGTGGCGTCGTAGGATTAATGATATAATTAAGGATTTATTTAATTCTAATTAATCACCTAAGCTTCTAAAATTCATATCTCAACATAGAAAAATTAGAAAAATATGAAATAAATTGTATTAGAAAGATAATTGAACATATAATATTTTAATTTTGATTTTGATTGATTTTGGGTACTTATTTTCTCGGAATTTAGGTTTTATTAGAAATGTTAATTTGCTGATTACTCTCTAATTAATCCACTGATTAATCTCAAACTTCTTGGGTGTAATTAGAGGGATGACTTCTACCTCCCCTAATTTAATTGGGATTTATTGGTGGCTTAATTAGGGGAATTACTAATTCATTCCCTAATCACTCCCTTAATGTAATTAGACTTAATTAAGGGTATAATTAGTGACTTAACCTTCTGATTGAGTTAATTAAGTTTTGAATAAGTGAATGTAAGGTTTAGGGAATAATTTTGGGATACTCTTCTAAAGAAATTCCTTAAATCCACTTTATTCCTTAATCTTACATTAATTACTTCAAATATCCCCTTAATTAATTTCATAAAATTCTAAAACTTTCCAGAACTCAATTAATTCTTCTTGGGTAGATGCTTAGGTGTTCAAGAGCCTAAGTATAATTAAGAAAATAAAAATTCAACTTATATGTGTGAGGGGTGTTTTTAAATTACTTAAGTTGAACCCCTTAGCTTAATTAATCATTAATCATGAGCCAAATTTCATTGGGCCCTTTCCTTCCTAGGTGCATTACAAACTTAAATTCCTTGTGAGGTTTTATTTCATCTCATTGGCTCATAATTAATTGATTAACTATGCTAAGGTGGTGTAGGTAAGGGGTAATTAACATGCTTAATTCATACCTTAACCTAATCAAAATATAAAATGAATCTAATCACCTAAAAATTGAACTAAAAATTTCAAACACATGTGGGAATGGGTTAGGAACAGCAAACCCAATTCACATTTTCTAAATTAAATCAACTCAAAATCAAATAAAAATCACATTAAACAAACTTTGATTTACTTTAAGCTTTCTTGTTTCATAAGATTACCTTTAAGAATTAATTAAGGTGAATGTGTTTACATACTTTCATTACTTTAATTCTTTACTAAACATGTTAAATATGTGTGTCATATGATTTCATACATTCATGCTTTTCAAAAATCAAATTTAAAATGAAAATGTTTCCTTTATGTCAAATTGCATGTTTTGGCTAAAGCAAGAATATGTGTGGCTATTATCACTATTAAATCCATTTTTTTTTCAAAAATATATGAATCAATTATCAAAACTGAAAGTGTGTTACTTATATCTTATTTATAAGCTTGTATGTGAGAAAAATATAAGGATGTGCTTAGTGTAGTTTTCCTTCTTCTCTCTTTTGGTATAATTTTGAATAAGATTTAGCAAAGTGTATAGTTCATTTGAAAAGAACCTAACACTTGCCTAATTCCATCTCATATTATTTCATATACTATTACTTAAGAAGGATACCTACACTTGTACATATAAATTGAATAAACAAAAATAAATCAACCAACACAAACTTTTGCATTCTTTCTTTTCTATTTATTTCTTTTGTACATATGCTTGTATTTGAGGAAAGTGGTATATTAGTCTAGAAAACCCTGGGGTTGTGAGGCTTTAAGTAGCCTTAAGTAGGCTTGCACCTTACACCCCTGGTAAACAATGGTGTCGTACTCACTTATGCCTTTCATACATTCACATGTACATGTGAAAATTGGCTAAGAAACGCCTTTGCTACTTAATGAAAATCATGCATCATAAATATTCAAATTTTCTTAAATAAACTATTTAGCATGCATCATAAAGTGTGCTAAACATTCCCATTTATATGTATAGATATGTTTAGGACTCATTCATATGCATGTTATACACATTGGGAAAGAAATGAAGTGATGTGTGTTTTGTGATCTTAAATCACTTTATTTAATCTTAAAATGCCTTTCTTTTTGAATAGATTTGTTTAGAGTTTATCTAAACTTAGGATTAGTTAAAAACATAATAAAACATTCACTAAACAAAACTAAAACATGAATCCATTTTAGAGATTACTTAGGTTAGGGAAGGAAAAAGAAGTTCTCTTCTCTTTCTCTCTCTTTATAATATAGTAATTAATTATAGGATTCACTTGAACCCAATCAAAACATAAAATAAAATCAACCCAAAATAATTAAATCACTTAAATGAAACTCTCCTCTAAGTTGAACATTCTTCACACTTAAAAAAATTATAACTTAAAGCCATGGTTAAGCATACCACACAAACCTCTAAAGCACACACATTAGGCTAAGTCACCACTTCTAGCTTTAGGTTAGGGCAGTGCATGGTTTAATGTTTTCTTTTATTTTATGATATACATTTTAGTCTGGATGTTAGGGTGAATGTGCATAGAATGAATGATAGGATGATTTAGTCTAATCATTATTTTCTGTAGGGGATTGTGTTGAAGGGGTGCTGTGATAAATAAGAATATAAATGATTTTGCTATGTAGGTGCTTATACACCTAAGCATAATCCAATAGGCCAAGTGGACTTAGTCACCCATATGTGGGGTGATAATTCCAATATACATACTTGGGATTTGTGTGGTTTGTTAGCTAATCTCTATTTTGTAGGTATTAGCTAGCTTTACTTTTTCTTTTCATGTAATTTTTGCAATTAGGATTTTGGAATGATTGTTATGGGGATTATGATGAACATTGGTCATAAGATCTCAACTTATGTACCATGTGAAGCCTTTAGAGAAACCACCTTCCAACCATCCAAAAGAAGGAATCAAAGAACAAAGAAGAAAATAAGGAGAAAAAAGAAAAGAAGAATGAAGAATTGAATCTTGAAGACCCCCATAACAATGAGTTCCTTACTTAATTGTACTTAATTTATTTGTAATCCCGGTTGTATAAGGGTAGAGCTCAGCTACCCAATTAATTTTTAGGTTGGTGATGTGGTACCCGACCACAAATGGCCTCTTATTCTTTTTTGATAGCTTTATAAATTGATTGGTGATTTGTTTAGCTTGTGCATTAAGATGACATCTTTTTTCTAGTTTCTTCATTGCTTGATGTATAGCCTGAATGTGGATTAAGCTCTTAGAAAAAAATAAATCTTCTACCAAATTTAATAATTCAAAATTAAAAATAAAGAACTCATAACCTCACCTAAAGCTTAGGCTAAAATCAAGATAAAAGAATTAGCAATCCCTTAGCTAGATGAGTATTTCTTTTATAATCATGCACAAATGCATATTGTTTTAACCCTTGATTGGAGGGCTTCCACCTTTGCTAGAGAAACTTGGCTTGACCCTTGAGAGTCATGGTGAAAATACACCTCCTCCCTTCTCGTTGATTTTGGCCAATAATCTCATTTCTCATACATTAGGCATATGAATCCTATTAGCCTGAGTCAAAATGATTGTCGCAAAATAAAAATAAAATGAAATTTGAATTGCATTAGATTTAGGTCATTTGAAGCATACCCTTACATGATCTAGTCTCTTTGGGAGTGAGTTTAAGGACTTATTCTCTTTATAAAAAAATAATAGCTTAGCTATCTTGCATAAAGCATATGACTTACCTACATGAATTTAAAATCGTAGGAGGAGTTAGTTGGCGGCCACCCCCAGGCGGTTGTAAGTCCAAGCAGTCCGGTGGTTTGTCCTCTCTTGTGGAGGTAAACCATATACCCATTTTTGCCTTATATTTAGGTTGTGCTTTTGGCCCTCACCAAAGCTCCCTATATTTAGGTTCTGAGGTTGTTTCTCCCTTCCATGGGCCATAAGCATAAATTCTCACCTCTTAGAAATTTCCATAATCTTGTGTAGTGGAATCATAAGCCCTAAATGTTTAATAAAAAATTCAACTCAAATAAATTAAATCACTTCCAAAAATATAAAGCCCAACCATAAGGTAGTTTGAAATGCTCACTAAGTTTCTTAGCATCATGAGCATCTCCTACTTATCTTCATTTGGCTTAGATAATAACTCTCTCTTTGATCAATCCCATTTGATCTTCTGAAATAAACTAATCGATTGATAGTCCTACCCTATTAAAATATTTGGAGACAATGATCATTTACCTTAATCGAGATTATTCCTAAAGGATCTCATTCCTTAGGATGTAAGTAACTATGGGGGCTTGCCCCTATAGGGAACTTAATGAACCCGATTTAAAATAAACTCTACTTTACTTTTCCATGTAAGGTAGGGGAAGAATCTTTGGTACACATGAAAACCCATTATCCGAGTCCTTGAGGATTAGGTTTATTGTAGGGTGGTGACTTCTATCTTTCGAGATAGTATACTCTCTTCAATATCGTACCCGATCACCCTCAATAAGAACATCTACGGATCTACGTGGTGTTAAATGCATAAAATGAATAGATGTATATTTCTATCTTCATTTTATCCCGCATAGAGTGAAGATGGAAGTATATATCTTATTCTTTAGAAATATAAAAAAACCATTTCACCATAACTTGTCCCTTCACTATTTTCTGTGGAACGTATGTAATATAAAATTGTAGAAGCAATACTTCCCATCTTGCCAAGCGATATGTCAGTGCTGGTCTTGGCAATAAGTACTTCAATGGATCAATATTTAAGATAAAAGTAATCTTGTGAGATAACATGTAACGATAGAGCTTTTGAACTGCAAAGATCAATGCCAAACAGTGTTTCTCTATCAGAGAGTATCTCATTTTTGCTCATATTAATCTTCGACTGATATAATAAAGAGGATTCTCTTTTCTTTCTTCATTGTGTTGTGCCAATAATGCTCCAAGGGACTCTTCTAATATAGTTGTGCATAGAATGAGGGGCTTCCCAAGCATAGGAACTACAAGGACTGGTGGATTTAATAGGTAGCTTTTAATGCTATTGAAAGCTTCTTGGCACTCTTTGTCCCACTTGAATGGAGCATCCTTCTTCATAAACTTTGCAAATGGTTGACAGTATCCTGATAGGTTTGATATAAATTGACAGATGAATGCAAGCTATCTTTGAAAAGAACGGAGCTGACGTAAACTCTTCGGTGGAGGCATCTCCAAAATTGACTTGATTTTAGAAGGGTCAATTTCAATTCCTTTGTGGCATACAATGTACCTCAAGAATTTAATAGAGGATACCCTGAATGCACATTTTAGAGGATTCATCTTGAGATTGTATTTTCTACTTCTCTCTAATATAATTATCCAGTCTTCAAAGTGATTTTCATGATTTAAGCTCTTCACCACCAAATCATCAACATAACATTCCACATTTTGATGAATCAACTCATCAAAAATATGCATCATGGCTCTTTGGTATGTAGTTCCAGCATTTTTCAAGCCAAATGGCATGACCGTGTAGCAATAGATGTCAATAGATATTTTGAATGATGTATATCTTTTATCTTCAGTGCCATTTTAATTTGGTTGTATCCCGATGATCCATCCATGAATGAGAACATGTCATAGTTGGAAGTGTTGTCCACTAGTAATTCTGATGTTGGAAGCAAAAAGTCATCTTTATGGCATGCCTTATTTAGGTCCAGGAAGTCAATGCAGAGACGGATTTGATCATTCTTCTTCCTAACTAGAACAATGTTGGCTATCTACATACTTCTCCTCCTAGATGAAGTATGCTTCGATAAACTTCTTAGTATTTTGTAATTACCTATTTTTCAATCACCAATCTCATTCTCCTAGGAGCTTGCTTAACAAGTGTGGCATTTGATTTAATAGCAAGTTTATGAACTGATACGTTAGGGGATAAGCCTGGAATTTCATAGTATATCCAGGAAAAGCAATCCTTGAATTCACAAAGTAGCATTTTTAGCTCTTCGACTTTCTCATCAGGCAGAAGGGCATTGACAAAAGTTGGACAGGGATAATCCTCAGCTCCTAGGTTGATTTCTTTAAGTTCATTCATAGTAGCTATTTTTCCACCATCTTTGAGTTCTTCAGGCGCAGGCTTAACTTCTACTTCTTCATCATTTATAAGAAGGATTTCATGGAGATCATCTTCTTCATCACTATTAATTTTGATCTCAGCTTCTATTATATTATAACAAGCTTTATTTTGATGAGATTTGTGGATGAACCCAAGACATTTAGTGATAAACTTATCACTTCTTCACAATGCTTGAGACTTCTTTGGCCCCACATCCTGTTAAATATTTGAGTTTTATGCTTAATAGTTCCAATATGAATTCCAAGATTATGCATCATTCTTCATAATTTTTGTTGATATTATATTGGTATTCTTGGCACTATCTCATTAGAATTTCTGTGTAGAGTAGGATGCTCAAAGTTTTGAAGTTGAGACTCTTCAGATTTGTAAAATAGAGTTCCTGTTCCTCCACTCTCAGTCAACGACGGCACATATAATGTTATCAATTCTTCAATATTATGAACCTCCACTGGAGTGATTTTTTTGAAGTACTGTTGAGGGATGGGTATAATTTTGAAGGAGTCCTCTGACACTGCCAAATGAGATACCCTTCTTGTTGCAATCATTTGAACTCTATTTCCATAAGTAGGTTCAAAGTCATAGTCTAAATCAAAATCACTTATTTCATACTTTACTTTTCTTGAAAGTTTATAAGTTCCCTTAGGTTTGAAAGGAATAACTTCTTCTTCTTCTGTGTCATTTTCCAAATGAGGAACTGATCTTATTGATTTAGATGTAAAATCAAGTGATTTAAGGAGAGTCAGAATTTCCTTTTTCTTCCTCTTTACTTCTGCTCTTTCACCTTGTGAAATTGCTTTTTAGTTCCTAAAGTGGATGCTACCGCTTCAAGAGGCTCTGTCGGCTTAGGCTCTTTGAGGATGAAGTACTTCGCATCTTCATAAATCTTTGCTTCATGGATGGAAAATGGTTGTATGTTGCCAGAAATTCTAAACTCTTCTCCATCTTTTAGGTACTTCATACACTGATGCATAGTTGATGGGATCATGCCATACTCATGCAACCATGGTCGACCCAAGAGAGCTCTGAATGATGTATCAGCATCGATTACATGAAACTTGGCTTCTATATATAACTCAAACTTGAGTGGGAGATTAAAAGAACCCATGATTTTCTATCCTTTCTCATTAAAATCATGAACCATCAACTTATCTCTCCCAAGATATTGGATATTAAGTGATAATCCTCTTAATACCTTTAGACTCATAAGATTGATAGATAAACCTGGATCAATAAATATTCAGCTGATCGAGATGCCATCACTCTCTACAGTAACATATAGAGGATGGTTGTGATCTACCGTTCTCAACATAAGATCTTCTTTAAAAATATAATTACTGGGAGATCTTGAGTTTGCAATGACTCAGTCATGCATTTTTCAACAAAGTAAGCTTCATAAATTTTTGGATCTTTGCGAGCATGTATCAAAGTATCTCGGAGGTCTTTTGACATTAAGAGAGCCTCATACACACTCAGTGGTGCAGGGATGTTTCTTAGATGTGATAGAATATTATAATTTATCTTTTTGCTTGATTTAGGCTTCATTCTATGATTTTTAGGAATGATATGTTCGTTGACTTCAATTTGTTTGCCTTTGTCTTTATTTTCATTTCCCCTCTTTGATGAAGGTGGTAAGACTTTACCACTTCTCAACTAAACTTGAATAACTTTGTCTTGCTCAAATTCTTCTGAATAGGTAGTTTCTTCAAATTCTCTTCTTATTCTGAAGTATTGACCAAAAGGGCTATACTCATTTTTCAACTTCATATGTTTCATGCGTTATGATATCGATGAGCTTGACTCTTCTCTATTGGGAAAACATAGATCTTCATCTGAATTGTTATTGTCTTGTTGAGTCATTAAACAAAATTTAGACGTTAACTCCTCAGGCTCTTCTTACTTTCCTGACAAGAATTTTGACGGGTTGGTCAAGACTGTCTGACTACCCTTGTCATTTTGGAGTAACTGATGTTGAAGAACATCTGGCATCACGTAGATGATTTTGCATGTCTCTACTAAATAAGGTTCACCATTATCTTCTTTATTTGATTCATCAACGCAAAGTTTAGGTATAAAGTCTGCAAGCCTAAATGGTTTCCTTGCTGGCTAGTGATAGTCCTCTAGATTGTTAATAATCTTTTGAGTTGTAGTTCTCTTCTTGATCTTCTTTTTCTTAGTCGACTTCTTTATTTTATGAGGCCTGCGTGTTCAGTAGATTTCTCCTCATATTGTGATGAAGTAGCCTTATCAAAATACCACTGAGCCCAAATACTTAGTTTAGGCATCTCTCTTAAGTCCAATATAGGTTCAAGTGATGATTTTCACTTAACCCCAGGGATGCCTATTAGCTGCTTCAACATTTTCATGGTCTTTTTGGAGACTGTTGTTTTCCATTCTTTAGTCTGAACTGATTTCTCCTTCTTTTTGTCTTTGATGGATGATACTGAAGAGGACGTAATCATCCTTATGGACTCTCTTTTTGGGTTGACTAGAACACTATCGAATTGTGTAAATTCACCTCGCTGATACTTTCTTTCTAACCAATCTTTGAAGATATAATAATCTTCGATAGGATGATTGATCGTCCGATGATAGGGACAATAATTTGGATTACTTACTTGATCAGCTTCTTCAGGCCTTTTAATTTATGGTAATTGTAAACCAGCTTTGACTGCTTGCCAACATAATTTGGCCACACTGTCCCTTCTAAAGGAATAATTTTTGTTCATCTTTTCCTTAAGAGATGGTCGCATTCGCTCATCATCTCTTGTTGCTTATTTTGGATGCTCCCCACCACTTGGAAAAGTTTGAGGTTTGTCATTGCCTCTTAATACCAATTTTGGCTGTGCATTAGAATAGACAGGCTTCTTTTCATTATCATCATTGTACATCAACTATTTTCCTTTATCCACATTATATATCACCCGCTTTTTTCCATTTGAGCTATAGGAAGCGACATGAATTTTATTTTTTCTTGAGTCTGAAGGTTTGTTTCTCTTTGCTTTATCTGTATAGACTTCAGACTTAGGGAGATTCAACTTTTCAAATTTAGCCACCCTATCAAACAAGTCTTGGAATGTTGCAATCAATGTCATACATAAAAATGGTGTCATCTTATCATCCATATTGCCCATTAGCAATTAGATTGTATGTTCTTCTTCTAACTATTGCTCGCACTTCATACTTAGGTTATGCCAACGACTTATGAATTTTATCACCGACTCATCTTTTCTTTTACAAGGCATGGTTAGCGATTATGATTTTCTGTTACTCTAGCGAACCTCTTCATGAATATCGCCGATTCATCAAAGGCGAATCATCATCAATTCTACATACCACTTGAGGTCGATACGACAAACCGCGTAAAAGTAGTGCATCGTTCTCTCCTGTATTATCACAAGTAATCTTAAATTGGGCTAAATGTTGCTTTGGATTACCAAGCCTATTACACTAAGTAACCTTTCGGGTATGACACTTGATCATATTCAATTGGGTAAGGGTGACCCTTACTCACCAGCTTTTCAGTCTGCTCTAAAGCTATGATTTCCTTTATCTTTTCATTGATTATCATTTCTAACTGACCAGTTATTATCGTTCCAGGTGTGCTAGCTAGATTTTGAATTATCGGTTGAAGAGGTAGCTGGTTAACTTCATTCCTAGCTTCAAGTGTAGCATGTACTGTAAGAGCTTGAGGTACTAGAGTGACTGGTGGTATAGAAGTTGTGTTATTAGCTACCTCTTGATTTGTAGATGAAACAGGTGCTATAGTTGATGTGATTTTTTTTGCAACATCTCCATCATGATATTCATTTGTACCATCATATCGTTCATCTTAGTATCAAGATGTGCAATTTTTTATCTTTGACCTCTATTTGACAATGCATTTCTCTTCACTCTCTAGCTAGCGCCTCGATATCAATAAGTATAGGCTCTTCCTCTTCCTCTATTTCTTATTGTTGTTCCGCTCCCTGCTCATTTTTAGGGGAAGAACTTGACTGTCCTACTCCTTTTGCATTTGTAGAGACAGCTGTTGCTGGGGCTGAACGACAATGCTGAGTATAAAAATGTGTACCAGGCTGATCATTTCTGGTTCAACCATATAGAGAGCTTTGACACCCATGATGTCTTTCTCATTTTGATCTTCTTTTTCTTCATCTTAAGCAAAGATTGAAGATCCATCCTCTACTTGCTTTTGTGAAGACTCTTCTTCATAAGCGTCGAATTCAGGTTCAGGTTCCCTAGGTTCATGTTGCTACTGACGGTGCCGAACAGAGAGTTTATCTATATCTCTGACCACATAGACAACTTCTACTTCCATAGTGTTCTCTTCATCACCTTCTTTTTGCACATGAATTTCTGATCGACATTTCCAGTGGATCTCTTATTCAATGTGCGGAACGAACAGTTCTTCCATTAAAAGACTGCGATCAAAGTCAACCTTCTCTTATGAGGGTGAATCTGATCTGTGATGGGATCCCCTAGAGGATTCTCCAGGGTGTCGACCATCAAGTCTTTCATCAATGATATCCCTACTTTTGGATATCCACTTCTGATGAGTTATTTTTTAGGAGGGTTTCTGATTATATGTATCAGATGTCACACCTCTTCCATTCTTCAAAGTTTTATTACTGGGCCTTGGCCTCCATATCTGCTTATCCATTCACCAGGACTATTTAGCAACAGATTCTTGGACACGTGGTCCGAGTGTCATGCTCCGATGCTCACCATGCGAAGCACACTTGGCTCGATGACTTTTTATCATAAGAGATGGAAACCTCATTGGTGGAGCTTCAGTATTTTCAATTTCCATAGGCCTCTAAAATCTTCTTTTCATCAAACCCTTGTCCTTGGCTACTTTGAGAACTTTATGTATTCTGGTAGACAGTGTTTTTGACTATCTTCTCTATGGTGTTGTAGCTTGACATGGTTGGTTCTAGAAGGACTGCTTTACTTCACGAGTAGAGCTATTCCATTTTACCCACTTCAGATTGTCAAAGTTATTGTGGGTAGGAATACTCACCTTTTGGTGGAAGTATCGCTTGTTCACTAGGTCATTTGAAAGGAATCTGTTGAGCTCTCAGCTCAGCATTTCCTCTTCTCTACCTTCTGGTTAATTTGCTTCTTGATGAGGAAGCTTCATGATCATGCTTTCGTACAAAAGGTTCAATCGGTAGAGCAGTTGTACCACAAGGTATTAAAGACACAGTTTGCCCACTAATTGTTCTTTTTATCACGGGGGCTTCAGATTGGCCTAGCCTTTTAAAATTTGAAGTTCTCTATCGGAAGAACTCCTTGATAGTCGTTGACTGCTGAACTGGTTGGTGAATATGGCTAGTAGGAGCTTCAGTAACTTGAGGCCTTCCCGGATGAATGTACCATGAGTGGGTACTTTAGGAGTTGTAGCTGATAACCAAGAAATTCAAGCTACCAAATTGAATGACAGCCCCGACATCTCCTGTGTTGATGATGACGTTGACTAGGCAGATATTCACACCACGTCCTAGCTGAACGGTGAAATGAGTGCTCTGTAGATCCATTCTACCCAAGTGAAAGATGGGGTTAGTAATTAGCAATTATTATTTCACCCCATACTTTCAAAATGTAGAAGCACTACAGGACAAAATGATAGTGTAATAAAGATATACTCTATAGAATGATTCATTCTACATAGAGCCTCATACATTAGTAATTTAAATTTATCACACATTTAAATCACCATTTTTTGTTTTGAAATTTGAAAAATTTTATTTACTATAGCACATATATGACTAGCCAAATATGGAAAGAGAATCTTATCCCCAATGGAGTCGCCAGAAATCTATGATCTCTGAAAATTTGCCACCGACCTATCGACAAATATAAATTCAAGAGAGTTTAATTTAAGTGTCGGTGTAATTTTCAAAAGGCAGATGGAATAGTAGATAAGACACTACCCAAAGATTTCACTCTCATTTGGTGAGGACTTTAGATCTGGTTTCAAGTTTCCTATAGGCACAAGCACTTATAGTTAATTATCCATCCCAATAAGTGAGAGAGAACTTTGATTAAGGCTACTCATTAGATCGCATAATGTGTATCATATAGTAGCACTATGTGGAGTTTAAAATTTAGAATTTATGAAATTCATCATTTTTAGCTTAAAGTGGATGGTTGGGGGAATGATGACATGCCCGATCTAGATCCCATGGTTCCATCATCCCGGGTCATCGTAGTCCCTAGTCTACTTAGTAAGAGGAGGTAGTCGACCCAACCTAAATGAAGGATTATTATCAGCAACACATGGGTTACGTCATCCAAGAAATCCTTGTAGACCTGAGGTGGTGTTTGTCTAAGGAGACAGACTTAAGTCTACCTTAGCTGACAGAGAGTTATTTTCCCTATCAAGTATACCCTATGATTCACAACACAAAGGGCATAGCCATTGGGGAGCATACGGGCTACGATCGTGATCATAATATAATGGATCATGACTGGCCAAACCACCCGATCAGAGGACTCTGGTCGTAACTTCATCATTTATGGAGCCTACTGGCCAAGTCACACAGTCAGAGAACATGGGCCACATCCTTACTAGCAAGAGATTGATTGAGAGTGAACATAGCAGAATACTTGATTTGACATTGACTCCTTTATGAGCTAGAGTTTTCTTAGTTTATCACCCCCAATAAATAATTATGGAAGGTGAATAGATTCAGTTTATTTTAAACTTTTAAAGATTGAATTCTATTTAATTAGTTTTAGATTGCTACTTAATTTGAATTAATTTGATTTAAAAAATTAATTAATTTGAATATATTTAAGAGCTTTAGATCCTGTCAACTCTGTTTTAGCTCTTGACATAGAATTAGATCTACTGCCACATGATAGAATCAGCTTCTTAGATATTTCACTAATTTGGACTAATTATAATAGATTTTTAGGCTTTATTAACCCGAACCCAGTCCTGAGACTAAACCAGGAAATAACTCGTGCAGCATCCTCAAACACTTGAATTTAAGCATTCAGCATAATGTCGGAGCCCATGCGGGTGTATTTAAGAATGCCTTAATTAATACCTTCTGTTCGCTTGTACGATGTGTTGCAAATTCGGTGGCATTTATTTTAAATTTATATTTTCAATTCAGAATACTACAGCTTCACTTATATTTTTTTCAACTTAGCTTATTAAATATAAGCCTTGTTGCTTAATTCACGCTTAAATTGCATTTGTATTTGAATGTTGGCTATCAAGCTTAATATATGTGTCTTGTGATTTTGATTATAAATCCAATTATATTTTCACTTAGATCATTTAAAATGACATATTGTAAGAATTATATTCATGGTTATTGACTATGTATCAAATTCTTTATATGTCTCACTTAAACTTTCACGGCACTTCTCAACTTTCTCGGAAGTAAGCTATTAAACTTTGTAGAAGTTCTCCATATTTAATTGTGGTCAATTGAAATCATTTTTAATTCACTTGGAATAAGTTATAATAACTTCGATGTTTATTGTGTGAGACATTTAATTTCATGCTTACAAGTGGATTATCAATCCTTTTTTATTATTTCAATGCTTGAATGTTCATTGAAAGGTTTTGTAGGCATTTGATGAATTTATAAGATCATCTCAAACTTGGCCTAGGATTTCTAAGCCATTCAATTTAATTAGTGAGATGAGTAATTATATTCAGGCGATCATTAAAGGTTATATTTGTGCTCATTGAAAAGTTGTATGATCATGTTTTTAAGAAAACTATCAGACTCCCTATAAGCACTTGTATTTATTTTACGCATTTGTAACTTCACAGTTATTATGCTCAAAATTTTGATTTAAGTCTTTTATTTAATTCCATTTAGATTCATTGATTATCTCTTTTTTCATTTTATTTTCTAAGTCTAAAATTTGATAAAATTTTGACGGCATCCAGGCGTCATCCCCGCGTAGGAGGCTGCATCGGGAGTGTTTTCTTTCTCGGTATGCCCTAATGAGCATAGCGAGTGGTGTCTTGCGCCACCACAGCTGATTTCCATCTTGTCATGCCCTAATGAGCGTGATGAGGGCTTTAAACCTGAAAGAAGACAAATGCAATGCAATATATATTCATGCCCATTTTTTTAAGTCCAGAATTCATTCAAAATTTTGGCAGAATTTCGGCTAGGGGGAGGGACATCTAACAGATGTTGGCATACTCGGTACACCTTAATGAGCATAGATGCGTCTTGCGATACTGATTTTTTATCTCGACTCTAATGAGGACAGAATTCAAACCGCAATATATATATATATATATCAATATTCACACATTGATCCCACATATTCTGACTCATTTTTCTGTGCCCTACAATGATCGACAAAGAGACGGGGTTGAATATGCTAAACAAGAGAGGAACCTGCCTAATGACGATGTTCTTCTTTGGCTATGGCAAGAGGAAAGATCGAAAGGGGACGAAAATGGTGATGCCAGAAATTGAAAGAAGAACCCACCTAATGACGGTGTTCTTCTCCAGTTACGATGAATGAAAAGGTCAGAAAGGGAGGTACAAATGGGTAATGCAAAAAACTAGGAGAATAACCGGCCTAATGACGGTGTTCTTCTCCGGTTGTGGCTAAACAGAATTAGAAAGGGCGGTGGAAAGGGGAGATGTCAGAAATCGAAAGAAGAACCTCCCTAATGACGGTGTTCTTCTCTGATTGAGTTAAAATAGATTTGGAAATTCATATGAGGAAATGGGGGAATTTTTGGATTGAGAAATGCAAGGAAAATTAAATTTCAAATTAATTTTGTGAGGAAAAATAGGATTTTGATTTGTGAGGGTGAGGGGGAAGGATTTTCGGTTTTGGCTTTGAGAGGGAAAGAGAGAAGATGGAGAAGAGAAGAAGAATGAGGAAGAAGAAGGAGAAGAAAAAGAAGGGAAGAGGAAGAAATTGGAGGGAAGAAAGAAAGATGCTCACTATTTTTCTTGTAGTTGGAGAGAAGAGGAAGGGAAGTTGCATTTGCTGTTTTGGATGAGAGAAGTGGAAGAGAGAGCCCAATTTTGGATCCCCTTCCTTTCAATTTTTCTCCAATTTTTTGAAGAAGGATCCAAGCGAAGGAGGGAACGATTATGCGTGAATGGGAGGGAGCGATTATGCACGTGAAGGGGGAGGAGCCGATCGGGTGAGGGAGGATCTTCTGTGCGTGTGCTCCTTCAGTCTGAGCGAGAGTCCTGTGCGTATGAGGGGAAAATTGAGCGAATGGAAGTCTTGTGCGTGAAGAGGAATAGGGATCGGGTCATCTTCATGAAGAGGGAGGGTTTGGCTGCAAGAGAGTGAGGGAGGAGTTTTAATTTAATCATTTTTTATGACATCATCATTATATATATATATATAATTCCAATGTTTTGGACGCAACGGCACAATCTGTTTCGCAATCAAAGGCCGTTTGGTTCAAGTCAGCATTATATTGGGTCAATTTCAACTCAAAATGTACGTCGCCGCTTTTGACCGCTCAACATTCATGCAGACTCATCCAAATTGAGTGCATAGTCTTACTTGATAGATTTTGATCTTTCAAAGCTAATGGCATAATAAATTTCATGAATGGAGGTCATTTGGCTTACCTTGGCACCTCCTGACCTCGATATATGTGCAAGCGTATTGACGACTCGATCACTTGATTGGTTGATCAACAAGTTGTGCAATATTTATATTTTGACTATTTTCGACATTCTAAACAAAATGGAAAAGTCTGTTCATCGATCGGAGGTCATTTGGGTTGATTTTGGTGACGTCCAGCGTGCTTCAGCCTCGATTTGTGAGTCATCACTTCCGATCATTCGATTTTTGTACATACTCATCTGAATTGAGCGTAGACAATCCCATTTGATAGTTTTCAGTATTTCAAAGCTAACGACATGATCAATTTAATGAATGGATGTCATTTGGACATCATCGCATCTTCCTTTCCCTGATATATGTGCAAGCGTGCTGATGATGCGATCGCTTGAACGGTCGATCATTAAGTTGTGCAATTTTATATTCAGATCAGTTTCAACATTTTAAACTCGATGGTGAAGTCCGTTCATCGATCGAAGGTTATTTGGGCTGATTTTGGCGACGTCCAGTGTACTTCAGCCTCGATTTGCATGTTGTTACTTCCGATCATTCGATATTTGCATAGACTCATCTGAATTGAGCGTGGACAGTCTCATTTGATAGCTTTCAATGTTTTGAAGCCAACAACACAATCAATTTCATGAAAAAAAGTTATTTAGATATTGTAACTTCTTTCTCCAATATACATGTTGGCACATTGATAGCTCGATCGCTCGATCGGTTGCTCATTAGAGTGTGCAATATTTATATTCTGCATATTTTAGATGTTCTGAATACAACAGCGAAGTCCGTTCATTGATAGGAGGTTATTTCTACCATTTTTGATGATGTATAATATATTTTGAGCTCCGATTTGTGCAATGTCACTTTCGAAGTCTGTCAAATTTGACTTGTGAGCTTGACTCGACTTATTATACATATATGGAGGTCAACAAGGTTGGGGATATATCTAGACTCTTAAGGAGATCATAATATTGATGAAGTTTAGAATCTCATAACATGGACAGTTGTATCATGTGTGCATATACCTATTGTTGCATAAATGTTGTTTGGTTGTGCAGTGAATCAAATGTTACATTAAAAAAATTAAAAGAATGATTTTTTCATTTACATGTGTTATAAATCAACACATAAAAATTTACCTTAGGTAATACTAATTGTTATTATGAAGAATTATATCCTAGCAAACATTCTCATAAATCCCTTTAAGGATTAAATTTAATTGGGAGAAATCACCTTTTTATGAAGTTTGCTCCACTGTTGGCATCCTATCATACATATAAAGTCAAAATGGATCCGAGATTGTAAAAAAGAAAGGTTTAGTGGCACAATTATTAGCTTGCCAATCAGAGACTACATTGGCTTTTTAGAGGGAAGATGACACTCACTACTTTCTTCTATAGGATTTCAAAGATACCTCAAGTTAGGCACTTTAAGGGGCCCAATTTGGGGCGACAATATTAGTCAAACATTACTCAAATTCTAAGTTGATTTAAACTTGAATTTTTTTAGTGTCATATGGGTTTGATACATGGTTTGAAAATATTTTGAGCAAGTTTCAATCCTATGGCGGCTCAATCAAAATTTGATTCCAATCAAGTCTAAACATGTGCATAATATATTAAGCTATATCTATTATAATATTTTTAATACAAATATAATTTTATGTTTCTTTTGAGTTTTACTATTTTTTTTATTTCTATTAAAAAAATTTAAATTTTATGCGAAAACTCAAATAATCATATTTGTTATGTATTATTTAATTTAAGTCATTCTAAGTTGGTTCAAAAGGTGGGTCAAGTGGAAATATTATCATGAGAATGATGTGTTAATAATTTCGACTCAACTTGAATTGATTTCATGTCGACCAAACTCAACTCAAGCAACAATTCAAGTTTGTTTGATTTTGGCTTAGACTAAAATAAATAAAATGATTTTGAGCCAACCTTAATGCCTTGGATCAATATAAAAAATACTGAATAGGCCATAAATGATTATGAAATCACAATTAACATTTGGGTTAGGAGTTAAGACAACACTCAAAGATTCTTTTGCTTGACCAGTTCATTTCTTGGAAGCCAAATACTAAGTAATTTTGTAAGAACAAGCTGTAAGGAGGCACTATTAGCTTGCCTTCTAACACGAATTTGGGTGCTAGCATAATCACTTAAGAAATTTTATGCGCCTTCTTAGCAACTGGCATCTTTTGGTCAATGTGTGCCTTGATTGCACATAAGATCCAACTACCTTAGCGTGCATCATTTCCAATCATAAGTTTTTTTTTTCTGAAACTGCTCTGCTTGTCTTTTTGCCTTCTTTAGCTTATCAATTTTTTGTTAATTATTTAACTCAACCTATAGCCAATCTTTGCAGTTTCAAGTTTCCTATAGGCGCAAGCCCCTATAGTTAATTACCCCTCTCAGTAAGTGAGAGAGAACTTTCGATTAAGGCTAGTCGTTAGGTTGTTTAATGCATAGCGTACAGTAGCAACATGTGGAGTTTCAGAATTTAGATTATGATATTCACCATTTTAGCTTAAACTAGATGGTTGGGAGAATGATGATGTGCTCGATCTAGATCCCCTGTTCATCCCATCCGCCCCAGTCTACTTAGTCGAGGAGGTAGTCCATATGACCAAGGATTGTTATCAAACACATGGGTTACGTGCCTAAGAGACCCTGTACTTGGTGGTGTTTGTCTAAGGAGACATGCTTAAGTCTACCTTAGCTAATAGAGGGTTATTTTTCCTATCAAGTATACCCTATGATTCACAACTCAAAGGGCAAAGCCATTGGGGACCATACGATCTACGATCATGATCATAATATAATGGAGCCTAACTGGCCAAATCACCCGATCAGAAGACTCTAATCGTAACTGCATCATCTGTGGAGCTTACTAGCTAAGACACGCAGTCATAAGATATGGGCCACATCCTTATTGGCAAGAGATTGATTGAGAGTGAACATAGTATAACACTTGATTTGATATTGGCTTCTTTATGAGCTAGAGTTTTCTTAATTTGTCACCCCCGATAAATAGTTGCGAAAGGTGGATTGATTAAGTTTGCTTTAAGATTTTAATGATTAAATTTCATTTGAGCAATTTTTTTTAGATTGATATTTACTTTGAGTTAATTTGATTTGAAAAATTGATTAATTTGAATATGTTTAAGAGCTTTAGATCCTATCAAATTTGTTTAACTGCTAATAGAAGATTAAAAATACTGTCACCCAACATAATTAATTTCTTAGATATTTTACTAAGTTGAAATATAAATAATAGATTTTTAGGTTTTGTTAACCTAGACCCAGTCCTAAGACTAAACCGGGTTTGCAACCCAAGCAGCATTCTCATACACTTGAATCTAAACATTCAGCATAGTATCGGGCCCATGCGAGTGTATTTGAGAATGCCTTAACTAACGCCTTCTATTAGTTTATATGATGTGTTGTGAATCTGGTGGCGTTGAAGGCATTGTAAATTGATCTAATATCTTATTAAATTTTTTTCAGATTACTATTTAATTGATTCCCATTTAGCCTGCATGGCCTTTTCAAACATTAAAATTTACACTTAGTTTACTTGTTGAATTTTCCAACTCTCCTAGCTTAATTATGTTCAATTAAAATCACACTTAATAAGTCATATCAATTTTAGTGTTTATTGCTTTAACCCTAGTCATGCTTATTAGTCAGCATTGTAATCCTCTCCATATTCATATAAGAGTTATTAAACCCAATTTAGATTCATCCTTAACTCCATATCAAATTCCATATTTATTTTGAAAATTAGACTTCAAATTTATTGCAAGTCTCTTATGAGTTTAGTATTTACCTCCCTAAGTTTCACTTACATTTAACTTGAGTATCCTCATTTGTTTGAACATATTAAACAATGAATCAAGCACTCATTTAACAATAAATTAAGTGACTAAATCCACCTTCACTTAGTACATTTTCGTAGGGTAATAATATTTATTGAACACTCCACCCTCTATTATTACTTTAAGGTACATATGAACTCCACATTCCCTTTTCATTTTATTTTGTTTCAAGATTTTATGCTTCACCATTAATTTAATATCTAATTAATTTTAAATTGAAGTTTTAAAATTTGATAAAATTTTGGTTGTCTCCCGGCGTCATCCCCACATAGGGGGCTGCATCAGGAGTTTTTGGCTTTCTCTATCGCCCTAATGAGCATAGTGAGTGGTGTCTTGTGACACCATAGCCCTCTTCTCACACCCATTATGCCCTATATTCAGGTCTTGAAACCTACAGAGAATCAATATATATATATATATATATATATATATATATATATATATATATATATATATATATATATATATATATATATATATATATATATATATATATATATATATTTCATTTCCTTTCTCCCTTTTTAAGTCTAGAATTTTGTAAAAATTTTGATTTCACTAGGGGGGAACGACAACAGATGTTATTGTCAAGATGCCTATTGAGCATAGGGAGTGGTGTCTTGTGGCACCAGAGCTGTCTTCGCATCCGCTACGCCCTATGAGAGGGGTTGTTTTTAATTAAAGAAAGCAAAAAATTGCTTAAATGAAATTCTATCATTAAAAATTTAAATTAAACTCAATCTATCCACCTTCCGCAACAATTTTTCGGGAGAAACAAATTAAGAAAACTCTAGCTCACAAAGGAGCCAATGTCAAATCAAGTGTTCTGCTATGTTCACTCTCAATCAATCTCTTGCCAGTAAGGACGTGGTCTGTCCTCTGACTACATGGCTTCGCCAATAGGCTCCACAGATGAAGCAGTTATGACCAGTCCTCGAGTGGGCCGCTCCATTATATTATGATCACGACCGTAGCCCGTATGCTCCCCAATGGCTCTGCCCTTTGAGTTATGAATCATAGAGTATGCTTGATAGGGCAAACAAATCTCTATTGGCTAAGGTATACTTAAGACTGTCTCTTTAGACAAACACCACCCCAGGTCTATAAGGATTTCTTGGATGATGTAACCCATGTGTTGTTGATGAGAATCTCGCCGGTCAATTCCTCTAACATTGCCTCCGGATGACGTAACCATGGGATCTAGATCGGGCACGTCATCATTCCCCCAACCATCTGGTTTAAGCTAAAATGATGAATTTCGTATCTTAAATTCTAAAACTCCATATGCTGCTACTATACACTACGCATTTAGTGACCTAATGACTAGCCTTAATCGAAAGTTCTCTCTCACTTATTGAGAGGGGTAATTAACTATAGGGCTTGCGCCTATAAGAAACCTGGAACCAGATCTAAAGTCCTCGCAAAATGAGGGTGAAATCTCTAGGTAGTGTCTTATCTACTATCTCATCTACCTTCTAAAAATTACACCGACACCTCAAATCAATCATTCTCTTCAATTCAATAAAATAAATTATGGAGAGGTGGTGAATTTGAGCCCACTGATTGGCAATTCTGGACGGGGATTCTTTCCATCTTTGACTAGTCATATATGTACTATAGTAGCAATAAAATCTTTAAAAATTCAAAATAACAAAATGGTGATTTAAGTGTGTAATAAATTCAATATGAGGCTATATATAGAATGAATCATTATGTAGATTATATCTTTATTACACCATTATTTTGTCCTATAGCGCCTCTACATCTTGAAAGTATGGGGTGAAATAAATAATTGCTAATTACTAATCCCCATCTTTCACTTTAGCAGAAATGGATCTACAATGCACTCCTTTCACTGTTCAGCTAGGTCGTGGTGCGAACATCTTCCTAGCCAATGCCATCATCAACACAGGAGATGTCTGGGCTACCATTCAATTTGGTAGCTTGAATTTCTCGGCTATCGTAGCTACAACTTTTGAAGTACCCACCCATGGTACATTCGTCTGAGGTCATGCTGGAAGGCCTCAAGTTATTGAAACTCCTACTAGCCATGCCAACCAGTCAACAACCACAAATGAGTTCTCCGAGAGAACTCTTCAAAAGGCTAGGTCAATCTGAAGCTCCCGTGACAAGAAGAATCGTTAAGGGCAAGCTGTCTTTACAATTTCGCCGTACCGACTGAACCTTTTGTACCCGGAAAGCATGATCATGAAGCTTCCTCATAAGGAAGAAAATTAACTAGAAGACAGAGAAGAAGGATAAACGCTGAGCTGAGGGCTCAGCAGATCCCCTTTGAATGACCTAGTGAATAAGCGATACTGCCGCCGAAAGTGAGTATTCCTACCCACAACAACTTTGACAATCTAAAGTGCGTAAAGAGGGATAGCTCTCAAAATAAAATTCCGGAAGAACCAACCACGCCAAGCTCCACAACGTGAGGAGACAACAAGCACTATATGTCGATACATAAAGTTCTCAAAGTAGCCAAGGATAGAGGCCTAATGAAAGAATATTTCGTGAGGCTGGTCAAAAAAATCGCCGTGATGGTGAGCATCGGGCGGACACTTGACCGCTGCGGTTCAAGAATCGGCCGAAAGGTCCCAAAAGGATAAGCAAATATGGAGGCCAAAGCCCCATAATGAAACTTTGAGTAATATAAGAGGTGTGACATCTGATACATATTCTCAGAAATTCACCTCAAAATCAACTCATCAGAAGTGGATTCCCAAAAGAAGGGATATCACTGATGAAAGTTATGATGGTCGACACCCTGGAGAATCCTCTAGGGGATCCCATCATCGATCAGTTTAACCCCTACAAGAGAAGGTTGACGTTGATCGTGGTCCTTTAATAGAAGAAGTGGTTTCCGCACATTAAACCAGAGATCCACTGAAATGTCGATCAAAATTTGTGTGCAAGAAGAAATAATGAAGAAGATTCTATGAAAGTGGAAGTTATCTATATGGTCAGAGATATAGATGAACTCCCCGCTCAGCACCATCAGCAGCAACACAAATCCAGGGAATCTGAACCTAAATTTGACGCTTATGAAGAAGAGTCTTCACATAAGCAAATAGAGAAAGGATCTTCGATCTTTGCTGAAGATGAAGAAGAAGAAGACCATAATGAGAAAGAGATCATGAGTGTCGGGTTTCTATATGGTTGAACCAGAAATGATCACTGTACACGCTTTTATAATCGATCACGCTCAACAATAGCCCTCGCAAATGCACAAGGAGAAGGAAGTTCTTCTCCCTAAAATGAGCAAGGAGCGTAACAACACAAGAAATAGAAGAAGAAGAAGAGCTTGTACAGATGATTGACGCCATGGTGCTAGCTAGAGAGCAAAGAGAAATGCAGCATCAAATGGAGGTCAAAGACAAGGAGATTGCACAACTTGGTACTAAAATGAATGATATAATGGTACAAATGAACATCATGATGGAGATGTTGTAGAAGAATATCACATCAAGTGCAACACCTATTTTGTTTGCTAACCAACAGGTAGCTAACAATACAACTTCTATACCACCAGCCACTATGGTACCTCAAGCTCCTATAGTACATGCTAAGCAAGAAGCGAGGAATGAAGTTAACCCACTATCTCTCCAGCTGACAATTCAAAATCTAAGACAACAGAACAAGAATACCGCTCAACCGAAATAATAATCAAAGAAAAGATAAAGGTCAGTGAGCAAAAGTGGTGAGTAAGGGTCACCCTTACCCAGCTGAATATGATCAAGTGTCATACCCGAAAGGTTACTTAGTGCCAAAATTTAATACTTTCAGCTTGGTAATCCAAAGCAACATCTGGCCCAATTTAAGGCTACTTGTGGTAACACAAGAGGGAATGATGCACTATTTTTCCATCAATTCATCAAGACCGACCTCACTTTGAATGGTATGCGAATTATCAAATGATTCGCTTAAAATATTTCTGAATTGAGACCATATTTGTGAAGAGGTTCTCCAAAGGCAACCGAGAAAATCACAATCATGACCTTGCCTTCAAAAGGAGGAAAGATGAGTCAATGACAAAATTCATAAGTCATTGGCGCAACCTAAGTATGAAGTGCGAGCAACAATTGGAAGAAGAACATGCGATCCAATTGCTAATAGGAAATATAGATGATAAAATGACACTATTTTTATGCATGACATCGATTGCAACATTCCAGGACTTGCTCGATAGAGTGGCTAAATTTGAAAAGTTGAATTGCCCTAAGTTTGAAGTCTATGCAGATAAAGCAAAGAGAAACAAACCTTCAAACTCAATAAGAAATGAAATTCATGTCACTTCCTATAGCTTAAATGACAAAAAGTGGGTGATATACAACGTGGATAAAGGAAAGCAGCCGATGTACAATGATGATAAGGGTAAAAAGCCTGTTTATTCTAATCCACAGCAAAAATTGGTGTTAGGAGATAATGACAAACCTCAGACTTTTTCAAGTGGTGGGGAGCATCCAAAACAAGTCAACAAGAGATGATGAGCGAATTCGACCATCTCTTAAGAAAAAGATGAATAAAGAATATTCTTTAGGACAAGAGGCTAAATTATTTTGGCAAAGCAAATAAAGTTTACTTACCAAATTAAAAGGCCTGAAGAAGTTGATCAAGTAAATAACCCAAACTATTATTCCTATCATCGGATGACCAGTCACTCTATTGAAGATTGTTATGTCTTCAAAGATTGGCTAGAAAGGAGGTATTGACGAGGTGAATTTACACTATCTGATAGTGATTTAGTTAATCCAAAAAAGAGAGTCTACAAGGATGATTATGTCCTTTCTCAGATCATCCAAAGAAAGACAAAATAAGGAGAAATCTGAGACCAAGAATGGCAAACAAGGGTCTCCAAAAGAAAGAAATGCTAAAAGACCCTAGTGTTAAGTGAAAATCACCACTTGAACCTATGTTGACTTAAGAGAGATGCCTAAACTAAGTATTTGGCTTCTTCTGATAAGGCTACTGGCTTACAAAGAAAGCAGTCTACTAAACGCAAGCCTCATAAATCAAAGAAGTTGGCCAAGAAAAGGAAGATCAAGAAGAGAACTACAACTCAAAAGATTATTAACAATCTAGAGGAGTATCACCAAGAGGCAAGACATCCATTTAGGCTTGCAGACTTCATGCATAAACTTCATATTGCTGAATTAGATGAAGAAGATAATGGTGAATCTTGTCTAGTAGAGACATGTTGAATCATATGTGTGATGTCAGATGTTCTCCAACATCGCATCAAACGATAAGGGTACCATCACTTCACCAACCCATCATTTATTAGAAAGCAAGAAGAGCTTGAGGAGCTAATGTCCAATTTTATTTAATGACTCAACAAGACAATAATAGTCGATGAAGATCTTTTCTTAGAAGAACTCATCCAAATCATCGCGTATGAAATGTATGACGTTGAAAAATGAGTCTAGCCCTTTTGTCCAATCTTCCAGAATAAGAAGGGAACTTGAAGAAGAAACTACCTCTTCAGAAGAATCTGAGCAAGATAAGGTGATTCAAGTTTATTTGAGAAGTGGTAAAGTCTTGGTGCCTTCATCAAAGAAGGAAAACATAAATAAAGATAAAGGCAAATAAATTAAAGTCAACGAGGATATTATTCCCAGAAATCTTAGGATAAAGCCTAAATCAAGCGAGAAGATAGATTATAATATTCTATCGAAAAGATCCGACAAAGTGTGTGTAGGCTCTCTTGATGTCAAAATACCTCGAAACTTTGATACATCTCTCAAAGATCCGATGAGAGTTTACTAAAAAAAAAAAAATGCATGATCAAGCATTGCAAACTCAAGATCTCCCAAGAATCACATTTTTGAAGAAGATCTTGTTAGATCACAATCGTCTTTATGTTACCGCAGAGCATGATCTCGATCAATATTGATTGATCCGTTCTTCTATCAATCTAAAGGTATTAGATGATTATCACTATATCCAACATCTTGGGAGAGATAAATTGATGGTTCATGGATTCAATGAAAAGTAAAAAACTCGGGTTCTATTCTTTCTCTCAAGGATCTATATATAAGCTAAGTTTCATGTAATCGATACATCATTTAGAGCTCTCTTCTCACCCATGTGAGTATGGCATGGTATCATCATCATCAATGTATGAAGTATCTAAAGAAGAAGAATTTAGAATTCCTTAACCTACAACCATTCTCCATCAAGCAAAGATCTATGAAGATGCAAAATATTTCATCCTCAAAGAGCCTAAGCCAACAGAGCTCTTGAAGCTGCAGATCCACTTCAAACTAAAAGTAATTACAAAGTGAATGAGGAGAAGAAAAGGGGAAGAAAGAAGGAAATGCTAACTCTCCCTAAAGCACTCAATTCTGCACCTAAGTCAAGCAAATCAGTTCCTCATTTGGGGAGTGACATAGAAGAAGAAGAAGATATGTCTATCAAACTTAAGGGAACTTATAAGCTTTCAAGAAAGGCAGAGTATGAAATAAGTGATTCTGATTCAGACTATGATTTTGAATCTACTTATGGAAATAGAGTTCAGATGGTTGCATCAAGTAGGATAGCTCACTTTGTAGAGTCAGATGACTCACTCAATACCCAAAAGGCTTCAAAAAATCACCACTAGGTTCATAATATTGAAGAATTGATAACATTCTATGTGCCGCCGTTGAGTGAAAGTGACAGAATAGGAACTCTATTTTATAAATTTGAAGAGTCTCAGCCTCAAGATTTTGAACAACCTGCTCAACATGAAAATTATGATGAGGTAATGCTAACAAGAATACTAATATACTATCTGTAGAAGTTACAAAGAATGATGCATAAGCTTGGAATTCATATGGGAACTACTAAACATAGGACTCAAGTCTTTAACAAGATGTGGAGCCAAAGAAGTCCTCAAGCATCGTGAAGAAGTGATAAGTTTATCACTAAACGTTTGGGGTTCATCCGCAAATCTCATCAAGATAGAGCCTGTTATAGTATAATAAAAGCCGAGATCGAGACTCACAGTAACGAAGGAGATGATTCCCATGAAATTCCTCTTAAGAACGATGAAGAAGTAGAAGCCAAGCCCGCACTTGAAGAACTCGAAGATGTTGAACAAATAGCTACTATGGATGAACTTAAAGAAGTCAACCTAGGATGATGATCCAACTTTCTTATCTGAGAAAGTTGAAGAGCTAAAAATACTACTTTGTGAATTCGGATTGCTTTGCTGACATATTCAAATGCTAGGCTTATCCTCCATGTCATAAAACTAGCTATTATACCAGATGCAACACCCGTTAAGCAAGCTCCTAGAAGAATGAGATTGGAGATTGAAGAATAGATAATTGCATAAACTAAAAAGCTAATTAAAGCAGGTTTCATCCGGGAGGAGAAGTATGTAGATTTGATAGCTAACATTATTCCAGTTAGAAAGAAGAACGACCAATTCCATCTCTGCATTGACTTCTGAAATTTAAATAAGGTGTGCCCAAAAGATGACTTTCCGCTTCCAATATCAGAACTACTAGTGGACAACACCTCCAAATTATGACATGTTCTCATTCATGGACAGATTATCAGGATACAACCAAATCTAAATGGCACCTGAGGATGAAAAATATACATCATTCAGAACACCTATAGGCATCTATTGCTACACGATCATGCCTTTTGGCTTGAAAAATACTGGAGCTACATACCAAAGAGCCATGACACGTATTTTTGATGAGTTGATTCACTAAAAAGTGGAATGTTATGTTGACGATCTGGTGGTGAAAATCTTAAAATGTGAAAACCACTTCGAAGACTTGAGAATTGTACTGGAGAGAATCAGAAAATATGATCTCAAGATGAATCCTTTAAAGTGTGCATTCGGGGTATCCTCTGAAAAATTTCTCGGGTACATTGTACATCACAGAGGTATTGAAATTGATCATCCTATAATCAAAGCAATTGTGGAGATGTCTCCACGAATGAGTTTGCGTCAACTCCATTCTTTACAAGGACAGCTTGCATTCATCCATCGATTTATATCAAATCTATCAGACGCTGTCAACCGTTTACAAGGTTGATGAAGATGGATGCTCCATTCAAGTGGGATAAGGAGTGTCAAGAAGCCTTCAATAGCATTAAAAGCTACTTGTTAAATCCACCAATCCTTGCAGTGCCCACTCCAGGGAAGCCCTTCATTCTATACATAGCTGCATTAGAAGAGTCCCTTGGAGCATTATTGGCACAACACAATGAAGAAAGCAAAGAGAATACTCTTTATTATATCAATCAAAGCCTGATTGGAGCGGAAATGAGATACTTCAAAGAGAAGCACCGCTAGCATTGATTTCGCAAAAAAAGCTTCATCATATATTATCTCACAAGATTACCCTCATCTCAAGGATCGATCCATGAAGTACTTGATGATAAGATCGGCTGAAGGTAGGCAAGATGGGCAATATTGCTTCTACAATTTGATATCACATACATTTTGCAAAAGTGTGAAGGACAAGTCTTAGATTTTCTTGCTACACATCCCGTCCCTACGAACTCTTCTCTTAATGATGATTTGCCCGATGAGCAAATTATGCTCATTCATGAAAGAAAAAAAATCACAAATTTGGGAAATGTACTTTGATGGAGCCTCATCGATCAAACAAGTCCAACATCTAAATTTTCCAAGAGCAAGAGCAGAATTGGCATCATCTTCATAACACTAGAAGGAGGGATAATGAGATAATCATATGGATTGACCGAGCTAAGAACTAATAATGAAGCTGAATATGAAATATTAATGACAGGTCTCGAAGAAGCTATTTTCATAGGCATTCAAAACCTACACATTTTTGGTGATTCTCAGCTTATTATAAATCAAGTACTTGGCATCTATAGAATCAACAAGCTTGAGTTAGCTTTCTATCACAAGTGAGTTCTCGAGCTTATGAAGCAGATACCAAATATCACACTAACTCGAGTCTCTCGATCCGAGAATAGTAAAGTCGATTGCTTGATAAAATTAGCTAAAAAATGACAAGTATGAATGGTGATTATATCATGATTGGCATATTTACTCGATGAGTTCTAGAGCCGGTAAAGAATCAATCCACGTAGGTAGAGGGGTTACCAAATCTGACCCAGTAGGATGCGACTCAGGTTGCTCCTCATACTCCCCAAAATCAATAAAAAGTTGTACCAAGAAGAGCTAAGAATGACATTGCCTCAGAAAAGCAGTGTGAAGTATTTACGGTAGAAGAGTCACGTAATTAGAGGCAACCCTTCATCGACTATATTAAAGAAGGCAAATTATGAAATAATAGATCACTGACAGCTCAAATCGAGAAGAGAATGCTATGCTATGCTTTCGTCAATAATACTTTATATCGTAGATCCTTTGAACAAATGTGGTGATGATGCCTAGATGTAGATGAAGCTAGCAAAGTGATGGTTGAAGTTCATGAAGGACTTTGTGGTGCACATCACGTCCCAAGATGGCGAAAGATCAAAAGGATGGGTTATTATTGGCCATCTATGGTGAGAGACTTTATTAATCATGCTAAGAAGTGTCATGAGTGTCAAGTACATAGGAATCTCATCCATCAACCTCCAAATCCATTACACCCAACAATAGCATCCTGGTCATTCGAATGTTGGGGTACATATGTAATTGGACCAATTGATCCACCATCGTCAGCTAGACATCGCTTCATCCTAACAACGATTGACTATTTCTCTAAGTGGGCTGAAGCTACCCCATTTAAAGAAGTTACTACTGACAGAGTGATCAACTTCTTCATGCATAATGTGGTCTATAGATCTAAAGTGCCACACCGAATAATTTCTGACAATGGCACAACCTTTAAACGTGCAAAGATTTATAGATTCATCGATCGATACAAAATTGATTGGCAATACTCTTCAATATATAATCCAAGAGCAAATGGCTTGGTGGAAGCCTTCAACAAGACATTAGTCAAATTGCTCAAGAAGATTCTCACTAAAAATAAAAGAGAATGACATACTAAACTAGTAGAGGCACTATGGGCATATCAAATTACCTACAAAATGCCGACTAAAGCCACTCCCTATTCACTGGTATTTGGAACTGAAGCAGTTCTTCTGCTTGAAGTTGAGTTGTCTTCACTTCAAGTAGCCATCCAATACAATCTAACTGAAGATCAAAATGCCCGTCTGAGAATGGAGGAAGAAGTTAGATTGCAAGCTCATCAAAATCTGGAAGTCTATCGAGCAAAGATATCCAGGGCTTTTGACCACACGATGCAGCCTCGAACATTCCAAAAAGGAGAATTGGTCTTGGTGTTAAGAAGACCAATTATCCTCAATCAAAATTTTGGTGGAAAATTCGAGCCTAATCAGCCCTTGTCAAAAAAGTCTATCAAGGAGGGGCATACCAACTTATCGACCTAAAAGGTGAAAGACTAATGCCGCCAATAAATGGTCAATACTTGAAAAAGTACTATACTTGACGACCACATTATCGAGGTACAATAGAAATCCTCCTACAAGACAGGGGGTATTTTTTTAGTATATCTATTTAGGTTGACATCGTACTTCATGCCGAGATCCTTAAATAAATATATTCACTCCAAATGAAAAAAGATTTTTTGTGAAAATTCTCCTATTACAGAGGGGCATATTTAGATTTTTATATACAGATGAAATCAATGTTGTATGTTAAAATATCCTTTAGAGTACATCAATTCAAATGTTGATGTATTTGTCGCAGATGTGAGTATTTTTTAGTTTATGTTAAGTTTATTTGAGTTGACGCTAATAAAACGATCTTCAATATATTCTGATTCAGGTTGACATTGAGCTTTATGCTGAAATCTCTGAATACATCTCTAATTATTACTGTTAAGTTGCAGAGTCTTACAAGAACAAAATAAATCAATTTCTATGCATGAAAGGACAACCCTAAATGTCAAGAAATTTATCTCTCAGATTTGTCAAATTCTAGAGATCAAGTCAAAAGAACTCCTGATTTTGGAAGCTTCAATCAATTGAGTTGGAGAAACATCAACCTTTACATCCTAAAGTCTAGGACACCGATGGGTTCTAAAGGTCAGACTCAATAAGCCCACAAATGGCCGAGTTGTAGACGATGCTCTCACTCAACAAGCCGCAAGAAAAGGTCGCAATGAAAGAGCCCCAGTTCATCAGTCTGATGACAAAATCACCAACCCACTACACCTTAAGTCGAAGACTCGAGTAGGTTCTAAAGGTCAAACTCAATAAGCTCAAATATTGTCGAAGCTCACGCCTCACTCAATAAGCCGCAAAAGGCCGCAGTGAAAGAGTCATTGCTCGTCAGTCCAATGACGATAGTTATTCAATCTCAAACCAGATCAGCTTAGTGATTACAAGCAACCAGGATCCAAGAGATCTTTCTACTTGATCGATAGATCAAGACAATATGAGAAAACTCTCAATTCAGGCTCACCTCAAATCAATCTATATATCGCCCACATGGTAATATCTCAATTTATTCTCAAATGATCTGATCAAGCTCAAAGCACAGATCAAAGCCAATCTCCTCATCAAGTTCGCAAAGCGTAGACAGAAGCAATTCCATAGTTCAAACAAAGCCAATTTACCGAACAAAAGGAATTTCATGATTATTCTCGCTAAAGCACACGCTAGACTAATAACTCAACATTGTTATGTTTTGGGTCATATACCTCCAATGAATCGCCAAAGCAAAGAAGCAGATTCATGGAGTGCATACACTTCATGATAAGTCAATAGGGACAAATCAGGTCAGTCCTTCATTAAGTCCGTCAAGCTCAAAGCTGGGACAGAAGGAATTTCAAATCTGACCAAGCACGGATAAACCAATCTCCCTACGGAATCATTCATCAAAATAAATAAACCAATTCCTCCATCAAACCCAACTAAGCACGAAACTAGGGTTAGAGGAAACTCAAATCCACAAGAACATAAAAGAAAGAGATCTTCGGCAAAGCTATTGAAGTAGATAGTAGAGGGTGTAACAACTCTTATCAATCTGACAAGTTGATTCTGAAAAATCGGTTAAGCCCATTATTTAGCATGTCCTGAATAAGGCAGCATACTAATGACAAATCCTATCAAAGCTCCATAAGCTATTGCAATCGAAGCTAAAATGATGCAAGCTCTGTGGCCAGCCCAAAGGGTCAACCAATTTTCAACAAACGACTTGCTTCATGCATAAATCACATTTGTTGGGTGGAATTTGTTGACCTCCATATGTGTGTCATAAGTCAAAGTCATCCCTACAAATCGAATTCGACGGACTTCAGAGGTGTCAGTGCGCAAATTAAGGCTCAAAATGCATTGAACGTCACTAAAAATTGTCGAAATAACCTTCGATCGACAAACAGACATTGTCATCACGCTCAAAACATCAAAATTGATCAAAATAAAAATATTGCATAATCTAAAGATCAACCGATCAAGCGATTGAGTTATCGATATGCCGATGCACATATCGGAGTCAGGAAGCTACGACGATGTCCAAACAATCTCCATTCATAAAATTGATCACGTCATTGGCTTCAAAACGTCGAAATCTATTAAGTAAGACTGTTTGCTCTTAATTCGGACGAGTCTGCGTGAAAATTAAGCGGTCAAAAGCGACGATGCTCATTTTGAGCTGAAATGAAATCAATTTGATATCAACTTGAACCAAACGCCCTCACATAAACGGACCGTCATTATGCTCAAAACATCTAAATTACCTTCAATGATATATATATATATATATATATATATATATATATATATATATATATATATATATATATATATATATATATATATATATATTGACTATGTGCATTTACCGGGCCAAAATCTACATTAAAATTGTTTAATAAATTTATAATTTATTAAAAATTTTAAAATTATCCCCAATGCTCAACCGTTTCCCCCCATTTTTATTTTTCAGTTTTTTTTTTCTGATAAAAAAAGAAAAAAGAAATGGTTCCTCTATTCTCCCTCATTCCCTCCTCATTTTGCCTTCCCACGTTCCAAGGACATTCAAAACTCCCCGCATAATTTGATTTCTCTACTTTTTTGTCCCCGATGCTCTCAGATCCACTGCACCACGCTGCCCGGCCACGCTCAGCGGCCCCAGAGATCAGAAGTGTCCCAAAACCGTTGCCCAGCCTCAGGGGAAACCATGGTTCATGCTGCAAAATCGCCAGACTCCGCTCCATCTCGATCTCACAGCCATGATCTCATGGCTCCACTGCCCGGCCATCGAACCTCAGCACATTCTGTAGGCCGGGCTCCACTCCTCCGTCTCTAGATGAACCACTGCACTCGCTCCGTCTGATCTGCAAGTGCATCCACGTGATCTCGCAGCCACTCGCCTTGCAGACAAACTCGGCTGCACCATTTTCAGCGCCCATGCCCACTCTCTCTGTTGAATGAACCACCTTGCACTGTACATGCCCGCCCCGCCGTCTGCCCAAACCTTAAAACACCCCGAGATTCCACGCACGCCGATCCGCCTTCAAACCACCACATCAGATTCGGGCCAATCCACAACCCTTCCACTTTTCGCTTCACCGCAAACCGGAGAAGAATATCGTCAAGAGGCGAATTCTTCTTTTGATTTTCGGCGTCGCATTCCTCACTTTAGCCGTCCAATTTTCGCTTCGCCGCAATCGAGGAAAGAACATCGTTAAGAGACGAATTCTTCTTTCAATTTTCGACGTCGCACTCCCCGTAACCCTTCCAATTTTCGCTTCGCCGCAATCGGGGAAAGAACATCGTCAAGAGGTGAATTCTTCTTTCGATTTTGCCGATTCCTCGCTTTTCCTACTGCCACAAATCGGGAAGAACATCATCAAGAGGTGAATTCTTCTTTCGATTTTCAGCGTCGCACTCCTTGCCTTACATTCTCAATCGCATACCCAACCTTGTTCCCTTGCCGAGCATTGCAGTGCGTCAAAAAATGAGTCAAAACATGTGGGATCTATGAATATATATATATATATATATATATATGCTTGTATTTCTTTGTAGGTTTGAAAACCTCATTGTGCTCAAGAGGGCGTGATGAGATGAAAGAATAGGTTGTGGTGTCGCAAGACACCGCTCGCTACGCTCAAGAGGGCGTACCGGGTAAGTTAACACTCGTTAGATGTCGCTCCCCCTAGATGAAATACTGTCAAAATTTTGTCTAATATCTAGACTTAGAAAAAAAAAGGGGGGGATGTATATATATTGCATTGTATGTCTTCTTTCAGATTTGAAGGTCTCGTCGAGCTCAAGAGGGCACAATGAGATAAAAAAATGGATGCGGTGTCGCAAGTCACCACTCGCTACGCTCAAGAGGTTATACCAAGTAAGTCAAAATACCCCCAATGTAGCCCTCTACACGAGGATGACGCCGGGAGGCTGCCGAAATTTCATCAAAATTCTAGACTTAGAAAAAAAAATAAAAAGTAAAGGGATCAACTTAAGAATGTCAAGCAATGAAACCTAAAGCTAAAATTCAAATTAAAAACTCCAAACAACAAAAGGGGGAGAGAAAATAGCATACAACAAACACAAAAGTAAAACAAAAAAGAGGGGAAAATAAAAGCTACTCTGAGGGATAAATCTTCTTTTAAAACAATAAATTAAACTATCTTTTGGAATCTAAATCAAAACGCCTTTTTTCGCCACCGAATCTACAACTCTTTGTACAAGCAGACAGAAGTCGATACTAAACCAAAATCTACAAAATTCACAGAGCTTTTCTTCAATACAAAAATTAAGGAATTTCACTATAATTATGAATTTTAAACTTAACGAAACCACTAATTAAGTGAAATTATCTAAAACTATAAATTTCTGCAAGTGCTCGGACATAGAGATTTCAAGTGCAAATTTTAATGTCTGAAAAAGCTGCGTAGGCCAAGTTGGAATTAAATGAAAGTACAAAATCAATCTCATAATTCAAACACAAAATTACTTAAAATTATTATACACCCTCATGGCCTCCAACACTATGCTGAATGCTTAAATTCAAGTGTCTGAGGATAATGCGCGGGTTGTTTCCCGGTTTAGTTTTAGGACTGGGTCCGGGTTAACAAAACTTAAAACCTATAATAGAGTTTCAAATCAATGAAATATCTGAGAAACTGATTTTGTAATGTGACAGTAGATTTAATCCTGTTAGTAACTAAATAGAGTTGACAGGATCTAGAGCTCTTAAACATATTCAAATTAGTCAATTTTCTGCTTAAATGAAATTTTATCCTTAAAAATTTAAACCAAACTCAATTTATCCACCTTTCGCAACCGTTTGTCGGGGTGACAAATTAAGAAAACTCTAGCTCACAAAGGAGTCAATGTCAATTAAGTGTTCTGCTATGTTCACTCTCAATCAATCTCTTGTCAGTAAGGATGTGGCCCGTGTCATCTGACTACTGGCCGATGCTCCACGATGAAGAGCATACCAAAGTCCTCTGACGGTGGTTTGGTCAAGCTTCATTATATTACGATCAGCACGTATGCTCAAATGGCTCGCCTTTGAGTTGTGAATCATAGGGCATGCTTGCTAAGGCAAATAACCATCTGTCAGCTAAGGTAGACTTAAGACTGTCTCCTTAGACAAACACCACCCCGTGTCTACAAAGGATTTCCGACATAACTCATGATGAGGATCCTTACATGTCGACTACCTCCTTTGACTAAGTAGACTAGGGACCGCGACTGCCCGGGATGATAGAACCATGGGATATAGATCGAGCACGTCATCATTCCCCCAACCATCTGGTTAAGCTAAAATGATGAAATTCATATCTTAAATTCTAAAACTTCATATGCTGCTACTATACACTACGCATTTAGCGACCTAATAACTAGCCTTAATCGAAAGTTCTCTCTCACTTATTAAGATGGGTAATTAACTATAGGGGCTTGCGCCTATAGGAAACCTGGAACCAGATCTAAAGTTCTCACAAAATGAGGGCGAAATCTCTGGGTAGTGTCTTATCTATTATCTCATCTGAAAATTACACTGATATCTCAAATCATACTCTCTTCAATTCAATAAAATAAATTATCGAGAGGTCGGTGGCGAATTTTCGGAGCCCACATTTGTGTAACACTAGCGCTCAGTTGGTTCAAGAGCGGAAGGGGAAGGGAAGCGAGGAGCGAGGAGAAGGCGACAAATGGTGGCAGAAATGACTCTGTTGCCTTTGAACGATGATGGTGATGGTGAGGTTTAGATCTGGGTACAATGGCAACATTGATGGCAATGATGATAGAAGCGGTGATAATGCTTAAGCTATAAATCCATCGGAAGAAATAAGAATTGTTAGATGTAAGCTTACTTAGATACTTTGAAAATCTCCCTTCAAGAATTAGGAGCTTTTTGCACCATGACATCCCAGTCTAACTGAACAAAATGTCATCTGTAATACTGCCCTCTTACCAAATTCATATATGAAACCTAATTCTTTATCTTCTCAGTGTGCTGTAAATTTCAGCTCAGATAGCATCCCCAATGGCATCGGCTTCGGCGGTCGTGCGAATCACTTCGGCCTCTTCCTCTCGGCGAACTTCGATCAGGGGCACTCATTCGGTTGCACGACTTTCGACATGCCTTTAAAAACGAACCGTGTTTGGATGTGATCGAAAGTGTCAATCTAAAGGCGCACAAGACTACGAGCTTGCCAAAGGTACAGTGCTGGAGAGATTCAGAGAAGACCGTAACATGCTGAACATGGTTGGCCTTGCTAATTCAAGTGAGTAGCTTCACAGAAGTAATAACACCTCTCTTATATTCAGAAGGCAGGCATTATCATCTATTCAATCTATCAGGTATATTCTGATGGACGGATTATAGTTGTAGTTTTATATGGCTGTGAGATAAAAGGGGAAGACTGTACCGTGGTTATAATGTTAGTTTTATTCTTTCATATCAAGCTGTGGTCTTTTTAGTAGAAGAAAAATATAACTTGTCATTTTAATCTATTTGTCGGTGGTTATATTATATATTGCTCAGCAGATAACTATAATTTAAGCAATGGATATATTCTCGTTTATGAAATGGAATTTGGGCTATTAACAAAAATAAAATTGCGCTTCAGATGGAATTTTCTCAGCTTGATTCAATTAAAACATAATCCTCATGTAAGATTCTTAGAGAATAATTTTATTAGTTGTATGCTTTCCCATTTCAACAACAATTCAAAATTTAAAAAAAAATGCTATAAGAGAGAAGAGAATATATAATAATATAAATAATAAATTTATTTTGTACCATAAAATAAAATAATAGAATATCAAAATAACTTATCAATAATACTTAAATATTTTCCGAAATAGAGAAGTCTTTATAGTACTCTTTAATCCACTGTTTAATAATATGGACTTCTTTTTTTCTCACGTCTTGAAGCCATTTTGGGTCTTCCTTTGTCGATCCTCTTAGATCCACATGATGAGCTCCTAAAATTTGAAATTATAAATTAATCATAGGCTAATGATAATATAAATGATTTTTATGCATGTGTGTGATAGAGAGAGAGAGAGAGAGAGAGAGAGAGAGAGAGAGAGAGATTCTATATACTAACCTTCAGGTGCTACTATTGCTATCAGTGTCTTCGAAATAGATTTCAAAATCCTGGGATAAAAAAAGAATACTTACAGTTCGCTTAAATATTAGAAGACATGAATGAAAATTTATGCAGAAAACATCAAAATCTTTTTTTTTTTACAAACTAACACCTATATTATTTTAAAATTTTTGAATACAAATAAACAGCATGAACAACAAATTTTAGTTCAAATACAATATCAATAAATAATTAAATATTTTTATACGAAAATTACAACATTACTAACAAATTAATCTAAGAAATTAACATTCTTATCAATAAGAAGCTATCTACTCACCCTCCACCACTCCATGGATCCTTCAATCCATTAAAGAATATAATATTACTCCCAAATCTCTTCAATGCTTTCTTAATATTCTGCAAAAAAAATAATAATAATAAATCTCTTCATAATTACAAATTAAATAGCCTTGCATTATATTTTAATTAATTAATAAGATAAATTAAAATGACTCACATTGCCAAATTCTTTGAGCCAAAAATAGATACTTTACATGCAAATGAGATACATTAATCGGTCGGTCTTGTATGTTGAATTGTGTGGTTTCCTGAAAGATGCTCTCTTTGCTGTTTCCTCCCGTTGGAAGTTCAATTTCCGTGCATGTCTATTTCACCCCATCATATTAATTAAATTCTCACTTTTTTTTTGAATAATTTGAAAATAATTTTGCAATATTTAATTCGCACATTTTCTATTAGAGAGATTATTAAGTTCAGAGTCTGAATATAGCTCTATTATCTTACTCTAATAATATAGTATTATGTGATACTCAGTTAATATATAACTACTATTTATTGATTGTAAAGTGTTGTATTATTATGTATTGATATATATTAATTGTGATGTAATACATATTATTGTTGCGTGCTAGAGTATTTTATTCCGGTAGATGCGAGATCTTCGTCGTAGCCCAAAAATTATCTAACAAACAAGCAGGGGATATGAACACAGGGGTTATACGTGGAAAACCCGTATGGGAAAACCACGGCCTTGCAGAGAACTTTCACTATGTGTTCAAAGATACAGGTCCTTGCTTCTCGTTAGTTCGAGAAGAAGGTTCTGTTGAAACAATATTCCGAGTGTATACATCCCAACTCCAACCTGGGAGAAGTTTCCCAAAAGCGGAACGGATCTGGGAGCAACCTCGATCTTCGGAGAAAGGAGCGAACGGTCTTTTCTAGTCCTCCTGGGCGATCTCCTAAGCTCCCGATCTTCGCACCACTTGGTGGCACCTGGTGCTGGGATCGCCACAAGGTCGACCGGTGGTTCTCGAGTTCTCCGGTTCCAATCGATTCAGTCCCCTCTAAGGTGAGAATGAGGCTCATTTATAGTTTTTTTGGGAGCAGCCTTGTAAATTGTGGAAAACTCCAACCACTCCCATCTGACCCCAGGCGATCCCCGACGGACGGTGTATTTTGATGATCCGGGTGCCTTAATGATGTCAATTGGGTGATCTTGGATTCGTTTGGATTCGCCTTGACAGCCGCCGAACTATAAATATGTTAGTTTTGGTGACCATTTGGCGGATCGATCCATTTTCATGCGATAGTTGATCTCGAGTCGATTCGAGATCATATGCTTGATGTTGCTATGTTCGTCATCGAGACGGCCGCTTGATGTAAGCTTGAAATCGATGATTAGATCGAAGCATTTCAAAATGCCTTGAGATTCGCGGCTTGATCGATTAATTTTCGATGATGTATCGGTTCTCCTATTTTGGGTGACATTATCTCACCATCCAAAAATATATGTCAAATACTTGAAAATAGCACATTCTTAAATGAATTTGAGAGTCCATCAACCGCATTTTGAGAGAACATCTTCATAACAAGACAATATTATAACTGGAAGCGATGCGGTACGCAAATGCGATAGTATGTGTGCGCGATATTTTGAGGTTACGGATCGATCCGGGTGCGAACTGGAGCTCGCGGTGCTGCGCTGGCTCGTGGCGCGCGCCATGGCGCTACGCATTATGGCCGCCGCTTAGGCCGCATGGCGCCTGCCAAGACATGGCGCCATGGCTACGCCTGCGGTCAGCCGGCCTCTACGGTCGCGGCCTGAAGATCGTCGCTGAACGCTGAGCTGGTCGGCTACGGGTCGAACGGGTCGACTGTCGCTGAATTGACGAGGCCGGTCAGGTCTGTGCTTCGGTGGCTTTATGCATATGTCCCATGCGGCGAGTTCCAAATGGCCATGATGGCGCCATGAATGGTGACTGACCATGGTCATCTGTTTGAAGGCAACAAGACGGCAGGGCGCTGATAGGGCTACATGGCTACATGGCTGGCGCATAGGGCTTGGCTGTATGGTCTCGAGCCCACTCGAACGGTTTTGCGGTTTGAGGGTTGCGGTTTTGCGGTTTACGCTTTTGCCTAGAAGGGTCTATAAAACCCCTGTAAGAGGGAAAGTCACACTTTTCTCATCTCCTCTTAGAGTGCATACCTCCCTTGGTGGGAGTTTGGCACTCTTTGATCTCCTCTTCCTCTAGAGTGCATATCCCCGGTGGGAGTTTGGGCACTCTTCTTAGATCAACCTCTACCTCCTCATCTCCACCAAGCCAGGCGTAACCTCCTGGGAGTTTGGGCACCTCCTTGAATAATTTTCATCTCGATCACGAAGTTCTGGTGTTTGTAGATGGGTGAGACTCTTTTGAAAGAGACACGTCCACCCTTGTAACTGAGGCATGAGGGAATCTTCTAAAATGGAGGCGCCCGCAGATAATGCCGTGGTGATTTACTCGTTGACCGTCCGTTAGAGGCGATCACGAGACGGGGTTCAAGATGCACACGATGTGGTCTACCATGTGGTCGAGGGACATGGTCGCGCGGATAACCAACGACGATGGTGGTGACGAGATCGCATTTAATGCGGTAACCGACGAGGTGGTCGCGAACCAACTGGAGACAGGGCGTCAAGGGCCGATAAAGATCGGCGCCACGCGGCCGGTATGACCTGAGCAGCGGGCGGACCGCCACATTGGTTCGGCCGACGAGGGTTGCCTGAGCGAACGGCGACGAATGATGGTGGCTTACCAGATCGATAATGACGGGATGACCGCCGGCTTATGGCGGATCGGCGTCAGCGATTATCGCGAAGGGACCGGCGATGGTAATGGGATGACCGATGATGGTTGCCGCGATGGTCTGGCACAGAATCAGCGGTGACCGACGGCAGTCGTCAGGTGACCAGCGACGCGGTTTACGGTGGTCGACAAGCAATCGCAGTAGTCGATTAGCGACCGGGCGCCAGTGATGCCGACCGGGCGTTAGCACGGGATGACCCGACATGATGGTAAGGGGCGAGATGCCCGTGATGGTCGGCGACCGACCGTAGTCTGCGCGACACGAGTTGCGGCCGACGGGGTGGTCGGCGACCTGAGTCCACTACCAATGGAGATCTTTGACCTATCCGGTTGTTTGTCGAGTGACTCACGACGTTAACTTGTGTGGAAGAGAATCAATCCGAGATTTTGACCCATCCGAGGTTGTGTATCGGCGTTTTACGATGATGTTAACTGGAGAAAGTTGTAAGGAGGATTGTCAACTTATCCGGTTGTTTATCGAGCTACTACGATGTTAACCTCAGAGGAAGATCTCGAATTGAATCCGAGGATTTTGACCTATCCGAGGTTGTATCTGAGCGCTACGATGATGTTAACTTATGGAGAAAGTTGAGATTGCCAACTTATCCCGTGTTTATCGAGCTTAATAAACAGAATATATTTATGAGGTTCTCTAACCTCTCGACCTATCTAGGTTGTGTATCGGAGCGCACTCGATGATGTTAACTGTTTATGGAGAAAGCGCCTATGAGGATTGCCAACTTATCCAAGGTTGTTTATCAGAGCGTTACTCGACGATGTTAACCCATATAGGAAGATCTCGAATTGAATCCGCTGAGGATTTTTGACCTATCCGAGGTTGTGTATCGAGCGCTACGATGATGTTAACTGTTATGGAGAAGGTTGTAGGAAGTCATGAGATTGCCAACTTATCGTTGTTTATCGAGCGTTAATCGATAAACTTACAATATATTTATAGGTTCTCTGAACCTCGATCTATCCCAGGTTGTATCAGCGTTACTCGATGATGTTAACGCTTATGGAGAAAGTTGTAGGCGCCCATAGAGGATTGCCAACTTATCCAAGGTTGTTTATCGAGCGTACTTTTTATAACCAGATAGGAAGATCTCGAATTGAATCCGAGGATTTTGACCTATCCGGTTGTGTATCGAGCGCACTCGATGATGTTAACTTATGGAGAAAGTTGTAGGCGATAGAGGATTGCCAACTTATCCCGGTTGTTTATCGAGCGCTACTCGACGATAAACTTAATATATTTATAGGTTTCTCTTAATCTCGATCTATCCTAGGTTGTGTATCGGAGCTACTGATGATGTTAACTGTTATGGAGAAAGTTGTGCGCCTATAGAGGATTGCCAACTTATCCAAGGTTGTTTATCGATACTCGAATGATGTTAACCTATATGGAAGATCTCAATTGAATCCGAGGATTTTGACCTATCCGAGGTTGTATCGGAGCTTACTCGATGATGTTAACCGTTATGGAGAAAGTTGTAGGAATCTATAGAGGATTGCCAACTTATCCAAGGTTGTTTATCGAGCTACTGACGATGTTAACCTCAGATAGAAGATCTCGAATTGAATCCGAGATTTTGACCTATCCGGTTGTGTATCGAGCGATCGATGATGTTAACCGTTATGGAGAAAGTTGTAGCGCCTATAGAGGATTGCCAACTTATCCAAGGTTGTTTATCGAGGCGTTACGATGTTAACGATGGAAGAGGTCGGGAAGTCCACTAAGGACCTTTGACCTATCCCGTTGATCAGAATGCCGTGCATCCAGGCTCAAAGATTCCGACCGATGTCGCATCAACTAGTTGGTCGATACGAGGAAGGGGAAGCTATCTTTGGGCATGCAATAAGTCGGTATTCTCATCTCATAGGTCAAGTTCTCGATGTTGTTACCGACGAAATGGTCGCTTGTTTGATATAGACGCCAGGTTATATGTTGATTCCCACTTACCATGCCACCGGTGTCGAATTTCATCTTGAGGTGAGGCAATGTGATGCGAATATGAAGAGGTCTCCCAAATATTGCATTGTACTGACTCGACTTGACTACAATAAATCAGTCAAGTGGGTCGGGAAATTCTCCAAGAGGGAAGACTGATTGTCCCTTCCACTAATAATGGGTCATTATCAAATCCATACTGGACCGCCGGTTGAAGCTTCTCTCTTTCTATACCCATGCTAAGGAAAGTGGAGTAAAAAGAACATCAACCAACTCCCATTGTCATCAATATCCTTTAATATTGAAGCATGGATCACACCGACGATGACAAGGGGATCTGTGGGATGCTCTAGATCTAAATCATCAAAGGTGATAGAATGGTCAACCCGAGACTTTCGCTCGCTCAAGGGCGAATGAATATTTGGCTGATAACACTACTCCTACAATTGTTTCTATCTCTCCACCGCCAGGTCCTTCCAGCTGGTTGCCCAAAGATTTCGGACGAGCTGGTTGGTTTATAAAACGGCCTAGATACCGAATGATTAGTCTTTCAATCTCCTCCTTCGGTGGCACTCTTCGCAGGTCCCTACGGTGAAAGTGGCGTAATTTCTCTTGATTTCCAATTCCTGTTTTAAAGGTCCACTTGACACTATCCTCTTCCGAATAGGATGTTCGCAGACGGTTGAGAGTCAGATATTTCCTCTCGTCGAGTCATCCGAGGTCGCCGAGGAGGTTTTGGGGAGGTTGTCGCTTCTTTTTTTCTGAGATGTTTGAACATCATCTTTGGGAACCTTCTTCCGCTTGCTGCTTGGTGGTTCAAAATGTTGCCGATGAGCACTGATAGCTTCGTCAGCGGAGATTTGTGCCTGTATTCGGTGGACCAGTCAAGATAGAATGGACTGCCTCCGCATTAATGATGAATGGTATCCGCCGGAGTCCTCAGAAGCACGCCTCAAAAGTTCCGGATCTACCCGCCACGATTTCGAGGAGAACCTCGGAAGTATTCTTTGAGGGACTCTCCATCGCTCGCGGATTAGAGATGTGATGAATCTGATGATTCTCTTGTTTGCCGTGAACCGCTCTACAAAAAAATCGGCGAAGCTCTCCAAATGATCTGACGGACCCCTTAGCGGCGAATAGAACCGGCACGAGCCCGTCCTTTGAGAGTCGCCGGGAATACCGACACAAGACAGAGTTATTTGACGAATGTGCATGATCAAAGTGATCGATATGCTCGCGGACGGTGCCATCGTAAGGGTCCATGCCGGGAAGCTTGAATCTCGCCGGAATCGGGTATTAGATGATCTCGAAGGATGAGTTTTGGAAGAGGCGGGGAGAATGGATCATTCGATTATTGTCGGAACTCTTCCCCGCACTGCCGTCGTAGTTCATCGCGTATAAGGTGACGTGGAGTTTCACCGATAAGGTTGAGCCATTCGTAGTGAGAATCGGTGATCCGTAAGTTCAAAGATCCGGATGTGGTGCCAAGGTTCTCTACTTGTTGATCCGGATTCCTGCAATCATTCTCGTGAAGAAAATCGGATTATGGGGCCGCGAACCGTGGCTCTTCCAGCGTTGGGACGCTTTGCCCTTCAGAGTCGAAGAATTTCGCTGGGAATCCTCCATCCTTGAACGCGATCTTCCAAAGAGGGGCCCGTGACCTCACCGGGGACAAGTCCGTTTATGTGAGAAGTGTTGAGACTTAGCCCTTGATCCTGAGAATGAGGAGCGTTGGAGCGCAAACCCCGTTTACCAACCATATTGGAGATATAGCAATGGGGGAACTGTGTTCCCACAGACGGCGCCAAACTGTTGCGTGCTAGAGTATTTTATTCCGGTAGATGCGAGATCTTCGTCGTAGCCCAAAAATTATCCAACACACAAGCAGGGGATATGAACACAGGGGTTATACGGAAAACCCGCTAAGGAAAACCACGGCCTTGCCTACCCAGAACTTTCACTATGTGTTCAAAGATACGTCCTTGCTTCGCTAGTTCGAGAAGAAGGTGTTTCTGTGGAGGAAACAATATTCCGAAGAAAGTACAATATCACAACTCCAACCCAAGGAGAAGTTTCCCAAAAGCGAACGGATCTTGGGAGCAACCTCTCGATCTTCGTGAGAAAGGAGCGAACGGTCTTTTCTAGTCCTGATCTCCTGAGAGCGATCTTCGTGCACTACCTTGGTGGTGCGGAGATGGTCGCTGGCCAAGGTCGACCGGTCGAGTTCTCGGTCTTCCAATCGATTGGTCCCCTCTAAGGTGAGAATGAGGCTATTTATAGTTTTGGGAGTGGCGCCTTGTAAATTGTGGAAAACTCCAACCACTCCCATCTGACTCCGGCGATCCCCTGACCGACGGTGTATTTTGATGATCCGGTGCCTTAATGATGTCTGATGATCTTGGATTCGTTGGATTCGCCTTGACGAGCCGCCGATCCGACTATAAATATGTCGCTTTTGGTGACCATTTGGGATCGTGATCCATTTTCATGTTCGATAGTTTGAAGTCGACTGATTCTATCGATTATACTGATGCTATGTTCGTCATCGAGACGGCCATTGACTGTAAGTAAATCGGTGATTAGATCGAAGCATTTCTGAAAATGCCTTGAGATTCGTGCTTGATCAGATTAATTTTCTGAGGATGTATCAATTATCTATATACACAACACTTCACAGTCAATATACAATATGTTATAGTCAAATTAATATTCGATTTGGTTTTGTCCTAAATCTTGTTTGGCTAATTTACTTCAGTTTTTTTTCAGCATCTAAAATCAATTAATTTTATAAATTTATCATCCAAACTATTTAAACCAAATAAATACACATCTTATTAATAATTAATAAAAATTTATATTATATTTATGTCAAAATAAATCTTATAATTTAAAATTTATTTTAATCAAATGAAAATCAAAATACCTTTGATCCAAATATTTTCTATTATTATGAGAAAAAAAACAAAACTATAAATTTAATTACTGCCGCCCCCAAGATAGCTAATTCCATTACTGGAAGCAACGCTGGTATTAAAGCATTCACCTTCATTAAAATTGTAATATATATATTCAAAGACCGTATAATTTGCGAAAGTATTATTTCCAAAGATATGTCCATGGCTTTGCACATCTGCAGAGTCGAATCAATCTCAATTTTTAAAAGAGGTAAATTTATATTTTAGAATAAAAATAAAAGACAAAAAACTTTTAGATGAGAGCAAATGACTAATTTTAATAAAAATTATAAATTGTCACTCCCTCAACTGTGCCTAAGTCCACCCCTGCACATCTAATATCAATATCAACCATATAAAACTTTTAACAAATAATAATTAAGTGTAAGTCAAAAATATAAATAAAAAAGTATATAAATTTATATAAAAAGATTTAGGGTAAAAAATCATAAGTAGATAGGAGTAGAATATATGATTTTTAATTAATTACCTCGTTCACAGGATTAGCAGGAAGTGGGTAAATGACAGTAGAAGGACTTGGGTAATCAGCCATTGCACCATAGATGAAAGCATTTCTTAACCAGCCTTTGGCAGATAAACCTTGGCCTCTACATTGAATATTTTAATATAAGACAAACTAATAAATTAAGCCAGAAATTATTTATATAAAATAAATAAATTAATTTAAATGGATATATTTGAGAAGCATGGCTTTTTTAGAGTAATTAACTATGATTCTTACTTGCAAAGTCTTAAAGAGTTCTCCATCTTCTCTTTCTCAACGCTATTATTGTTTGCCTTATCTATCTCGTCCCATGAGTTCTTTATCACCTTGTAACAGTTCTCACTTGCACTCTGAAACAAAGCACATGAATATATTTTATAAATAATTATACAAATTATAATTATATCATTAAAGGAAATAAAATATTTTATGTATTGTACTGATGGGAGCATACCCTGAAATCCTTAGTTATGATATTGTTGAAGATATATGGATCGAAATTTGGATCAATTTGTAAGATTGGAGCAGATGAAGCTAAGGCACCAATGGCCAAATGAGGATACTTCAGTCTGAACCATGCAGCCAACACTGTCGAAGAAGAAAGATTGACTAAAAGGTAAGAAGTGAAGGGCTTTTGGAAAACTTGATTTCTCGAATAATATAGTTTCGTTCAATAGATTGTATTATTCATGTTCATGCATGTTTTAACATGCAAAATAGTTAGCAATAATACTTAACTTCCTCCATAGGATCCACCAAAAACTACGACTGGAGAACTCTCTGCAGTAAGATTCTTCTTCAGATCAACTATCAGAGTTGCGAAATCCGCAAGCGCCTGCGATACGCTCAAGAATCCAGCAGTGCTTGAGTTCTTAAAAGCTTCTTCTTCGCTACCAAATGGGAGCGACTTCCCATTGTATCTATGCTGTGTTCAAATTAGAAAGGATTAGGTCAAATTCCAACTAATAACTAGAAATTATTAGTAAGAGCGATGCTGTTAAGGGCTCAGTTGGTTTTCCAGCAAATAGAAAACAAAACAAAAAAAAGAAGAAGTTTTCAACGTAGGGATGTAATTTAATTTTGTAAGGATAAATTATATATATTGTTAACTAGATATCACCACTTAAAACTTATACTAAAGAGGAGATATGGAAGAGATAAGCATAATTACGAATATCTACAGCAAAAGAAAATAAGATTTGTCCATATTTTTAGTTATCAAAATTATAAAATGCTATTAAGTAAACTAAAAAAAAAAAACAAACCATCTAAAATCATGAATATTTCAGATCATAAGAATCAAATAATGAATAAAAAACTTATAATCCAACAGATAAAAAATAAACTTAAATAAAACCACTAACCTCTATAAACACTATGAGAGCCTCAAAGGTAGGAGCAATGTCAAATATAAAACCACTGTTATCAGCAAGCATATCAATAGCCCCTTCGTTTCCAGTATAAACAAAAATCGGCGAGGATTTGGCAGCTCCACCCCAGTAATCTCCATTAATTAAATACCTCTGCTGGAAATTGATATAACTCTCTGGCCGATAGTTGAAGTGATCTAAAATTTGAGTAAAATACTTAGTCTCATAGTCATGGCTGCTTCTTTTCTCTGAACTATGCCTTTTTGAGATCTGAGAAGTCTCCAGTAATGAATGGAAGTGGAAGCCATGGGACCCGGAGAGAAGAAGAAGAAAAAAAGAGGACAAGTGTAGTGAGAAGATGATTGAATTCATTGTAATTGTAAGAGCGTTTGTGTTTAATGGGTTTTTATAAGAGGTTTTCAGGAACGGCTTTGATTCATTCTTGTTTAAGTGCGTTTCTGAAAAAAAAAAAAAAGAGGCTTAGGTGAGAATATTTTGATTAATTATTTCTGTGGTCTGAATTAAAAATTATTGAGAATATATTAATTTTATGAAAGCTTGAAACTGATTGATTAAAAATATATATTAACTTTTCAAATCAACAAAGGCGGTACCATTCAGACAGGGGTGTGTTGAGCGATTTCAGCGCCATAGTCTCGAAATCGCTCAAAATTGGTAGTCGGTTCGAGCTCAGTCTCGAAAGTTTGAGTTCGAGCCGAGTCGGATCGAATCGAGCTGAGCTCCGCTCGATTTGTGAAACGCGATGCCGGTTCGAAATCCAATCGAACCGGCTCGAAATGCAAACGGCCTCGATTTCGTTCATTTCGTTCGGCTCGTTAGAATCAATCTCGTCAGGTCAGATTAATCGGACGGCGATCTTTCGGGACTCGCGGCGGGCGGGCGAGCCCGTTCACTTCGATCCGCTCGCGAGCCCGCGAGCGAGCCACGGGTCGGCTCGAAGTCGGCTCGAAATAAATTCGAGCCACAATTATGGCTCGATCGGCTCGTTTGCTTGAGTCGATCTCGGTCAGCTGGATTAGTCGGCTTTGAACGGCTATCTTGAGCTAATTTCTCAGCCCTACATTCAGAAAGATTAACTAGCTGGCGGTGAAGTTTATATGTTTGTTTGATGTTGTTGTCAATTTTGTGAATTTCATTCTCCATTTGTCCCAGCTTGATTCCACTGGGAGTTGTCAGAGTAATTTTCTGCTAAAAAAAAGTATTATTTTTATTGATGTTTAATGTGTTATAATAATCATCAAAGAATTGATTAGCGTGAATCCTTGAGCATTTCTGAAATTGCTACAAATGTCATTAATATTAGTTTTGATTAGTTTTACTAAATTAATATTAAATATACAATGATTTTTTTAAAAATTTTTAGGCCATCGTGCCAGCCTGAATAAGATTTCTCATTTATTTATGAATGATAGCATGTAATCAGCACGAATTTTGATAAAATTATGAGTATCAAAGAGGTTGATTAGTGTTACGTTTAATTAGCCTTTCCTTCTTTTATTAACGGGTAGATATATAAATGCAGCAAAGATATTTTTTATTTCATTTTTGTTTTTTCTCTTATTTTTTTTTATCGTCGGATTTTTTTTCTGTATTTATTAATGTGCCATTTTGTGTTATTACAAGAATTGATTTGTATTTAAGTTGTTTGGAAAAGAAAAAAAAAATAAATTTCAGTTTAATAGATTGTATGACCATTAAATATCCCAAGTTAAATTAACAAACTTAAAGTTTTTTCTTTTCCTTTTTTTTTTTTTTTTTTTTTTTTTTGTGGATGGGTGAGCACTTGAGATTGGGGGTGTCAAAATTAACCCTAACTGAAAACCCAAATTAGAATTGAGGAGGATATGATGATGCGTCGTATCGCATTATAGTGTCATTTGGAATATTATATTCTCCTATATTTTAATTGCATTTTGAGAAATCTATAATAGAAGATTGTATTTTCTAACCTAATTTAGCTATCTGTGGCGGCCCTTAGAAAATTATAATTTGATTTTTATAAAACAAAAATAAAAATATTATATCTATTACAGCTTCTTCAAATAATAATTTCTTTTACATCACATCCATCACAATTTTTTTTTCATACAGCTGCAATTGTACCAAATCGATCCAAAGATTAATTAACATTAACTTTGATATGGCTCTCAAAATATGACTAGTCAAAGCACAAATCTTGATGTCGAAAGCGATATAATTTTGAGTCAAACCATCGAGATCAAGACTTAAAATATCCATTGGAATCTTTGGGACATCAATTAAATCCCAAAACGACTCTCAAATATATAGTATTTTATAGTCAAATCGGCGTCTGGATCTAACGAGCCTAAGATCTCATAATTCGATCATTTGGGCATCCAAATGCTCAAAATACATCAAATGATTGAAGGATTCATCGAGCCGTCCGTCGAGGTGTAGCTTTACATGAATTTAGAATACCCTCCTCCCATCTATAAATAGACCTTCATTCCTCACATGAAGGGAGAGCCAAGTGAAAAAAAGTGGAGAGGGCTGAAACAAGTGAAGAAGAGGAGCCTTCAGCCAGTCGTCAAACCAGCCAAGCCGTCAGCCGATCCTCGAGTCAATCTGCAAAGAAGAAAAGGAAGAGTCCGAGCGAGGAAGAAGAGGAAAAGCCAAGTGAGGAGGAAGATAGAGCTCTGAAGCTTGAAGATCCTCCAAGATCGCACACAAGATTGCACTCGTCGGCATGCCATCACACTAATTATACCTGTATTCCCAAGTTACCCCATCTCCACCATCGGTAACAATTACAACTGATCATTGTTACAGTTGTTATTCTCTCATATACAAGTAATCTGTTATCGAAGATTTTGTACTCAAAACGATACATAGTGGAAGCTTTTCTTGGGCTGGCCAGTGGTTTTCCCCTCTTTTGAGGTTTTCCACGTTAAAAGTGCAGGTGTCTCGTTCTCTTTAATTACTGTGTGTCTGGACTTCACAACAAGAGCTAAACTAAACTTTCACTCTGCATGGTGGTTTTAGCAATGGTTTGGCCCGTCTGGGAAGTTGATTCCCATTATTTCATCTTGTATGGCAATCAAGTTTTCCAACAAGATCAAAACCACCATCGAGGTGGAGCATTCAAGCTTTTAAAGCATGGCGAAGAATGAAGATTCATCAAACTTTGTTCCTTGATTCTGGAACTGGGGCAACTCTTAATCTCAAAAGATAAGCAAGTCGAACACCAATGAAAAGGCAAAGATCAATAGTCAACTCGGCTACAAGCTCATACAACTATTCGACCTCTTCCATGCGGGTTAGCGTCATCGGTAAACACCGACTAACAACCCGATAGGTCAAAAGCGTCCTGGTGGACTTCCGCGACCTCTTCCATACGGGTTAGCGTCGAGTAAACACTCACTAACCCGGGATAGGTCAAAAGCGTCCTTGGTGGACTTCTGCGATCTCTTCCACGAGTTAATGTCATCGAGCAAAAGCTCGACAAACAACCGAAAGGTCAAAGCGTCCTTGGTGGACTTCGATCTCTCTTAGATGCGGGTTAATGTCGAGCAAAAGCTCGACAAACAACCCGGAAAGGTCAAAACGTCCTTGGTGGACTTCACCGATCTCTTCCATGCGGGTTAATGTCATCGAGCAAAGCTCGACAAACAACCCGAAAGGTCAAAAAAGAAAAAAAAAAACTTTGTACCACTCGCCGGGTTAATGTCGGACACTCGAACAACCGGATGGGTCAAAAATCCTCATCGTCGCCGGTCACCACGACTACCATCGTCGGTCACTGCCGCCGACCATCGCCGACAATCTTCGCCGGTCATCACCATTGTCGCCGGTCATCCGCCGACCGGCGTCGCCGGTCATCTGGACTTCGATCTCATGCGGGTTAATGTCATCGAGCAAAATAAAAGCAACAACAGAAAGGTCAAAACGTCCTTGGTGGACTTCTGCGATCTCTCTTTCCGGGTTAATGTCGAGCAAAGCTCGACAAACAACCCGGAAAGGTCAACTTTGTACCACTCCCGTTAATGTCGCCGGATAACACTCGACAAACAACCTCGGATGGGTCAAAATCCATCGCCGGTCTGCAGGTTACCATCGTCGGTCAGCGTGACCATCGCGCAATCTTGGCGGTCATCACCATTGTCGCCGGTCATCGCGCATTCGGCTGTCGCATGCACCGTCGACAACCATTACGGTTGCGCGCAACCACCCGTCGGTATATATAGCCGTCCGCTTACTACCGCTCGGTCCGCCGCTAATCTGAGCAATCTTCGCCGGTCATCTCATGGTCATCCGTAGCCACGCCGTCGCCGATCGGCCAGACCATCGGCAATCTTCGCGGTCATCGCCATTGTCGCCGGTCATCGCGGCCGACTAACCGACGCCGGTCGCCATTCGACTCACAATCGCAGTTCTTGCCGACCAACCGTCGGTAGTAAATGGCCGGTCGTTGCCGATTGCGCTGGACCACCCCGTCGTAGCCAAATGTAGCCGGTCTGCCGACTGTCGCCGGTCCCTTGCGACCATCGCCGGTCTCCGGTCACCACCATCATCGTCGGTCATTATTCGTCGGACTGTCGCGGTGGACTTCTGCGATCTCTTAGATGCGGGTTAATGTCATCGAGCAAAAGCTCGACAAACAACCCGGAAAGGTCAAACGTCCTTGGTGGACTTGGCGATCTCTTCCGCGGGTTAATGTCATCGAGCAAAAGCTCGACAAACAACCCAGAAAGGTCAAAGGTGGACTTCTGCGATCTCTTCCATGCGGGTTAATGTCATCGAGCAAAAGCTCGACAAACAACCAGAAAGGTCAAAAAAAAACTTTGTACACTCCGCGGGTTAATGTCATCGGATAACACTCGACAAACAACCGGATGGGTCAATCTCATCGCCGGTCGCATGGTCATCTGTCGGTCCACCATCCCGGTATCGCCGGTCATCGTAGCTTTACCGACGTCGGTCGCCCGCGTATTCATGCTGCGTTCGACAACCCCGTCGGTACCGCAGCCGGTCGCTGCCTCGCGGTCCGCCTGCCGTAGACCATCGTGGCAATCGCCGCGGTCATCGCCATCGCGGTCATTCGCGATTCACAGGCGTCGTCGCGCCGTCGATATTGCGAGTTGCGGTGCAGACCACCGCCTAACCGTCGCCGTTATATCGCGGTTCTGTACCATCGGCGACAATTTTGCGGTCGCCGTGCGACTCGTCGCCGACACGGTCGCCGGTCGCCACCACCGATCCGCGGTCGTCGGTTACCACGTGCCGTCGGTCGCGCCTCCATTCACGTGCTGACCTCTTCCATACGGGTTAACGCCGTCGGTAAAACTCGACTAACCCGGATAGGTCAAAGCGTCCTTGGTGGACTTCGACCTCTTCCATACGGGTTGATGTCGCGAGCAAAAGCTCGATAAACAACCCGGATAGGTCAAAAGCGTCCGGTGGACCTCTTCCATGCGTTGCGTCATCGCAAAAGCTCGACAAACAACCTAGGATAGGTCAAAACGTCCTTGGTGGACTTCCCACGGCCTCTTCCATACGGGTTAATGTCATCGAGCAAAAGCTCTGACAAACAACCCAGGATAGGTCAAAACGTCCTTGGTGGACTTCCCACGGCCTCTTCCATACAGGTTAGTGTCGACGAATAATATTCCGACCAATAACCTAGGAAAGGTCAAAACTTTGTACCCACTCCACACAGGTTATGTCATCGGGTAAAACCCTGACAAACAACTTCGGATGGGTCAAAAATCCTCAGCGGATTCAATTATATCCATAACGTGCGAGTTAACAACATCAATTATCAACTGTTGAACCATCACCGACAATCTTCGCCGGTCACCACTATCGTCGCCGGCAATCTTCGCCGGTCATCACCATCGTCACCGGACACTGCCGCCGACCATCGACGGTCTTCTCCGTCGCTGGCCATTCTCGTCGGACATCGCCGTGAACCCACGGTGATGGGCCTTGACGCTTCTACGGGGTTGCGTGGCGGTAACCGGAACCCTGCGTATCCGTGGGCGCCCGATCCCCCTAACGGGCCCGTGCGTGGCCGTGGCGATATCTGAGTGGGCCTTGATATCCTAACCGGACGGTCGGGCGGTAAGCGGCCCACGATATCGCGTGGCCTGATCTCCCGGACGGCGACGGTGTGAACGGGGGCGATATCGTGGGCGGATCGCCCTCCACGGGATCGGCGTGGCGTCGCGGAACCGGTATCCGTGGGCCTCGCCTCGGCGGTCGTCGGTAAACCGGAATCCGGTATCTGCGGTGGGCCTTGATCCTCGGACGGACGGTGGCGTGGCGTGAACCGGAACCAGGCGATATCGTGCTTGATCTCAACGGGTCCGCGTGGCGTGGCCGGCGGTATCCGTGGGCCGATCGCCTCTCGGACGGTCCGGCGTGGCCGTCGCCGGAACCGGCGTGTCATGGGCCTTCTAACTCGGGCCAGCAGGACGTGGCGGTAACGGAACCAGCATTATCGTGGCCCGATCGCCTAACGGACGGTCCGGCGTGGCGTACCGGAATCCACGGGCATTATGTCGATCGCCTTCTAACCCGGACGACATGGCCGTGCCGGAACCCGGCGTATCTGGTGGGCGCCCGCCTTTAACGGGCCGGTCACGGCGTGAACCCACGTATCACGTGGGCCGCCTCGCTTCCAGGGGCAGTGACGTGGCGGTAACGGAACCACGGCGGCCGTGGCCTTGATCGCCTAACCCGGGTCGACGGGGCGGTAAGCCGGAACCACGGCGTATCTCGTGGGCCTTGATCGCCTCCTTGATCGCTCCAGGATCGCCATCTTGATTGCCTCAGGACCCTCACTGAAGAAAGGGAGGGAAAGGTGTGCCTCTCCCTCTTACTCTGTATTTATAGCCCACAGGGTAAAGGGTAAAACCTCTCAAAAGCGTCAAAATGGCAAAACGCTCAAAATGGCTCAAAACGGCAAAAGCGGCTCAAAATGTCTCAAAAAGCTCAAAAAACTCGGTAAAAATTCACCCATGGTTCTTACTTCATGGTAGGCGATATAGCCAGCTCCTGGGACGCATAGCCGGAACCTACAGCCATTCGACCCAGGAACAGATCCGTGCGTCCTCCCGTGGTTCAGCGGGCCGTGCGGCATGACCCCGCGTCGGCCCCGCGCACCTCCATCCTGATCCGCCCTCGTCACGGCCCTGTGCCAGATCCGCTCTCCATGCGGCCCCGACCCGTGGGCATCGACCTTCGCGCACTTCACAGCGCAGCCTTGCATGTACTCAGCACTGCCGCCGCTTCATAACCGTGAGACCGCGTGAGCGCTGGTCCGCTAAAACTACGTGAGTATCCAAATAGCTCTATAACCTCAAAATCTCATGCCACGCTACATCTTATTCCATAATCATAATTTTATATTTTTATGATGGTTTATTCTCTCAAAATATATGATTCATGGGCCGCGTTTAGTTGAAGAATTCATTATTTTCGAGCATTTGACATTTTTGGATGATTAAGCTAATGTCATCCAAAAATAGGGGGGCAACTGATATGGCTCTCAAAATATGACTAGTCAAAGCACAAATCTTGATGTCAGCGATATAATTTTGAGTCAAAAGAAATCACTTAAAATATCATTTGGAATCTTTGGGACATCAATTAAATCCCAAAGCTCTCAAATATATAGTATTTAGTCAAATCGGCGTCTCGGAGCCGGATCTAACGAGCCTAAGATCTCATAATTCGACTTCATTTGGGCATCCAAATGCTCAAAATACATCAAATGATTGAAGGATTCATGGCCCGTCCGTCGAGGGAGTGGTACGGGCTTTACATGAATTTACAAGCCTCCTCCCATCTATATAAATAGACCTTCATTCCTCACATGAGGGGAGGCCAAGTGAAGAACAAATGGAGGCCAAGTGAAGAACAAATGGAGGCCAAGTGAAAAAGCCAAGTGAGAGGAGTCAAAACAAGTGAAGAAGAGAGCCACCGCCGACTGCCTCAACCACCACTGCCACCCTGCCGCCGATCCTGCCAATCCTCAAGCAAAGAAGAAAAGGAAGAGTCCGAAAGGAAGAAGGAAAGCAGGAGCAAGTGAGGGAAGATAGAGCTCAAGCTTCAAGATCCTCCAAGCAAGATCGCACCCCAAGCAAGATTGCACTCTCGCACCATCAACCATCGCCACCACACTTAATTATACCCCAGATTCCCACCTAAGTTACCCCACATCTCCACCATCAAGAATATACAACTCGATATCATTGTTACATTATTCCTCTCATATACAATTGTAATCCTTATGAAGATTTTGTACTCAAACATACATAGTGGAAGCTTTTATCCAGCTGCCCCTTTTCGAGGTTTTCCACGTTAAAAAATTCTGAGTGTCTCGCTCGCTTTTAATTACCTCGTAGTGTTGGACTTCACAACAAAGGTGAAACTTTCACTCTACCGTTTTTCAAGACGTAATGCTTTGGCTCATTAAAGGCCATAGGGACAAGCATACCAGAAGCCATGGGAATGACTCCGCTGGGCCATGCCAGCCGACAGCCATCCTGGTCCCCGCCTTAAAACTTCTCAGAGTATCCAAATAGCTCCATAACCTCAAAATCTCATGCCAACGGCTACACATCTATTCCATAATCATAATTTTATATTTTATGATGGTTTATTCTCTCAAAATATACGATTCAGCGACGCTTTCGTTGAAGAATTCATTATTTTCGCATTTGACGATATTTTGGATGATTAAGCTAATGTCATCCAAAAATGGGGCAACCGATATGGCTCAAAATATGACTAGTCAAAGCACAAATCTTGATGTCGAAAGCGATATAATTTTGAGTCAAACCGATCGAGATCAAGCACTTAAAATATCATCGGAATCTTTGGGACATCAATTAAATCCCAAAAGCCTCTCAAATATATAGTATTTATAGTCAAATCGAAGGCTCGACGAAATGGATCTAACGAGCCTAAGATCTCATAATTCGACTTCATTTGGGCATCCAAATGCTCAAAATACATCAAATGATCAAGGATTCATCCCGAGTCCATCGAGGGGAGTGGTACGCTTTACATGAATTTACAAGAATACCCCTCCTCCCATCTATAAATAGACCTTCATTCCTCACAGGGGGAGAGGCCAAGTGAAAAGCCAAGAGAGGAGTCAAAACAAGTGAAGAAGAGGAGCCACCGCTGCCGAACCACCACCGCCGGCCACGCCGCCGATCCTGCGCCACACCGCCAAGCAAAGAAGAAAGAAAAGGAAGAGTCCGAGCGAGGAAGAAGAGGAAAAGCCCAAGTGAGGAGGAAGATAGAGCTCTGAAGCTTGAAGATCCTCCAAGCAAGATCGCACCCCAAGCAAGATTGCACTCTCGCTCGGCGACCATCAACCATCGCCACCAGCCACTGTCGTCACTAATTATACCCTGTATTCCCACCGGAAGTTACCCCACATCTCCACCATCAGTAATAATTACAACCTGATCATTGTTACACAGTTGTTATTCCTCTCTCATACAATTCTGTAATCGTTATCGAAGATTTTGTACTCAAACATACATAGTGGAAGTTTTTATCCCCGTGGTTTTTCCCCTTTTCGAGGTTTTCCACGCTTAAAATTCTGAGTTCTCTTGTTCTGCTCTGGACTTCACAACAAGGCTAAGTAAACTTTCACTCTACTCACCTGCTTTTCGACGCAACAAACTTAATTAATTAGAAAGCACAAAAGTTGTGTTTTGAGAGAACAAAATATGATACATATCATACAAATGCTATAATCATTATCAAGGAGTTTGATTAGCGAGAATCTTAGAGCATTTCTCAAAATGCTACATATGTCACTAATATAAAACTAAATTAATATTATCTATACAATTCTTTTTTATATAAAAAATTTTTTTTTGGCCATCGTGTTAGCCTGAATATGATTTTTTATTCGTTAATGAATGATACAGAATGTAATCAGTACGAATAATGCTACAATTAATGGCTAGCTACATAAATGAGACATAAAAAAAACGACGCAATCTAAGTTATTTTTTATTTCATTTTTATTTTTTTCTTTGGGGGCAGTTACATATATAGCACACAATTTTTATATATTTATATATATATATTACACCTAAATTTTTATATTTACTTAAATAACTCTAAAATCTTTATTATCACATAAAAAATAGCATCATCATTAATTTTTTAAAATGAAATGCAACTTTTTATGCATAAAAAGGTGATACTTTTGTAAATATTAAATTGTAAGTATTAGATATGTAAATTCATAAATTCATAAGAATTATGTGTGGTGTATGTAATTTTTTTTTATTTTAACTTTTATTATTCTATTGAGTTTTTATTATATTTATGCGCCATTTTGTGTTTTTGCAAGAATTGCTTTGTATTTAAACTGTTTGGGTATAAAAAAAAATGAATATCATTTTAATTGCTTATATGAGCATTAAATATTCCAAGTTTAGGGTGTTTGTAACAGTTGTTGATATTTGAAAAAGTAGTGATAAAACTGTTACAGAAGAAATAGTTATGTAAAAAAGATGGTATACAATCGTAGATTTTTCACTTTTGCTGCATGTAATCATATCAAATTAGAAAATATAGCTTTTTCAGTACATATTTTTTCTGTAACAGCTTTGATATGACTCCCAAAAAAATTCTTGTCCTAACAAAAATCTTTCACTTTCTTATCAACGAACTAAGTGTCATTATCATTAATGATCACCATTGGTAGCTTATATCTACAAATGATTTCAGCACAAATGAAATTATGCACAACTTCAAAAATTATCTTTGCTAGAGTCTTGAGTTCAATCCATTGCAAGAGGATGCAACTTGTGAGAAGTTGTAATTACATAGTCACGAATTTCTAAAGTTGCTCGTATCTTCTTAAGAATTCTTTTGAAATCATTATGGAGATTGGGCTAGAAATATCATTGTCTTAAAATTTTACTCATTCATATTCTCCCACCAGAGTGATTGCCACACTTACCAGAATGAACCTCCTTCAAGAAATTAGCATATGCTTCCTCTTTTTATAGAAGAAAGGTAAAGAGACCTTATCGATATTTTGAGCAAATCATCATCAATTAACAAGTACTTTGCCGAATTGATCTTGAGTCTTTGACACCGGCTAGGATAATTCTAGTTTTCAAACACTCCTTGAATGGATCCACCGAACTTGGTCAAGTTCTTTAATCGTCGAGTGAATCAATTTCAAAATAGATCTCCCATCAAGCTTCCCCAACTTCCGACAGTAAGTTAGGGAATTGAATTTATTCTCTAAGAATATGCTTAATTTAGAAATATTCAAACTTTCCAATCTTAATCTTCACCTTGAATAAATACCTCATCATAATATCTTCTATAGCTTCAAATTGGCCATCCACTAGATTAATCACTAGCTAAGAATCTGATCTAACAAGCAAATGCTTTGCCCTAACTCCTCGGTCAAATCTTAAGCCGATAATGAGTGGTTCCTACTCCGCTTGATTATTAGTAATTCTAAAACAATTTTGAACTGAATTGTAAAGAGAAATTTAATTAGGTTACACTTCTCAGAACTTTGTTTACATAATAAAGAGAGAACTTATTCTTCTTCCCTCCTCGAACGAGTATAAAGCTCACAGCTTCTCTTCCAATGCCAAGATACATAAACAAGTCCTCAGTCCTCACCAAATTGAGAATATTGAACTTGATAACAAGCAACAAATTTAATGATATAAATGAGCTTTAATCAATCCTTAACAGAGCTTGTTCACTAGCAGTTTGATGAGAAATATACATGAATTGTTTCAATTAAAGTTTATTAAAATTGGAAAACAAGAATTTAAACAATATTGTTCACGAACAAGCTTTAATCGAGCTCATTTAAACGATATTATTCATGAACATAAAATGAATCAACGCCGTGTTCAAGTTTGTTCATCTAGCTATCAAATATCTATAAAAATGTTCATGCTCATTTGATTAGTTAATCAAATAATAATGAGCAAATCATAATCAAGTCGAATCACAAGTAGTTTGTGGAACACTGAATTCATTTGTAGCTTAGTCTTGTCATCCTGCTATGATGGTTAAGATTGTCATAGTTGGCCTTACAAAGAAAGATCAGCATTTAGATATGGGATCGATTCCTAGGATGGTGGGATAATTTTCTCACTGTTCCTCAAAAGGAAGATCTCCTTAGCGAAATTGACTTAAGTACTAAGTATCTTCCAAAAGAACATTTCTAAGGGATCACCCCTGATATGGTACATCGTCCCTGCATGAATTGATGGGATTAAATAGAAGTGGTAATAGCTGGTATCAGAGCCAATTGATGGGATCACCCCTGATATGGTACATCATCTCTCACTATTCCTCCTGATTTATTATTTGAGTAAATACAACACTTAAACAAAATATTATTCATGCCAACCTCTCGCCATGATGGGATTAACAGAATATTATTCATGCCAACCGTTTGGTTTTCTAACCCGTCTGAATTTCAACATATTATGAATAATATATTTAAAGACTATTTTAAATATATTCTTGTTTATATTGAATTCATCAAAGGCTATCATTTATCAATTTGGAACTTTTGATTTTAAGGGAAAATCTTCGGTGAAAACCGTAGAACAAACCATTACTGTAGATTAAATGGACAAAATTATTTATCTACTAACTCATAAAGATCTGCATAGATATATGCAAGACTTCAAGTATATCCATATTAGAATGATACATGTAGCATTTAAACCCTTAACTCTCAAAAGATTAAATTCTTCTATATTAGCCAGTCTAAGATATGACAGATGCCTTCATTGGGCACAATCTCTTATGAGTGTTATGGAGACTAGCCTGCCGCCGCTTTCAATACCTTTTCCAATTTAAGTTTATCTCTTTCTGATATAAACCTTTCTGATTTTCTCCCAGGCTCTGAAACTATTGCCCTAATTTTCAGAATTCATTTTCGAGTTTTAAATACTTTAAATCCTAGAGTTTAAAGTCGTTCAACCACCGAAGCACTATCAAAACAATTGCTAGCATCTCATATGCTACTAGAGTGATTAAATGGAATGAGGTGGTATTTCCGAATCATGGACCATACCATCGCGTCACACCAAGACCGGCCCATCAATCAAGATATTGATCGGATAATTCAAGATGGATGTTGAAATCGATTCAACCCTCGTCGATCTATCACACTTGGGTTTGATCCCTTCAAACCGTGAAGTCCAAATCGGATGGTTCTCAAACTCCTGAACTATCGATCGAGGCGCTTGGCCTAAACATAAATCATATCTATCATCTAGTGAGAAAAAATCAATCTCCCACTAAATCTGAAATGAACTTTAGTCTTAATGAGCTACAAAATTGGTTCTAAGACTAGAGAAATAGTTCTGAAGGAATACTTCCAGCCTAAGTATGATAACTTTCGTACTTGGTATAGAAGTTTTACTTCTGAAAGCCAAAGGCTCGATATTTTGGATTTATATTTCTAGAAAATGGAGAAAGAAATAGTCAAGCCAAAGCAACTATTCTTTTCGTCGCTTGGTTTTGCAGTTACTATGCTCAATCTGCTCAAGTTGCTGTTTTGACTACCAAAAAATGGCAAACTGAACAAGGAAAAATTATTGAAACATCTTATCCTCTATCAGTTGCAAAAATGGTGGATGATAAAACTTTAGAATTAGCGGCCTTCGGAAAAATAAGTTCTGATACACAAATTCTAAAGGAATTTATTACTATAATTAAACAACTTAATTATAGTAATAGTACACTTCAAATAATCGATGATAATCTTTTTAGCCTAGAGTCTAAAATAGATCAGATGCTTAAACAAAAGGTTTCTAGCCTTTAAACTAGCAAAGCTTCAGAGAGAGCTTCTACTAGTATAAACTCATTTGTGAAACCTTTTATCCAACCACCTCCTAAACTTGCTCTTAAGTTAGGACCCTCTTCTGAAGACATTCAGAATTTGATTCTAAATTTAAGAGAAAAGTATTTGGAGCCTTTGAAGATATCGACCAATGGATAAAGATTCAAATGAATCCTCAGCAATCGATCGATCAAACTGATCAACAAAGTAATGTTGAAAAAGTTCAAGCCCTTTTCCAGAATTACAAGATTCACATCCTCCATTTGATATCCAAAAACTTTCTTATCCCAAGAAAAATTTGAAAACACATTATTATAAAAAACCAACACCTCCTGATTTATTATTTGAGGAAGATACTCATTTCGTAGGAAACATGATGGAGATTCTTTGTATGAATGGAATATTGATGGATTTTTTGAACATCAAATCATTTATACCCTTCATAATGCTTATGTTCGCACGTCTAGACATCAAGACGAAAACCTCATATTGTCATTCATCATTTGGGACTCTCGGAACTCAAATGATGGTGGGATAATTTTCTCACTATTCCTCAAAAGAAATATCTCCTTAGCAAAATTGACTTAAGTACTAAGGATCTTCCAAAAGAACAGCAAACACCTAATAAAAATTCGGTCTATAATCTTCTTCAAATAATTATAGATCATTTTGCATCCATTGGAGATCAAGGAGAAAAACTCGCTTTACTCCAAAATCAAGATGTCCATCCTTAACCCATTTTTGATGGTATAAGGATATTTTTCTGGCAAGCGTTATGATGCTTTATGATGCCAATAGCCTTCATTGGAAACAAAAATTCATTGAAGGCCTTCCCAATCTATTTGTAGAAAAGGTCAAAGCTACTCTCCGTCTTTATGATGGAACAATTCCATATGAAACACTTACATATGAAAATCTTATTTCTGCCTATATTAAAACAGGATTGGTTATTTGTTCTGATCTTAAATTAAAAGATCAAATGAAAAGGGAATGATTACTTGAGCAAAAATAGCTTGGAGAATTCTGTGATCAGTTCAACTGTGATCCTCAGGTACGTCCGTTACATTCCAAACATAAAAGAAAAACAAAAAAGATTGTTTTTCCTAAACGTGAAAAATCATGCCATAAAAAACGTGAGTAATTCACGTATAAATCTAAATATTCTCGCCCCTCTGGTTCTAAAACCAAAAAGACAAGAGAAATAAAGTGTTATAAATGTGGCGTCTTATGCTAATGATATGCGGTCAAGAAGAAGTTAAGTGAACTTCAGATTGACAAAGGGTTAAAACAAACTCTAATGAAGATTCTACTCACAACTTCAGATTCTGAAAAATAATCTGAAGAAGTAGAAAACACTTCATCCTCATCTTCATCTCGATTGATAAATCTAATCACATAAATCCCAACAGTAGATTATTACAAAAATATTATTAATATCCGGTCTTTACGCCACTCATGAGCAAAAGATCAATTAATTAAACTTTTAGCACAAGTTGAAGATGATTCAACTCGTATAAAATTATAAATCTTCTTAATGATAAGAAGAAAGATAAACCAGTAAAATTTGAGTTTAAGCATCCTATATACTCCATGACTGAAGTACTTCGCAGGAGAGCTGAAGCGAGTTCATCTTCTTCTTCAGTTACTTTAACAGAATTAAAATCTGAATTAAAGCAACTGAAAATAAAAGTTCAACAAATAAAAGCTGAGCAAGAATCGATGAGTGGACGTCTTATGGATCTTGAATTAAAACAGAAGACGTCCAATTCATTTGAAAACATAGAAGCCGATTCTTCTCAAGAACCAGGTTTCTTGCAAAATATTCAGAAGACAATATACTAGAAATGGTATATTTCCATTAAATTAATTATAAATAAATAATTTATTTTACCAAACTTAACTGCTCTAGTTGATAGTGGAGCAGATTTAAATTGTATACAAAAAGGGATAATTCCTTCTAAATATTTTGAAAAAACTAGCCAACGGTTAAAGGCTGCCGATGGTGAATCTCTACATATTAAGTATAAATTATCATCTATGGTCATGTGTCAAGATGATGTTTATATTCAAATATCTTTTATTTTAGTCAAAAATTTGACACAACACATTATTTTGGGAACTCCTTTTCTTCTTAAAATAATACCTATCACTAGAATTGATGATACTAGAATTCAGTGTTTTCTTTGGAATAAAGAAATCACATTCCGCTTTATCACTAATCTTAAAGAAATTATCATAAATGAAATGAATAAACTTAATAATAAGCCTATGCATATCAATTATTTACAAAAAGAAATTACTACTTTAACTATTAAGCAGCGGATTTCTTCCCCTCAAGTTCAGGAGAAAATTAATCATTGTCTCCAAGATTTCCAGAAAGAAGTTTGTGGGGACAACCCAATTGCTTTCTGGGAAAGAAAAGTTCATTTAGTGGAACTCATACATTGATAATTTCAATGAAAGGGACATCCCCACTAAAGCTCATCCTTGTTAGATGAACGAGCATTATCTTACGCTATGTAAAGTTGAAATTGTCGATTTATTAAAGAAGGGAATAATTCGACAATCTTACTCCCCATGGAGCTGTACTGCATTCTATGTAATGGGATCAGCTGAAAAAGAAAGAGGGAGACCGAGACTTGTAATAAATTACAAGCCTCTAAATAAAGTATTAAAATGGATTAGATATCCTATTCCTAATAAAAGGTATTTATTAAATCGTTTGCATAATGCAAACATATTTTCAAAATTTGATTTAAAATCTGGTTATTGGCACATCCAAATTAAAGATTCGGATCGCTATAAAACTGCTTTTACTGTTCCCTTCGGACATTACGAATGGAATGTAATGCCATTCGGACTAAAAAATGCTTTGTCCGAATTTCAACATATTATGAATAATATATTTAAAGACTATTTTAAATATATTCTTGTTTATATTGATAATGTTCTTATCTTTTCAAATACTATTGAAGAATATTTTAATCATTTAAAAACATTTAAATGGTTAATCCTGAAAAATGGTTTAGTTATTTCTGAGCCCAAAATTAAATTATTTCAAGGTAAGGTTTTGGGTCATATAATTTCTAATGCTTCTATTATTCCAATTAATAGAAGTATTGAATTTGCAGACAAATTTCTTGATATTATTCTAGATAAAAACCAATTACAGATGTTCTTAGGAGCCCTCAACTACGATTTACACACCGGCACAAGATGCACGCCAGATTGAAAAGACCGCCACCATGGTCTGATATTCATGCCATGGATGTACGTAAAATTAAAGAAAGGGTTAAGAACCTTCCTTATCTTAAACTTACAGATCCAGATAGTTTCAAAATTGTTGAAACTGACGCCTCTGATCAAGGTTACGGTGGTATTCTGAAACAACGAAAAAATTCAAAAGTTGAACTAGTTCGCTTTGTTTCGGGACGATGGAATCCCACTCAGCAAAAATACTCTATTATTAAAAGAAATGCTTTCGCCAAAAGCATCTCTAAATTTCAAGATGATTTATTAAATCAACACTTTCTTCTTCAGATTGATCGTCTTCCAAATACATAATTGTACAAGATGTAAAAAATTTAGTTTCTAAGCAGATTTTTGCATCATGGTAAGCTCAGTTGTTATTCTTTGACTTTGATATTGAATTCATCAAAGGTAATGAAAATTCTCTTCCTGATTTTCTAACCCGTGAATTCTTGCATGGACGATCAGGGGTGGATCACCCCACATGGAAAGATGCCTCCTCCTAACCGAGGTGGTAATTCTTTTCGGGGAGGTTGCGGTCGTGGCCGCACTAATGGAAAAGATCCGGTCAACTCAACGGTTGACATGATCGACCTTAAGACATACCTATATGGTACATCGTCCCCTTCAACTACGGTTGAAAAGGGTAAAAACTCTAAAGCTGCAACACCATCCCTAAAAGATGTCGTTGCACAGGAACCTGTTTATTTCTCTAAAGAAATAAAATAGAATATTATTGAAATTAATCCCTCTGATTATTTAATAAATAATCCGCGAGCCTTATTTGAAAGATATATGAGAAACAATCATTTCCCATTTGAATCTAATCTCTCAAGAGAGAATTATGAAAAAATCTTAACACAATTAAATTGTGTTGAGATTAATCATGTTCGTGATCAGACTAATCATACAATTTTGTATAACAAATGCGTTATACAAAAGATCTTTCATCAAAGTGAATGGGGTCTAACTCCATATATATATCCTCCACTAATTTACGATAAAATTGGCATAAATTATTGTTATAAAAGCAATGATGAATGCATTCTTCGTTATCAATGATAAACGATGACATTCCTGGATATTCATTATGAACAAAGATCTTCCGGCATGGTTCTACAGATGGTGGAACTACTTTGGAGCTGAATTAAATATTCTTCCAGAACAGATTAAAGAAATCTTTAATGATTAGATGGAAGCAGCCCCCAAAATTAGGGCTATTAATCCGAGGAAGATGATCCAAGGGCAAAATCTCGCCCACTTCTTTACAGATTGCCAAATCCCATGGATTTGGAGCTGGAACGTTATTCTTGGAAATGATCCTTTTAATCAACTGGTCCTTCAAAGATAATTTCTATTAAGATGGTGGAATTCAATTAGCATTGAGGATAAGCTCAAGCAAATTAAAGCTATCATCAAAGCTTATTCTGAACTAACAATTCCTCAAAACCCCATTGATTTTGAATTATCTGTTGATGATGTACTTCAAAGTATTAAAAGACATTACCCTCATGAGAACGAAGCTCAACATAAGGAACGCCTCAAAAAGATTTATGAAAATCAACTCGCCAAGGTGTTTAATCACTCTACATCCGTGAGCGAAGTCTTCTGGATGGTGTGATCAATCTCGAAAAATTAGTGGATTCCAGCATAATGCAGTTGAATTATTTGATCACTTTACATCTCAAAAGTGATCCAAATTATTGCTTCCACTTTGCCTTTACAACGCAAAAGCAAGCATTATTACCTCCACCAGACCAGCTTTACTTTACAGCTTAAAAGCGGATGACATTATCTCCACCAGCAGGGAATCTACTTTGCAGCTTGGAAGGACTTCCCATCAGTCGAAATAATGCAACTTTCCACCTGGAAAGTTGTTACATTATTGTACCTTCTTTGACAGAAATAATTCTGTCTAATAATTGTACCTTTGCTTAGCTTCTAAGCAAAGTTTCTCATTTGTCTCCACTTCTATATAAGGAGGCTTTGTCTTTGTATTCGGTGTGCTTTTGTTTTCCTTTCTTCTTCTCCTCTCCTCTGCTCTCTCTTGTATTTTCTCCGTTCTTAGCAATAATTGTGTAAGTTTTTTAAGTTTTTTAATAAATAAGTATTTACTTAAAATATCCTGGTAATAGCTGGTATCCCAGATTTTTTTCAACATGAAAGTTGTGAGGAATTTTGTTTTATTTTCAACGATATCAAGTTTACTCGATTCCGACATCGGATGAGTCCGATACGGGAAATATACTGAGATTGCATTAATTTTTTTATTTTTAAAAATTTAGCTCTGGCATAGTCGCCCGTTGAACGGGCGACTGGTGCTGACGTAAAATACATGCTTCATTCACGTTTGTGTTTAATGGGTTTTTATAAGAGGTTTTTCAGGAACGGCTTTGATTCATTCTTGTTTAAGTGCGTTTCTGAAAAAAAAAAAAGAGGCTTAGGTGAGAATATTTTGATTAATTATTTCGTGGTGAATTAAAATTATTGAGAATATATTAATTTTATGAAAGCTTGAAACCGATTGATTAAAATATATATTAACTTTTCAAATCAACAAAGGCGTACCTTCGAAAGATTAACTAGGCGGTGAAGTTTATATGTTTGTTTGATGTTGTTGTCAATTTTGTGAATTTCATTCTCCATTTATCCCAACTTGATTCCACTGGGATTTGTCAGAGTAATTTTCTGCTAAAAAAAGTATTATTTTACAAACTAACACCTATATTATTTTAAAATTTTTGAATATAAATAAACAGCATGAACAACTAATTTTAGTTCAAATACAATATCAATAAATAATTAAATATTTTTATACGAAAATTACAACATTACTAACAAATTAATCTAAGAAATTAACGTTCTTAGCTACTCACCCTCCACCACTCCATGGATCCTTCAATCCATTAAAGAATATAATATTACTCCCAAATCTCTTCAATATTTTTCTTAATATTCGCAAAAAAATAATAATAAATCACTTCATAATTACAAATTAAATAGCCTTGCATTATATTTTAATTAATTAATAAGATAAATTAAAATGACTCATAATGTGCCAAATTCGTCGAGCCAAAAAAATAGCGAGGCTTTACATGCAAATAATATACGCACGAATCGGTCAGGTCTTGTATGCTGGATTGTGTGGTTTCCTGAAAGATGCTCTCTTTGCTGTTTCCTCCCGTTGGAAGTTCAAATTTCGTGCATATCTATTTCACCTCATCATATTAATTAAATTCTCCCTTTTTTTGAATAAATTGAAAATAATTTTGCAATATTTAATTTGCACATTTTCTATGAGAGAGATTATTAAGTGCAGAGTTTGAATGTAGCTCTACAATCTTACTCTAATAATATAGTATCATGTGATACTCATATGTATCCAATTTCTTAGATTGAATCCAATTCGATAATTGAGTCTGAATTGATGAGACTTGAGTTTGTGAGTTGACTCGCTTCGAGTGGAATGAACCACCGAGTTAAAGGGTTGAATCCACGACGGGTGCCTTCTGGACCGTTGGATCCGCGCCTTTTATCTTAACCGTTGGATCTAGCACTCGGATAGTGTTTTTCCTGGGTCGTGATTGGAGCCGCCGATGAGGATTCCACCTTGGCTGGATCATGCCGGTGAGCCAGAGATTGATTTATTTCCTTCCCCGATTTGTCTAGTGGATTACGTGTCGGACACGAGGACTTGATGCTTCTGATGGCGCTTGATTTGTCTAGTGCGATCGGATGGAAAGCTCGCCGTCGATGAACCTTGGAGAAGCTACTGCTTCAATTGGTGGAGTTTAGGGTCTTGCTTATTGGTCATTCGAGCCGGATGCCCGGGAGATTCTGAGAGAAGGAGGGGGGTTCCGAGAGAGAGATGGCCGATCGTTCCTCCGGATTAAAGACTATTCCGGCGAAGTCTACCGTGGGAAATACCTGGAAGAAGGAGGAGCAGACTGAAGACAGGGAAAGAGGAGATTCTTGAAAGATTTCTTCGATCCTCTGTTTGCTCTTATGATCTCTATTTATAATCCTTTTATGCTCTTCTTATATCTCTGTCTTTTATGCTTTTTGTAACTAATTTCTGTTACATTCTGTTAAGTTGCTTGCTTCTGTCGTTCTGGATATTAGTGGTGTTTGTAGTTTGTTCTATTGGCCGTTATTTCTGTTATGACCTTGTATTTTACCGGCCGGTTTCTGGACAAGGCTTTTTTTATTAAATGATCTAATGGCCTTGCTTCTGTTGGTCTTGGTTTTGAACTGTTTCCTATATCTTGTATTTAATACAGTCTCGTTCTTTGGATCTTATATTATTATTCAGGTTTTATCCTACTCTCTGTTGTTGTAAAACTATTAAATTTATCTTGTATTTTGTATTCTTTAGTCTCTCTGGTATGAGCATGTAATTTACTCTCTGTTGATGTTATATTTTTGGTATATTTGTAAAATCCTTTAGCCAACTTGGCCTTCTTCTATCCCTTTTGCTTCTGTTGTTGATTTGGGGATATTGACTCATATCATTATTCCTCTCCCCCACATTGACCTTGTCCTCAAGGTCAAAGTCAGAAAAAATATTCTTTATTTCTTCTTCTGCTACCTAGGAAGCCTCTGTAGGTAGTAACCACCTATTAAGATATGGCTTCTTTAATATGTTGATCTCCTTTTAGGATTGTTCTGTGATCCCGAACTTTTATAGGTCTGATTAGCATCTGTCCATCTCTGAATTGTGTTGATAATTTGGCTGGGTGTATTGTAGAGTCCTGTCTGTATTACTTTAGCCTGAATATATGAAATACATTATGTATTCTTGCTGTTTCAGGCAATTCTATTTTATAAGCTATAGTCCCTATTTTCTATAGGATTTTGAAAGGGTCATAATATCTTCTTTGTAATTTTGTATACTGGTTTCCAAAGGATAAGTTTGTATATATGGTGTAATTTAACTAACACCAAATCATCTACTTTAAATTGAAACTCTCTATGTCTATCAGCTATTTGCTTCATTCTGTTTTGGGCTTCCTGTAAGTTTTTTTTATTAGTTGTAGCATCCTGTCCCTCTGTTGTAACATTGTTTCCACTTCTGTGTTGGTAGTTGTCTTCTCATTGTAATGTATTACTGTAGGAGGAAGTCTGTCATATACAATTTGAAAAGGAGTTTTCTTTATGGATGTATTGATTGATGTATTATATGAGAATTTTGCCCAAGGGAGGAACTGTAACCACATCTTTGGTGTTTCTAATACAAAACTCCTTATATATTGCTCTAGGATTATGTTGGTTACTTCTGTCTGTCCATCTGTCTGAGGATGGTATGCACTGCTGTGTTTTAGTGTGGTCCCACTTAACTTGAACAATTATTGCCAAAAATTGCTCATAAAGATTGGGTCTCTGTCTGAGATTATTCCTTGAGGTATGCCATGTAGTTTAACAATGTCTGTAATGAAGATCTGAGCTATATAAGCTGCATTAAAACTGTTTGGTATGGCTGAGAAGTGAGCATATTTTGATAGTCTATCAATCACTACTAATATAGTTATTTTATTATTAGACTTGGGTAGTCCTGTAATAAAATCCATTGATACTTCCTCCCAAATGGCTTGTGGTATAGGTAAAGGTTGTAGTAGTCTCCGCTTAGTATCATATTTGACTTGACAAATATGACGTTAATACAAAGTGTTTAATATCTTTTTCATATACTTCCAAGAAAATTGTTGAGTGATTCTGGCCAAAGTTTTCTGAATTCCCCCATGGCCTCCTACTGGTGTTGAATGTAATTCTCTTATAATACTGTTTCTGATTTCTGAATTTTGGGCTATGACAATCCTATCTTTATATTGTATTAACCCATTCACCATTTTATAATTAGGGAATAATTCAGGATTGTCAGATATTTTCCTGTTCAGTTCCTGTAGTTGAGAACTAACATTTGTTTCCTCTGTGATTTGTTGCAAAATATTATTGAATTATTGAGTATATACTGATAGGTTGAATGACATCAATGCTGCTGCTTTATCAACAGTAGGGCTTTCTTATGTATAAAACAGTTTTCTGGACAATGCATCAGCTGCTTTGTTTGTAATCCCTGGTTTATATTTAATAGTGTAGTCATATCCTAGGAGTTTGATTAAAAATCTTTGATGTTCAAGAGTTTGAATTATTTGCTGCATTAACTCCCTTATGCTCTTTTGATCTGTTCTGATTATAAATTTATTACCTAACAAATATTGTCTCCATCTTGCTACTATTTCTGTTATAGCATACAACTCTCTTGCATATGTTGATGTTTTTTGTAAAGATGATGAGAGCTTCTTACTAAAATAAGCTATAGGATGGCTATTTTGTATTAGAACATCTCCAATTGCTGTACCCGATGCATCTGTTTCTATGATAAAAGGGTGAGCAAAATTTGGATAAGCTAATATTGGTAGTGAGGTCATTGCTTGTTTTAGTTTGACAAAGGATGTTTTTGCTTCTTCTGTCCATTGAAACTGCTGTTTGGCTAACATAGAAGTTAGTGAAGAGGCAATGGCTGCATAGTTTTTAATAAATTTTCTATAATAGCCAGTTAAACCCAAAAAGCCTCTTAACTCTTTTACTGACTTGGGTAAAACCCATGCTTGTACTGCTTGAATCTTTTTGGGATCCACTGCTATCCCTTGTATAGATAATATGTGTCCTAAATACTCAATTTTGTCTTGTATGAATGAGCATTTAGCCCGATAAAGCGTGAATGCTGCTTGAGTTGTTCCAATACCTTTTGGAGATGATTTTGATGTAATTCCAAGGTCTTGTTATATATAAGGATATCATCAAAAAATACTAAGACAAACTTTCATAAAAAGGGTTTAAGTACTGCATTCATTAAAGCTTGGAATGTTGATGGTGCATTTGTGAGTCCAAATGACATTGCCATAAACTCATAGTGTCCCTCATGAGTTCTAAAGGTCGCTTTTATAGATGTGTTCTTCACCATTCTCGATTTGGTGATAACCTGACCTTAGGTCCAATTTTGAAAACATTGTAGCTCCATATAATTCGTCCATAAGTTCCTTAGGAGTAGGGATAGGAAATCTGTCAGGTATTGTAACTTTATTGAGAGCTCTGTAATCCACACAAAATCTCCAAGTTCCATCTTTCTTTTGATTAGGTCTTTGGAGAAGAGAAGATGCTTTCTCCGATTATGCCACACCCAATATTTTAATTAGTTTTTCAATTTCTTTCGAAATGTGGATATTTGTAATTTTTTACCCACCTTTGAGTGTGCGATGGATCGATGGTCTATATCCCTTCTTGGAGGTAAGCTGATTTTGAAACAGCTTCTTGATATTGGGATAATACTTATATCCTCAGTAAGTTATCGAAATCTTTTATGAGGAATGTTTCCTCTCACATTTCTTGATGAAATATGAAACTATTTCATTCTTTTGCTGTAATTTTGTGAGCTGATGGAATGAAATGCTATCCATTGTAGAGGTTGTATCCCCTTGTAGCTGTACTAATCTGTCATTAAGGTAGAATTTCATAGTCAGCTTTTTGTAATTAATTGTACATTCACCCAATTGTTCTAGCCATTGAACACCCAAAACTACATCTGCTCCACATGGGTAATGATAGCAATCTGGGTAAAAGTATTTCCTTAGTAGGGAATATTAGAACATATTCTTGAACATTTTAAAGTTTCCCATTGCCTACTAATACTTGAAAACTGATGCGTGTTATTTTGTAAATAAATTTTGCTAGTTTTGATTGAATGAAATTGTGAGTTGATCCACCGCCAATCAACTTGTACTTTTATATTTCCAATCACCCTTGTAATCTTAAAGTTCTAGGATTAGACTGGAATGCATTGAGGTGATTGGAAATTTTTCTTGTATAGCTCGTTCTTCTTCAGTATGTATTGATCTTGATTCTCATTGATCACCATTAATGCAAAGCTTTGGAAATATGACCTCTGTGATACTTTTCATCACAGTTAAAACATAATCCCTTTCTTCTTCTTTCTTCTAACTGTGTTGGTGTTAATTTCTGGATTGGAATGTTTTGTTTGTTGGTCATAATATTGCTCTGGTGAAATGTTGAAGGTGTGGGCAGTAAAGGTGGTTGGTAGATTTGTGGCTGTTTAACTGGTTGAGCTTGAGTAGTTCTGTAATTTCTTGTCATGTTAACTTCATCAGCTAGCCTGTCTTCCATAAGTTTAGCTAATTGGAAGGCTTGCTGTAGGGAATTGGGTAGTTTTTACTTCCCTTTGATATCCTGTCTTAAGCCAGATTCAAAACAACTTTGTAAAAATTCAGGGGGGATACCTGAAATCTGATTAGTTAGTTCCTCAAATTCATTATAAACTCGAATTGTAGCTTTGTAATTTAGTCAATTCTCCTCTCAAATCTAGATAAAGATGGAACAAATCTTTGAATGATCTATTCTTGAATTGTGTCCATGAATGCAACTTATTTAGGTGCATCCATTGATACCAAATTTTGTGGTCCATCCATGTAAACATGCAATTAAGAATTTCGGTCCTCGAGGCTATAATCAAAAAATTGGTCTGCTTTGAATAGCCAACCTCTGGGGTTTTCTCCATTGAACCTTGGCATATCTACTTTCACAGGTCTATTATTGTGTTGTGGTTGTTGTCTATTTGGAAAAGAATTTTCGATGAGAGGTACATACCGGATTGTGATATTCTTGATGATTGTTTTCTAATTTTTCTTCTATAGAAGATAATCTTCTTGCTACCTCATTTAAGAGCATAGTGATTGAAGACATTTGTTCATCTATTTTATTAAGTCTTCCTACACACTCATCTATGGTCTTGGCTATTTGTCTTGTTCCTTCTGCCATTTTTTTCTGAGTGGTGAAGTAGTCAACGAGAGCACCAATGATATGTATCCAATTTATTAGATTGAATCTAATTCGATAATTGAGTCTGAATTGATGAGACTTGAGTTTGGTTCAGTGAGTTGACTCGTTTCTGAGTGGAATGAACCCGATTGAGTTAAAGGGTTGAATCCTGGTCGACGATCGGGTGCCTTCGACCGCTTGGATCGCGCTTTTATCTTAACCGGATCAAAGACTGGATAGTGTTTTTCCCGGTCGTGATCGAGCCGTCGATTTAGGGATTCCACCGCCCCTTGGATCTATGCTTGAGAGCGAGATTGATTTATTTCCTTCCGCCGATTTGTCTAGTGGATTGTGTGTCGGACACGGAGGACTTGATGCTTCTAGAGATTGATGGTCGCCGATTTGATTTGCGATCCATGGAAAGCTCGCCCCGATGAACCTTGAGGGAAGCTACCGCTTCAATTGGAAAGGAGTTTAGTCCGCTTATTGGTCATTCAAGCCGGATGCCCGGGAGATTCTCGAGAAGGAGGGGGGTTCCGAGAGAGAGATGGTCGGTCGTTCCTCCGGATTAAAGACTATTCCGGAAGTCACGCGGAAATACGGAAGAAGGAGGGTGAAAGATAGGAATGAGGAGATTCTTGAAAGATTTCTTGATCCGTTTCTCCGATCTCTATTTATAGTCCTTTTATGCTCTTCTTAGATCTCTATCTATGCTTTTGTAACTAATTTACATTAAGTTGATCGCTGCCGCTCAGAGATATTAGGTGTTTGTAGTTTGTTCTATTGGCGTTATTTTTTATGACATTGTATTTTACCTACGGACAAGGCTTTTTTATTAAATGATCTAATGGCCTTGCTTCTGTTGGTCTTGGTTTTGAAGCTTTCCTATATCTTGTATTTAGTACACTCGTTCTTTGGATCTTATATTGTTATTGCTATAAAGGTTTATCCTACTGCTCTCTGTTGTTGTAAAAACTATTAAATTTGTCTTGTAATTTGTATTCTTTATTCTCTCTGGTATGAGCATGTAATTTACTCCCTGTTGATGTTATATTTTTGGTATATTTGTAAAATCCTTTATCCTTGGCCTTCTTTCTTCTATCCCTTTGCTTGTTGATTTGGGATATGGACTCATATCGATACTTAGTTAATATATAACTATTATTTATTAATTATAAAAGTGTTGTATTATTACGATATAATATTAATTATCTTTGTAATACATATTATCTATATACACAACACTTCAGAGTCAATATAAAACATGTTATAGTCAAATTAATATTCGATTTGGTTTTGTCCTAAATCCTGTTTGGCTACACATCTTATTAATAATTAATAAAAATTTATATTATATTTGATATGACACTGAAAATTTTATCAGTTGAAGCACGAATCTTGATGTTAGAAGCAAGCTCCGAAGATGAAACTGGCCGAGATCAAGCACTTAAAAATATCATTGAAAACTTTGGGATAGCAGTTAAATCCTTAAATAACTCACAAATATGGAGTGTTTATAGTCAAATCGGCGCCTCAACGAGCGATCCAACAAGCCCAAGATCTTAAAATTGACTTCATTTGAGCATTCAAATACTTAAAATACATCAAATGATCAAAGGAATCATTTTGAGTCGCTCGATGGAGTGGGGATTTTGTATGTATTTACAGAAACGTTACCCCTTCAATTTATAAATAGCCCCTCATTCCTCATATGAGGGGAGCCCAAGCAAGAGAAAGGAGAGAGCCCTTAAGCTTGAAGATCCTCCAAGCACAATCGTGGCACCACTCGGCGGTCGTCAACCACCGCCGCCGGTCGTCGCCGTCGCTGATCCTCACCGTCGTCAACCTTATTAATAATTAATAAAAATTTATATTATATTTATGTCAAAATAAATCTTATAATTTTAAATTTTATTTTAATCAAATGAAAATCAAAATACCTTTGATCCAAATATTTTCTATTATTATGAGAAAAAAAAACAAAAACTATAAATTTAATTACCTGCCAGACCTAGTCATTATAGCTGATTCCATTACTGGGAGCAACACTGATATTAAAGCATTCACCTTCACTCCCCGTAAAATTGTAATATATATTCATAGCACCGTATAATTTGGCGAAAGTATTATTTCCAGCATTAAGGTTGTCAATGGCTTTGCACATCTGCAGGAGCCGAATCAATCTCCATTTTTAAAAGAGTTAAATTTATATTTTAAAATAAAAATAAAAGACAAAAATTTTTTAGATAGGGCAAAGGAAGTGGGTGAATGACAGTAGAAGGAGTTGGGTAATCAGCCTTTGGCAGATAAACCTTGGCCTCTACATTGAATATTTTAATATAAGACAAACTAATAAATTAAGCCAGAAATTATTTATATAAAATAAATTAATTAATTTAAATGAATATATTTGAGAAGCATGGTTTTTTTAGAGTAATTAAGTAACTATGATTCTTACTTGCAAAGTCTTAAAGAGTTCTCCATCCGATCTTAATTTTTAGGAGCGGCAAATTTATATTTTAGAATAAAAATAAAAGAAAAAAAAATTTAGAGAGACAAATGACTAATTTTATTTCAAATGTTATAATAATCATCAAAGAATTGATTAGCGTGAATCATTTCTGAAATTGCTACAAATGTCATTAATATTAGTTTGATTAGTATTACTGAATTAATATTAAATATACAATGATTTTTTTTACATTTTTGGGCCATCGTGCCAGCCTGAATAAGATTTCTCATTTATTTATGAATGATAGCATGTAATCAGCACGAATTTTGATAAAATTATGAGTATCAAAGAGGTTGATTAGTGTTACGTTTAATTAGCCTTTCCTTTTTTATTAACGGCTAGATATATAAATGCAGCAAAGCTATTTTATTTCATTTTGTTTTTCTCTAGTTTTTTTTTTATCGTTGGATTTTTTTCTGTATTTATTAATGTGCCATTTTGTGTTATTACAAGAATTGATTTGTAAAGTTGTTTGGAAAAGAAAAATAAATAAATTTCAAATAGTTGTATGTAAATATCCCAAATTATCAAAAAACCCGGATTTGGGCTGACACGAACCTATTCATAATTGGTCGAAGAACAAAACAATGAAATTTGTTTTGTCGTTTTTTGAATATATCGAGTTGAAATGTGTCTGTTTGGCTTAAGCAAGTTAACGTCGAACACCTAGTTTCATGCAATTTTTTTGGCGTATATAGGGATTCTAACACGCCAATCTTTGCATAACAAAAGTTTTAACCACAGCACGCTACATTTACGATATATAAATGTTCGTATTTATATATAATAATAATAATAATAATAATAATAATAATAATAATAATAATAATAGTAATAAATAATAGTAATTAATAAAAAATAATAGTAATAAATAAAAATAATAGTAATATAATAATAATAATAATATTAATAATATTAATAAAATAATAATAATAATAATAATAATAATAATAATAATAATAATAATAATAATAATAATAATAATTTAATTTAATTTTTATTTCGAGAAATAACCAACCCATCGAACAAACGATTGTTCACGCTGTTATATATCGACTGAACGTCGTTCACGCTCGATTATTCAACGAACCAGCAAACACGAAGTATATAACGAACACGAGATGTCATGAACAACGAGCTTTTTTGACAGCCCTATCTTACACACCATCTTGGTGAGAGCTTGTAACGGAGAAGAGAAAAAATATTAAAAGGAGGAAAAGATTCTATCACTTCTTCGTTCTCCCTTGCCCTCTTATAGGTTCAATGAATACATAAGAAGAAGTAAATAGATTACGATGATGATGATGATATATCATAACGTGTGACGTAATTGGTTGCATAGCAGTAATTGAGTTTTGGATGAATTGATGAGGCCGCCTTGTGCTTTGATCAGTTATGCTTGAAATATTTTGATATGGATAAGACCTTCATCAAATGTCAAGTGCTGGCTAATGTGTTGAGCCTGATTCAAAGGGGATTTGGTTATACCTATTTAGTTCTCTGGTTCTCTTATCTCTTAGATAGTGAAGCCGTAAAAATAATATGAGCATTATAATCACTTCAACAATAAATGTCTAAATACAAATCCATTTTTATTTTTTAATTTTATCTTTGGCATTGACTAGAACATTATAGGCAATTTTTTAAAAATAAGTATCATTAGAATAGTAATTAGTTAATTAAGTATGATCAAAACAAAATTTAAGAATAGGTCAATTAGCTGATCATGAAAGCCAATGCCTCTGACACTCCATTTCAACGTAGCACCACCACGCATTTAAATTCTATTTTTTGGAATAATTTTCTGAATTTCCTTTTAATAAGATAAATATTATTACTAGAATGCGATTTATTTTTTATTATATTTGAAAATAAATAATTATTTTTCATTTATTAAAATTGAGTGAAATAATTAACTATTTCAATAGCTTTATAAATATTTATAATTATATCTATATTTTAAAACTATTATTATTTAAAAGTGATTTGTAATTCTTCTAATATAAAATCTTGAATTTTAGTGTAAAATGTAATCTAAATATTAATATATTAGAATTTAATATTTATAATTTAATGATACATGCATACATAATATTAATATTTAGATTACATTTTTAACGTTAAAGAAAGATTAATTAATTATTTAAACCATTATAAGTCGCCTCGACTGACTCATTTCAACGTAGACACGCCACGTCAGATGACGTACAAGTCGCCTAATTGGGCACTATACATATTCTTAAATTTTATTTTGACCATACTTAATTAACTAATTACTATTCTAATTCTAATGATACTTATTTTTAAAAAATTGCCAACATTATATGTTTTGTTTTATTAATTTAGTTGATTAGTATATGCATTCAAAGGGTGCAATTGTCTATGCGTAATCTATGAAGTAAGGAGTTTTTAGGGATACGATTTTTTTTAGACCATCTCCATTCCAAATCCTTGGGACTTCCTTGCTAACATATGTCTTAAGATTGTATGCTCTAGATCCAACTTATTTTTGAACAATACAAGGCACTATCCACATTGATTCTAATTTGTTAAGTCCTATATTAAGAGTTGCCAAGTCGGCCTTCTTTAACACCAAGTCCCCGGCTTGAACTCTCTTTAACATCAATTTTATAATATTTTGTTGGTCTCCTTTTAATCTCCTCCTATTTTATCGGTGCATAACTCCTCATATAAATCTAGGACTTTTACACCCCTTCATCATTTGCACTCTTCCATTTGTCAATTCATGCTCTTCAAAGTTGGATGTGGTGACCCTCTCGATTGTATAAATTGTATTCCATTGGTAGCATTTCTTTCACCCATAGGAAAGAAGAAATGATATTTTCCGTAGTTGTTGATGGAGTAGTCTTGAGTGCCCAAAGAATTGATGATAGCAATTCTACTCACTTGCTCTCAAACTCCTACCTTTTTCTTGAGTTAATTAAGTAGCTTATTTGCCACCTCCACATGGCCATTTGTCTTTGGATGATGCACTAAAACAAATTTTAAAAGAATTCTTTTGCCCTAACAAAATCTTTCACTTTCTTATCAACTAACTAAGTGTCATTATAAGTAATGATCAGCATTGGTAGCTTATAGATATAAACATGTTAGTAAACATGTTAGTAATAGAACCTTCTTAAAAAAGGTCTAAAGGATAAGCTACATAAGCAATATATTAATTTTCCTCCCCAACAACGGCCTCGATGTGGTAGCATCGTCCTTTGTAGCGATCAAGACTAGTAAGTCTATCAGTCCACACAGTTGTCCATGTACCAGAAGATTAGCATCGCAGCTGCTTCTTCTCTAAAACTCTAGAGGAGTTACTCGGAATGCTGCCAAGATATCAGTATCTTTGATTTCATAGTCAGAAGTATAATAAGTCAATTTGTAATCTTTAACACCAACTTTAAATCCAACGCTTGCTTATCTACAAAGGATTTTAGCAGATGAAATTATCTTTGCTAGAGTCATGACTTCAATCCATTGCAAGAGGTTGCAACTTGTGAGAAGTTGTAATTACATAGTCACAAATTTCTAACGCGTTTATCTTCTTAAGAATTCTTTTGGAATCATTATGGAGATTGGGCCAGAAATTTTGTTAAAGGCATAAATTTAAATCACATAATTACGGATTTGTGCTCAATATTAAAAATTTTAAAAAGAAACTTTATCATATATTGTGGAATCTCAAAACCCTAAGACCTCAATCTAGTTATATTCTCGCCTCTTTCTCTTGTAGGCATTTGTTTAATGAATTAGGTTCAACATGAACTATTGGCTAGTTTATAGAAGTTTGGGTTAGGGATATATCTAGACTTTATGGAGATCTTAATTATCGATGAAGTTCGAATCTCAGAATACGGGACAGTTGTATCATGTGTGCATATACCTATTGTTGCATAAAGGTTGTTTTGTTGTGAATCAAATGTTACATTAAAAAATTAAAAGAGTGATTTTTCCATTGACATGTGTCATAAATCAACACATAAAATTTAGCTTAGGTAATACTAATTGTTATTATGAAGAATTATATCCTAGCAAACATTCTCATAAATCCCTTTAAGGATTAAATTTAATTGGGAGAAATCACTTTGTTATGAAGTCTGCTCCACTGTTGGCATCCTAGCATACATATAAAGTCAAAATGGACCCAAGATTGTAAAAAAGAAAGGTTTAGTGGCACAATTATTAGCTAGCCAATCAGAGACTGCATTGGCTACTTAGAGGGAAGATGACACTCACTGCTCTCTTCTATAGGATTTCAAAGATCCCTCAAGTTAGGCACTTTAAGGGTCCCAATTTGGGGCGACAATATTAGTCAAACTTTACTCAAATTCTAAGTTGATTTAAACTTGAATTTTTTTCTTAGTCAGATGGGTTTGATACATGGTTTGAAAATATTTTGAGCAAGTTTCAATCCTATGGCAAAATTTGTTTCCAATCAAGTCTAAACTTGTGCATAATATATTAAGCTATATATATTATAATATTTTTAATACAAATATAATTTTATGTTTCTTTTGAGTTTTACTGTTTTTTATTTCTATTAAAAAAATTAAATGTTATGTGAAAACTCAAAATAATCATATTTGTTATGTATTATTTAATTTGAGTCATTCTAAGTTGGTTCAAAAAGTGGTTCAAGTGGAAATATTATCATGAGAACGATGTGTTAATAATTTCGACTCAACTTGAATTGATTTCATGTCGACTTTGGTACATTTCATGTCGACCATACTCAACTCAAGCAACAATTCAAGTTTGTTTGATTTTGGCTTAGACTGAAATAAAAAAAAATGATTTTGAGCCAAGCCTAATGCCTTGTATCAATATAGAAAATGCCAAGTAGGCCATAAATGATTATGAAATCACAATTAACATTTGGCTTAGGAGTTAAGAGAGCACTCAGAGATTCTTTTGCTTGACCATTTCATTTCTTGGAAGCCAAATACTAAGTAATTTTGTAAGAACTAGCTGTAAGGAGGCACTATTAGCTTGCCTTCTAACATGGATTTGTGTGCTAGCATAATCACTTAAGAAATTTTACGCGCCTTCTTAGCAAGTGGCATCTTTTGGTCAATGCGTGCCTTGATTGCAAATAAGATCCAATCGCCTTTAGCGCATCATTTCCAATTTTTTTTTTTAAACCGCTCCACTTGTCTTTTGCCTTCTTTGGCTTTTTTTCTTTTAATTGTTTAACTCTCAACCTATAGACAATCTTTTTTGGTTGTAAAATGTGGCGATTTCAATAGAGACTTTCTTGAATATAATTATTTCATGAAGTTTGAATGAGTTTGTGTAGCTCTTTGTCCTTTTGTTTGGTTTGTCATCAACCATTTCCTGGTCTGCTCCTTATGACTACTTTTTCCATGGAGTTTGTCTTTGTGAAATCAGTGTCCTTCAGCCTTTTGTGCTGTCAACGTTCTTTGGTATACTACTGATTATGAATTATCTCATACATGGCCAACATTTTATTTGACAGAACATGCACACTTTTTCTTCAAGAGTCAAACTATGTTCATAGACTTCGCTATTTCTTTCCTCATTTTAGATAACCAGTAACCATCTTTATGATTTCTTTTTTGTTTATTTTGTTAGTCAGGCCTGGTTTTCAAGTCCCACATTTGCTTCATCCTGAAGATTTGAGTGAATCCCTGAGCAGAAAGAATATGCCTGGCATATTGTAGGAGCTCTTTCTTTAACGGAAGCAGAGGGAAGCTTGTTTACCATAGTGCAATTAATGGTCTCAGTTTTGCAACATTTATGGGCAGCGTATCGTGAGTTATTATTATTATTTTAATGCATTCTTTTCTGCTGGATTTTGATATTGCAAGTTAGTTAGTCAGACTTATCAAACTAGGTGCAGAAGGGTAAGAAAAATGCACTTATAGAGCTTGAATTCTCTCTGAAGATGATAGCACATTGTTGTTAGATCCTCATATTCTTAAAATGCAGCAATTGTTGTTTGTTTTGTATATAATTCAGAATATTTTACTCATTTAATTCAATGCCAATCCTATAAAAGAAGTGAAGCACATTTGATTGGATATCATCAGTCAGTTACTAAAACTGATTTTCAGATGCAATTAGTGACACATTTGATTGATAAGAAATGTATATTGATTTAATCATTGAAATTCGCCTACATTAGCAATCCTTTGATGTGTCTTGAAATATGTATACCTTTTCTCCTTTTCAATCTGTGAAGCATTTTCATTTTAACATTCGTTTAATATTCTTAAACAAGCAATTGAGGATTCATTGCCATTGTTGCATTTTGTGAGAATATAACATTCTTATCACTTAATGATAAATTTATCTTCCAACAAAAAAAAGAACTTATATAGTTGATTATATAGTCTCTTTTCAACTTTTTTTTTTTAATCGAAGTAGAAGGTCCCACAATTTTGGTCATGAAGGATACCGAAGGCGACATATATGGAGGATATGCTTCTCAGAATTGGGAAAGGCATAGTGATTTTTATGGAGACAATAAATCGTTTCTGTTTCAGTTATATCCACAGGCATCCATATTTCATGCTACTGGGCAAAATAATAACTTGCAATGGGTAATGATGACCTTTTCCCCATCTTAGTTCTATTCTTAATATAAATTATGTTTTTTTTAATTTAAAAGCTTTATTATGGAGATTTACTGGAAATTTGGCTTCCACATTAGATTTCGATATAGGTAGCAATTACTAAGTATTGCCATGTAAAGTTATCACATTTCTCACTATGAAATTTAGAAATCAATTTTTTTGAAAAATCCAACTAGTATTTCTACAACATGAGACATTTTTTTTCTTTTACTTTGCCAAATAATTCATGTCATGATTATTTCGACAAATTTTACGCTGGCTATCGAAATAATCATGACATGAATCCTTTAAATCATTGTGTTAATGCTAGGGCGTCCCCTGGAAGCGACGCGCTGTATGACTTGAATACAGTGAAAAATGTGCAAGGGTCACGATCGGCCGGCAAGTGTTAAATAAGCAAGGGTTCCCACATTATGGACGGATGCGGGCAAAGAAGTTAGTTCATGAAACTAGAATTAGGTTAGGATCTTGGAATATAGGTACTTTTATAGGTAAAATAATGAAATTAATATATGTTATTGGTTCATAGAAAGATAAATATTTTATGTGTTCAAGAAACTAGATGGGTTGGGGAGAAAGGAGATTGATAGTTTAGGTTTTAAATTTTGGTATTCAGGCAGTCGAGCTAGAAATGGTATATGTGTGATTATAGATAAAAGTTTGAAGGATAATGTTATAAATATTAATAGATGTGGAGATAGAATTATAGCTTTAAAGATTATTGTTGATACTAAGATTATCAATGTTATAAGCATTTATGCTCTTCAAGTAGATTTGGATGTAAGCTCAAAAGAAAATTTTTGGAATGAATTAGAAGGATTAATACAAAAGATATCTCAAAAAAATATTTATTGGAGGAGATTTAAATGGACATGTTGGTAGAGTGGTATAATATTTTAAAAGTATTCATGATGGTTATGGATTTGGAGTGACTAATGAAGAAGGTGAGACTATATTAGATTTTGTTTTAGCTTATGATTTTGTAGTTAAATCAGTATTTAAAGAGATGATGAACATATTATTACTTATAAAATGGACCTAGTAAAACAGATTGAATATTTTCTAATAAGAAAAATAGATCATTTAGATTGTAAGGTCATTCCGAGTGAAAGTTTATGTACCCAACATCGACTATTAGTTTTAGATTTTAAGATGAAAGATTGTAAGATGAAAAATATATCTAATTATTATCTTAGGAGATATGGGGACACTTAAAGAATACAAGTAAAATATTTTAAGAGATGTTCATAAGCTAATGTTATGTAGGAAAAAGTTGCAAGTGAAATTAAGCAAGTTGCTAAAAATGTGCTTGGAGAATCAAAAGAAAAAACTTCTTTTAATAAAAATAGTTGGTGGTAGAGTCAGGGTGTGCAAGAAAAGAAAAGATAAGAAATAAGATGTATTGTTATAAAACTTGGTTTAGATGTAAAAACATGGAGAATTGGGAAAAATATAAAGTGACCTGTAGAGATTCTAAGAAAAAATATATGATGCAAAAAATTTAATTTTAGTGATTTATATAATAGATTAGATACCAAAGAAGGTGAAAGATGTATGTATAAGTTAGTCAACCAAGTGTGTATTAAGGATGAAGATAATAAAATGCTTTAGAAAATAATATTGAAAATAGGTGGATGATATATTTTGATAAATTTTTTAATGAATGATCTAAAAGCACGATTGATTTTAGCAACCTTATTCTAAACAAAATAAAGAATTTTATTTTATCGTTGTATTAGTAAATCCGAAGTTAGAAGCTTTAACGAAAATGAAATGTGGAAAACAAGAGAATGTTTAGAAGTGTGGAAATGTTTAGGAGATCAAGAAATTTCTTGGCTTACAAATCTTTTAATGTTATTTTAAAGACTAAAAGGATGTCGATGAGTGGAAAAAGAGTTTGTTGGTTCCTATATTCAAGAATAAAGATGTTGTCAAGAGTGTGCAAATTATAGGAATTAAGTTAATGTGTCATACATTAAAATTATGGGAGAAAGTAATTAATGTTACGATGTGATACAAAAATTTCTCACAATCGTTTGGTTTCATGTCGTAGATCTACTATGATGCTATACATTTGTTAAGAGGTTTGATGGAGAAGTATAGAGAAAGTAAGGAGGATCTACATATGATATTTATTGATTTAGAGAAAGCTTATGATAAAATTTCAAGAGATGTTCTTTGGAGAGTTCTAGAACATAAAGAAGTTAATATTGGTTATATTCAAGTCATTAAGGATATATATACTAGAGTTGACTTGTGTCCAAACACGAGGATTGACAAAATATTTTCCTATTTCAGTTGGATTACATCAAGGATCGCTTTAAATCTTCTTTTGCTTTAGTTATGGATGTTCTTACTAGTCATTTATAGGAAGATGTACCTTGGTGTATACTTTTTGCTGATGACATTATTCTTGTTGATGAGACTAGAGAGGGAGTCCAAGAGAAACTTGAATTATGGAGGTCGTCTGATGTTATTAGTAGAATTCAAGTTGGATGGTTGAAGTGGAGGAATGCATCTGGTCTGTTGTGTGTTAGAAAAGTTCCACTTAAACTTAAGGGAAAATTTTATAAGATGGTGGTAAGACTTGCAATGACTTATAGTGAGATGGCCAATAAAGAGAAGCATAAGATTAAGTTAAGTGTTACGAGATGAGGATGCTCGTGGATGAGTGGCTTTACTCTTAGAGATAAAATGCTAAATGAGTATGTTGGGAAAAAGCTGGAGTAGCAAAGGCGATAAGATTAGAGAGAGTTAGATGGTTTGGCCACATAAAGCGTCGGTCGTCTAATGATCCAATTAGGAGAGTAGATGCATTAGATTTGTCTTATGTTAAGAAAGGTAGAGGTAGACCTAAAATGACTTGGTTAAGATGTATAAAAAATGACTTTAGTATACTTGAATTAAATGAGAATTTGACACATAATAGGACACAATGGAGACGAAGGATTCATGCAGCCGACCCCACTTAGTGGGATAAAGGCTTGTTGTTGTTGTTGCGCTGCCAAATAATTCGGCCTACAAATGCATTAGCCATTAATGTATGGAATCTTAATATTTACGCCATAATGTGTCATGTGCCTTACTATCCAAATTTAGGATAGATTGTTCCGATTGTTTGGGGGTCAGATCTGTGTAACACTATCGCCCATTTGGTTCAAGAGCGGAAGGGGAAGAGAAGTGAGGAGCGAGAGAAGGCGACAAATGGTGGCGAAATGATTTGGCCTTGAACGATGATGGTGATGGTGAGGTTTAGATCGGGCACAATGGCAACATTGATGGCAATGATGATAGAAGCGGTGATAATGCTTCTTGGATGCATGCTTGACTAACTTAAAACTGTGTTTGTCTCTCAAGAAAATATGCTATAAATCCATTGGAAGAAATAAGAATTATTAGATGTAAGCTTACTTACATTGAAAATCACCCTTCAAGAATTAGGAGCTTTTGCACCATGACATTGCGGTCTAACGAACAAAATTTCATGTATCGCCCTCTTACCAAATTCATATATGAAACCTAATTCTTTATCTTCTCAGTGTGCTATAAATTTCAGCTCAGATAGCATCCCCAATGGCATCGGCCGCTTCGCGGGATCACTTCGCCTCTTCCTCTCGGCGAACTTCGAGTGACACTCATTCGCGATGCACTACTTTCAGGCCCATGCTTGTCTAAAACGAACGTGTTAGTGATCGATGTTGGGACGAAAGGAATCGCCGCAACAAGACTAATGAAGCTTGCCAAAGGTACAGCTCGAGAGATTCTGAGAAGACCGTAATATGTCAAGATGGTTGGCCTTGCTAATTCAAGTGAGTAGCTTCACGTAAGTAAGATCACCTCTCTTACATTATCATCTATTCAATCTATCAGATTCATGGATGGATTATAGTTGTAGTTTTATATGGCTGTGAGATAAAAGAGGAAGACTGTGGTCTTTTAGTAGAAGAAAAATATAATTTTCATTTTAATCTATTTGTCGGTTATATTATATATTACTCACAGATAACTATAATTTAAGTAATGGGTATATTTCGTTTATGAAATGGACTATTGACAAAAATAAATTTGCAGATGGAATTTTTCAGCTTGATTCAATTAAAACATAATCCTCATGTAAGATTCTTAGAGAATAATTTTATTAGTTGTATGCTTTCCCATTTCAACAACAATTCAAAATTAAAAAAAAAATGCTATAAGAGAGAATATATTAAAGGGAATGCCATCTAACTTTATAACAGAGTATAATAAATTTATTTTGTACCATAAAATAAAAGCATAATAGAATATCAAAATAACTTATCAATAATACTTAAATATTTTCCGAAATAGAGAAGTCTTTATAGTACTCTTTAATCCACTGTTTAATAATATGGACTTCTTTTTCTCACATCTTGAAGCCACTTTGGGTCTTCCTTTGTCGATCCTCTTAGATCCACATGATGAGCTCCTAAAATTTGAAATTATAAATTAATCATAGGCTAATGATAATATAAATGATTTTTATGCACGTGTGTGTTAGAGAGAGAGAGAGAGAGGGAGAGAGAGAGATTCTATATACTAACCTTCAGGTGCTACTATTGCTATCAGTGTCTTCGAAATAGATTTCAAAATCCTGGGATAAAAAAGAATACTTACAGTTCGCTTAAATATTAGAAGACATGAATGAAAATTTATGCAGAAAACATCAAAATCTTTTATTTTACAAACTAACACCTATATTATTTTAAAAATTTTGAATACAAATAAACAGCATGAACAACAAATTTTAGTTCAAATACAATATCAATAAATAATTAAATATTTTTATACGAAAATTACAACATTACTAACAAATTAATCTAAGAAATTAACATTCTTATCAATAAGAAGCTATCTACTCACCCTCCACCACTCCATGGATCCTTCAATCCATTAAAGAATATAATATTACTCCCAAATCTCTTCAATGCTTTCTTAATATTCTGCAAAAAAAAAAAAATAATAAATCTCTTCATAATTACAAATTAAATAGCCTTGCATTATATTTTAATTAATTAATAAGATAAATTAAAATGACTCACATGTGCCAAATTGTTTGAGCCAAAAATAACATATTTTTTACATGCAAATGAGATACGAATTCATCAGATTAATTGTGGTTTCCTGAAAGATGCTCTCTTTGTTTTGTAAAGTTCAATTTCCATGCATGTCTATTTCACCTCATCATATTTAAATTCTCATTTTTTTTTGAATAATTTGAAAATAATTTTGCAATATTTAATTTGCACATTTTCTATTAGAGAGATTATTAAGTTGATTAATATAGCTCTATTATCTTACTAATAATATAAGTATTATGATACTCGCTAATATATAACTACTATTTATTGATCAGAAAGTATTATTATGTATTGATATATATTAATTTAATGCATATTATCTATATACACAATATTTATAATATACAATGTTATAAATCAAATTAATATTCGATTTGATTTTGTCCTAAATCTTGTTTGGCTAATTTACTTCAGTTTTTTTCAGCATCTAAAATCAATTAATTTTATAAATTTATCATCCAAACTATTTAAACCAAATAAATACACATCTTATTAATAATTAATAAAAATTTATATTATATTTATGTCAAAATAAATCTTATAATTTTAAAATTTATTTTAATCAAATGAAAATCAAAATACCTTTGATCCAAATATTTTCTATTATTATGAGAAAAAAACAAAACTATAAATTTAATTACTGCGCCGGCCAAGATATAGCTAATTCCATTCTGAGCAACGCTTTAGATAAAGCATTCACCTTCAGTCCCCGTAAAATTGTAATATATATTCATAGCACCGTATAATTTGGCGAAAGTATTATTTCCAGCATTAAGGTTGTCAATGGCTTTGCACATCTGCAGGAGTCGAATCAATCTCAATTTTTAAAAGAGGTAAATTTATATTTTAGAATAAAAATAAAAGACAAAAAACTTTTAGATGAGAGCAAATGACTAATTTTAATAAAAATTATAAATTGCCCCTCCCTCAACTGTGCCTAAATCCACCCCCGCAAATCTAATATCAATATCAACCATATAAAACTTTTAACAAATAATAATTAAGTGTAAGTCAAAAATATAAATAAAAAAGTATATAAATTTATATAAAAAGATTTAGGGTAAAAAATCATAAGTAGATAAGAGAAGTTAACCATATAGTAAAAAATCATAAGTAGATAGGAGTAGAATATATGATTTTGAATTAATTACCTCGTTCACAGGATTAGCAGGAAGTGGGTGAATGACATTAGAAGGAGTTGGGTAATCAGCCATTGCACCATAGACGAAAGCATTTCTTAACCAGCCTTTGGCAGATAAACCTTGGCCTCTACATTGAATATTTTAATATAAGACAAACTAATAAATTAAGCCAGAAATTATTTATATAAAATAAATAAATTAATTTAAATGGATATATTTGAGAAGCATGGCTTTTTTAGAGTAATTAAGTAACTATGATTCTTACTTGCAAAGTCTTAAAGAGTTCTCCATCTTCTCTTTCTCAACGCTATTATTGTTTGCCTTATCTATCTCGTCCCATGAGTTCTTTATCAGCTTGTAACAGTTCTCACTTGCACTCTGAAACAAAGCACATGAATATATTTTATAAATAATTATACAAATTATAATTATATCATTAAAAGGAAAAAAAAATATTTTAAGTATTGTACTGATGGGAGCATACCCTGAAATCTTTAGTTATGATATTGTTGAAGATATATGGATCGAAATTTGGATCAATTTGTAAGATTGGAGCAGATGAAGCTAAGGCACCAATGGCCAAATGAGGATACTTCAGTCTGAACCATGCAGCCAACACTGTCGAAGAAGAAAGATTGACTAAAAGGTAAGAAGTGAAGGGCTTTTGGAAAACTTGATTTCTCGAATAATATAGTTTCGTTCAATAGATTTTATTATTCATGAATAAATTGCGAATTATTTGTTAGTCAATTTTAGCTGTTTAGTGTTCATGCATGTTTTAACATGCAAAATAGTTAACAATAATACTTAACTTCCTCCATAGGATCCACCAAAAACTACGACTGGGGAGCTCTCTGCAGTAAGATTCTTCTTCAGATCAACTATCAGAGTTGCGAAATCCGCAAGCGCCTGCGATACGCTCAAGAATCCAGCAGTGCTTGAGTTCTTAAAAGCTTCTTCTTCGCTACCAAATGGGAGCGACTTCCCATTGTATCTATGCTGTGTTCAAATTAGAAAGGATTAGGCCCCTAAATTCCAACTAATAACTAGAAATTATTAGTAAGAGCGATGCTGTTAAGGGCTCAGTTGGTTTTCCAGCAAATAGAAAAACAAAAACAAAAAAAAGAAGAAGTTTTCAACGTAGGGATGTAATTTAATTTTGTAAGGATAAATTATATATATTGTTAACTAGATATCACCACTTAAAACTTATACTAAAGAGGAGATATGGAAGAGATAAGCATAATTACGAATATCTACAGCAAAAGAAAATAAGATTTGTCCATATTTTTAGTTATCAAAATTATAAAATGCTATTAAGTAAACTAAAAAAAAAAAAACCAAACCATCTAAAAATCATGAATATTTCAGATCATAAGAATCAAATAATGAATAAAAAACTTATAATCCAACAGATAAAAAATAAACTTAAATAAAACCACTAACCTCTATAAACACTATGAGAGCCTCAAAGGTAGGAGCAATGTCAAATATAAAACCACTGTTATCAGCAAGCATATCAATAGCCCCTTCGTTTCCAGTATAAACAAAAATCGGCGAGGATTTGGCAGCTCCACCCCAGTAATCTCCATTAATTAAATACCTCTGCTGGAAACTGATATAACTCTCTGGCCGATAGTTGAAGTGATCTAAAATTTGAGTAAAATACTTAGTCTCATAATCATGGCTGCTTCTTTTCTCTGAACTATGCCTTTTTGAGATCTGAGAAGTCTCCAGTAATGAATGGAAGTGGAAGCCATGGGACCCGGAGAGAAGAAGAAGAAAAAAAGAGGACAAGTGTAGTGAGAAGATGATTGAATTCATTGTAATTGTAAGAGCGTTTGTGTTTAATGGGTTTTTATAAGAGGTTTTTCAGGAACGGCTTTGATTCATTCTTGTTTAAGTGCGTTTCTGAAAAAAAAAAAAAAAGAGGCTTAGGTGAGAATATTTTGATTAATTATTTCTGTGGTCTGAATGAAAAATTATTGAGAATATATTAATTTTATGAAAGCTTGAAACTGATTGATTAAAAATATATATTAACTTTTCAAATCAACAAAGGCGGTACCTTTCAGAAAGATTAACTAGCTGGCGGTGAAGTTTATATGTTTGTTTGATGTTGTAGTCAATTTTGTGAATTTCATTCTCCATTTGTCCCAGCTTGATTCCACTGGGAGTTGTCAGAGTAATTTTCTGCTAAAAAAAAGTATTATTTTTATTGATGTTTAATGTGTTATTAAAAAGAAAATCATTTAAAAAAATATAGATCTTGATGCAATTTTTAAATAAAAACTTTAAAAAATAAATAAATTTAGAATTATTTTAACTTTGATTTTAGTAAATTTATAGCTAAATTGGACAGTTTAATGAGATGAATCTAATAATACTAAAGATGATCATAATCAGTCTAAGTAAATATAAAATTAGTGTGATTAAAAAAGTTATGACATTAATTGAAGAGCTAAAAAATATTTTGAATCTTGCATATTTGTGAGCAAATGGAGTAACGCGATGAGAAGAAACCAAGGAGTTCAAAATTATTTAATTTTGAAACCATTAAGACTCTAATATGCTAAGCCAATGGCATAGAGTCAAAACAAAATAAGAAAGGTAGAGGTAGACCTAAAAGACTTGGTTAAGATGTATAAAAAATAACTTTAGTATACTTGAATTAAATGAGAATTTGACACATAATAGGACACAATGGAGACGGCCAAATAATTCGGCCTACAAATGCATTAGCCATTAATGTATGGAATCTTAATATTTACGCCATAATGTGTCATGTGACTTACTATCCAAATTTAGGATAGATTGTTCGGATTGTTTGGGGGTTGGATCTGTGTAACACTATCGCCCATTTGGTTCAAGAGCGGAAGGGGAAGAGAAGTGAGGAGCGAGGAGAAGGCGACAAATGGTGGCAGAAATGACTGTCTTGGCCTTGAACGATGATGGTGATGGTGAGGTTTAGATCTGGGCACAATGGCAACATTGATGGCAATGATGATAGAAGCGGTGATAATGCTTCTTGGATGCATGCTTGGGGACGAACTTAAAAACTGTGTTTGTCTCTCTCAAGAAAATATGCTATAAATCCATTGGAAGAAATAAGAATTATTAGATGTAAGCTTACTTAGATACTTTGAAAATCACCCTTCAAGAATTAGGAGCTTTTTGCACCATGACATTGCAGTCTAACTGAACAAAATTTCATCTGTAATACTGCCCTCTTACCAAATTCATATATGAAACCTAATTCTTTATCTTCTCAGTGTGCTGTAAATTTCAGCTCAGATAGCATCCGCAATGGCATCGGCTTCGGCGGTCGTGCGGATCACTTCGGCCTCTTCCTCTCGGCGAACTTCGATCAGGGGCACTCATTCGCATGCACTACTTTCAGCAGCCCATGGTTGTCGAAAACGAACCGTGTTAGGCCCGATGTGATCGAGTGCTGGGCTGTTGGGACGAAAGGAATCAGTGGCAACAAGACTACTGAGCTTGCCAAAGGTACAGTTCTGGAGAGATTCAGAGAAGACCGTGACATGCTGAAGATGGTTGGCCTTGCTAATTCAAGTGAGTAGCTTCACGTATAAGATCACCTCTCTTACATTATCATCTATTCAATCTATCGTTTATTCTGATGGATGGATTATAGTTGTAGGTTTTTATGGCTGTGAGATAAAAGGGGAAGACTGTACCGTGGTTATAATGTTAGTTTTACACTTTCATATCAAGCTGTGGTCTTTTTAGTAGAAGAAAAAAAAAATATAATTTTTCATTTTATAATTTTTCATTTTAATCCATTTGTGGGCAAATTTTTAAAATAAGTATGATTTAAAACATAATTAGTAATTTAAGTATTTTAAAATAAAAATTTAGATATAGGTATAGTCGCCATTTCGGGCGACTTTTGTCACGCCGAATCGACGCTAGTCGCCTGTTTAAGTGACTAATTTAGTCTCCCGTCAAACAGACGACTTATAGTGTTACATAGAAGTTGTCCGTTAAACGGGCGACTTACATGTAATTATTATTTTTAAATATTTTGCCAACTTGGTTGGATTTAGGTTCAACTATTATCTGTCAGTGGAGCTACTCCAACTTTCTGATGCTTATATAAAATCTTTCATTCTCCGATCAATATTTTATTAAATTCTTAATGTTTTATTTCAAATTGTATAAATATATAAATTTGTTAATTTAATTTATTTTAATGAAAATTTTATCAAGAGGCATATTTTTAATGATTTGCACATATTTTTATACTATATTTTACAAGTATTTGATTAATTAGTAGAAATATATAGTTTAAATATCTTTTTATTTAATTTTAAATTTGTTTATATATAAATTGGAGTCAGTCATCCTTAAATATATTGAATTGAATTTTAAAAATTCTTATGTTTGAATGATAAATGTTGGATTTATCAATAATGATAAAATCAAAAATTTTTCCACATGAATAAGGATAAATATTAATATTTAGTCCAATATTTTAAATGATGGACATAATATCTTGATCATTTGTGTATAAAGAGATTTATATATGTACATAAATATGTAGAAATCAAGGAAAAAAAATTTATTTTAAATTACATAGATAATCATCTCTGAAGTTTGAGAATATAGAAGATGGAATTATACAACTCTTAGAGTCAATTATTATCAAGTAAATTTTATATATATATATATGTGTGTGTGTGTGAGGTTAAAGAAATTCTTAAGAATAAGGTAATATTATTTTTTATAATGTTATTATTTTTCAATAAAAAAAATTTTCATATGAAATAAATTTGGAATTAAATAAAAAGTCATTTAAGCTATATTTATATATTAATTAACTAAATATTTATAAAATATAATATAAAATTATACACAGATCATTAAAAATATGCTTATTTAAAATTTTTTATCAAAATAAAATAAATTAATAAATTCATATATTTATGTAATTTGAGATAAAATATTAAGAATTTAATAAAATATTGATCGTGGAATGAGAGCTTTATATAAGCATGGGAATTGGAGTAAATACGATAATAAGAATATATAAATGCAACCAAGTTGACAAAATATTTAAAAATAATAGTTGGTGGTGCTTAATGTAGACTCTATGCAACACTATAAGTCGCTTGACCGTACGATTAGACAGACACTTAAACGCGACTGGCCACGCCGATGACGTAAGTCGCCCGTTAAACGGGCGATTATACATATATCTAAATTTTTATTTTAAGATGCTTAAATTACTAATTATGTTTTAAATCGTACTTATTTTAAAAAATTTGCCTCCATTTGTTGGGGTTTATTTTACTAATATTACTTGAAACTTTAATTAGCTAAATAAGAACAAAAAATAAAAAATTTAAAAATAGGCATAGTCGCTCGTTGAACGGGCGACTTGCAGTGACGTGGCATCCGCGTCAGCGTCAGTCGCCCATTCAACGGGTGACTAAGCCTGAGCTGAATTTTTTTTAAAAAAAACTTGGCGCAGCCTCAGTATTTTGTCTATATCGGACTCATCTGATATCGGAATGGAGTGAGCTTGATATCGTTGAAAACATAACAAAATTTTTCACGACTTTCATGTTGACAAAAATATGAGATTCTAGCCCGATAAGTCGTAGTTTTTGCAAACGATCGCAAAAACTGTGGTACTTTTGGCACAAACTATGGTGTACCGGGCTAGAATCGCCAATTTTTTTCAATATGAAAGTCGTGGGGAATTTTGTTACGTTTCCAACAATACCAACTTCGTTTAATTCCGACAACGGATGAGTCCTATATGAGCAAAATTCTTATCATAAAATTTTCAACTCCACACCTTAATTTTTTTATGAAGCGAAAAAACCGCCACCATCAAATGGCGATTTTTTTCAACATGAAAATTTTGAGGAATTTTGTTTTGTTTCCAACGACGCTCTCGATTCGATTAGACCGGATGAGTCCGATACCGGAAAAATATTGAGATTGCATTAATTTTTTATTTTAAAATTTAGCTTATCATAGTAACTGAATGAACGTAGATGTCATTATCGACAAGTCGCCTATTCATAGGCGACTATGTCTACTTTAAATTTTTATTTTTTAGTGCTTATTTAGTTAATTAAAATTTTAATTAGGCTTAATATAAAAATTTAGCCTATATTATATATTACTCAGTAGCATAACTATAATTTAAGTAATGAAGATATTTTTGTTTATGAGAGGGAATTTGGGCTATTGACAAAAATAAAAGTACGCTTCAGATGAGATACGTTATAATTTGTTTAGCTGTCATGACTATAAGCCTTAGTTGTTTGCTTCTAATATGTTTATAATATGATTGACCATACTTCTAGGCTTTGAGCCCCGTCAATTTACTTTGGTAGCCAAGTGAGCTAATATTCCATCTTGAGTGACTATGCCTTCATATATTTGGCCATGGTTCTCATCTAACACTAGGGCTTAAAGCTCAATATTGGCAAGCTTCTTAGTTTTGCAATTAAAGATTGAAATAATTTTGTTTGTTAAGAACTTCTAAGAATTTTTTTTTATAATAAAAAATAGAAAAAAAAATGAGTTAGCTTATATTATTATTTTTACCAATCAAAAGTGAAGGCTATGATTAGATAATTTTTTTCAGCTTGATTCAATTAAAACATAATCCTCATGTTAGATTCTTAGACAATAATTTTATTAGTTGTATGCTTTCCCATTTCAACAACAATTCAAAATTAAAAAAAAAATGCTATAAGAGAGAATAGATTAACTCCAATGATTTTTATGCATGTGTGTGTTAGAGAGAGAGAGAGAGAGAGAGAGAGAGAGAGAGAGATTCTATATACTAACCTTCAGGTGCTACTATTGCTATCAGTGTCTTCGAAATAGATTTCAAAATCCTGGGATCAAAAAAGAATACTTACAGTTCGCTTAAATATTAGAAGACATGAATGAAATTTATGCAGAAAACATCAAAATCTTTTTTATTTTACAAAGTAACACCTATATTATTTTAAAATTTTTGAATATAAATAAACAGCATGAACAACTAATTTTAGTTCAAATACAATATCAATAAATAATTAAATATTTTTATACGAAAATTACAACATTACTAACAAATTAATCTAAGAAATTAACGTTCTTAGCTACTCACCCTCCACCACTCCATGGATCCTTCAATCCATTAAAGAATATAATATTACTCCCAAATCTCTTCAATGTTTTCTTAATATTCTGCAAAAAAAATAATAATAAATCACTTCATAATTACAAATTAAATAGCCTTGCATTATATTTTAATTAATTAATAAGATAAATTAAAATGACTCACATGTGCGCCAAATTCCGTGCTGAGCCAAAAATAGCGAGGCTTTACATGCAAATAATATACGCACGAATCGGTCAGGTCTTGTATGCTGGATTGTGTGGTTTCCTGAAAGATGCTCTCTTTGCTGTTTCCTCCCGTTGGAAGTTCAAATTCCGTGCATGTCTATTTCACCTCATCATATTAATTAAATTCTCCCTTTTTTTTTTTTGAATAATTTGAAAATAATTTTGCAATATTTAATTCACACATTTTCTATGAGAGATTATTAAGTGCAGAGTTTGAATGTAGCTCTACAATCTTACTCTAATAATATAGTATCATGTGATACTGATATGTATCTAATTTCTTAGATTGAATCCAATTCGATAATTGAGTTTGAATTGATGAGACTTGAGTTTGGTTCAGCGAGTTGACTTGTTTCTGAGTGGAATGAACCCGACTGAGTTAAAGGGTTGAATCCTAGTCGACGATCGGGTGCCTTCTGGACCGTTGGATCCGCGCCTTTTATCTTAACCGTTGGATCTAGCACTCGGATAGTGTTTTTCCTGGGTCGTGATTGGAGCCGTCGATTTAGTGGGATTCCACCTCCCTTGGATGTATTTGAGAGCGAGATTGATTTATTTCCTTCCGTCTGATTTGTCTAGTGGATTACAGGTGTCGGGACACGGAGGACTTGATGCTTCTAGAGATTGATGGCCGTTTGATTTGTCTAGTGCGATCATGGATCCGCCCCGATGAACCTTGCGGAGAAGCTACTCGCTTCAATTGGAAAGGAGTTGTGGTCCGCTTATTGGTCATTCGAGCCGGGATGCCCGGGAGATTCTCGAGAGAAGGAGGGGTTCAGAGAGAGATGGCGGTCGTCCTGGATTAAAGACTATTCCGGCGAAGTCTACTGCGGGAAATACCTGGAAGAAGGAGGAGCAGATTGAAGACAGGGAATGAGGAGATTCTTGAAAGATTTCTTCGATCCTCTGTTTGCTCTTCTGATCTCTATTTATAGTCCTTTTATGCTCTTCTTAGATCTCTGTCTTCTATGCTTTTTGTAACTAATTTCTGTTACATTCTGTTACGTTGCTTGCTTCTGTCGTTCTGGATATTAGTGGTATTTGTAGTTTGTTCTATTGGGCGTTATTTCTGTTATGACATTGTATTTTACCGGCCGGTTTCTGGACAAGGCTTTTTTTATTAAATGATCTAATGGCCTTGCTTCTGTTGGTCTTGGTTTTGAACTGTTTCCTATATCTTGTATTTAGTATAGTCTGGTTCTTTGGATCTTATATTGTTATTGATATAAAGGTTTATCCTCTCTGTTGTAAAAACTATTAAATTTGTCTTGTAATTTGTATTCTTTATTCTCTCTGGTATGAGCATGTAATTTACTCCCTGTTGATGTTATATTTTTGGTATATTTGTAAAATCCTTTAGCCAACTTGGCATTCTTCTATCCCTTTTGCTTCTGTTGTTGATTTGAGGATATGGACTCATATCAGATACTTAGTTAATATATAACTATTATTTATTAATTGTAAAGTGTTGTATTATTACGTATTGATATAATATTAATTATGCTGTAATACATATTATCTATATACACAACACTTCAGAGTCAATATAAAACATGTTATAGTCAAATTAATATTCGATTTGGTTTTGTCCTAAATCCTATTTGGCTACACATCTTATTAATAATTAATAAAAATTTATATTATATTTGATATGACACTGAAAATTTTATCAGTTGAAGCACGAATCTTGATGTTAGAAGCAAGCTCCGAAGATGAAACTGGCCGAGATCAAGCACTTAAAAATATCATTAGAAACTTTGGGATAGCAGTTAAATCCTTAAATAACTCACAAATATGGAGTGTTTATAGTCAAATCGAGCGTCTCAACGAGCCGGATCCAACAAGCCCAAGATCTTAAAATTCCGACTTCATTTGAGCATTCAAATACTTAAAATACATCAAATGATCAAAGGAATCATTTTGAGTCGTTCGATGAAATGGAGTGGTTCGGATTTTGTATGTATTTACAGAAACGTTACCCCTTCAATTTATAAATAGCCCCTCATTCCTCATATGAGGGGAGCCCAAGCAAGAGAAAGGAGAGAGCCCTTAAGCTTGAAGATCCTCCAAGACAATGAAGACCACTCCGGTCCAACCACCGCAGCGTCCGCCGCTGATCCTCACCCGCCAACCTTATTAATAATTAATAAAATTTATATTATATTTATGTCAAAATAAATCTTATAATTTTAAAATTTATTTTAATCAAATGAAAATCAAAATACCTTTGATCCAAATATTTTCTATTATTATGAGAAAAAAAAAACAAAAACTATAAATTTAATTACCTGCCAGACCTAGTCATTATAGCTGATTCCATTACTGGGAGCAACACTGATATTAAAGCATTCACCTTCACTCCCCGTAAAATTGTAATATATATTCATAGCACCGTATAATTTGGCGAAAGTATTATTTCCAGCATTAAAGTTGTCAATGGCTTTGCACATCTGCAGGAGCCGAATCAATCTCCATTTTTAAAAGAGTTAAATTTATATTTTAAAATAAAAATAAAAGACAAATTTTTTAGATAGGGCAAAGGAAGTGGGTGAATGACAGTAGGAGTTGGGTAATCAGCCTTTGGCAGATAAACCTTGGCCTCTACATTGAATATTTTAATATAAGACAAACTAATAAATTAAGCCAGAAATTATTTATATAAAATAAATTAATTAATTTAAATGAATATATTTGAGAAGCATGGCTTTTTTAGAGTAATTAAGTAACTATGATTCTTACTTGCAAAGTCTTAAAGAGTTCTCCATCCGATCTTAATTTTTAGGAGTGATAAATTTATATTTTAGAATAAAAATAAAAGAAAAAAAAATTTAGAGAGACAAATGACTAATTTTATTTATATATATATATATATATATATATATATATATATATATATATATATATATATATATATATATATATATATATATATAACAAATGTTATAATAATCATCAAAGAATTGATTAGCGTGAATCATTTCTGAAATTGCTACAAATGTCATTAATATTAGTTTGATTAGTATTACTGAATTAATATTAAATATACAATGATTTTTTTTACATTTTTGGGCCATCGTGCCAGCCTGAATAAGATTTCTCGATTATTTATGAATGATAGCATGTAATCAGCACGAATTTTGATAAAATTATGAGTATCAAAGAGGTTGATTAGTGTTACGTTTAATTAGCCTTTCCTTCTTTTATTAACGGGTAGATATATAAATGCGGCAAAGCTATTTTTTATTTCATTTTTGTTTTTTCTCTTAGTTTTTTTTTTTATCGTTGGATTTTTTTCTGTATTCATTAATGTGCCATTTTGTGTTATTACAAGAATTGATTTGTATTTAAGTTGTTTGGAAAAGAAAAAATAAATAAATTTCAGTTTAATAGATTGTATGACCATTAAATATCCCAAATTAAATTATCAAACTTTAGTTTTTTCTTTTCCTTTTTTTTTTTTTTTTTTTTTTGTGGATGGGTGAGCACTTGAGATTGGGGGTGTCAAAAATTGACCCGACACAAACCCGACTCGAAAAACCCGGATTCGGGTTGACACGAACCTATTCGGTTGGGTATAATTCGGGTCAGACTCGAACCCGACCCGCCGATCTGAATTGACACCCATACTTGAGATTCTAATTATTATTGGATCCTAAATTATTTGTGTTCTTACACTAGGGGTGTAAACGAGCCGAGCTTGAGCGAACAATGAAATTTGTTTTGTTCATGTTTGGCTGCTTATATATCGAAGAAATGCCTGCTCGGCCGTTAGTTCGCAAGTTAAGTTCTAACACGATGCTAACAAAAGTTTTTTTGATCTATATGAGGAGGATTCAACACGCCAATCTTTGCATAACAAAAGTTTTAACCACAAAGTACGCTACATTTATATATATATATATAAAGTGTGATTTATATATAATAATAATAATAATAATAATAATAATAGTAATAAATAATAGTAATTAATAAAAATAATAGTAATAAATAAAAATAATAGTAATATAATAATAATAATAATAATAATAATAATAATAATAATAATAAAATAATAATAATAATAATAATAATAATAATAATAATAATTTAATTTAATTTTTTATTTATTAAATAATCAACACCCATCGAACAAACGAGTTCACGCTCTTGTTTATATATCGAGCTTGAAATGTGCTCACGCTCGATCATTTACTAACGAGCTAAATAAGTTATAACGAACACGAGATGTTCACGAACAATGAGCTTTTTTGACAGCCCTATCTTACACACCATCTTGGCGAGAGCTTGTAATGGAGAAGAGAAAAAATATTAAAAGGAGGAAAAGATTCTATCACTTCTTCGTTCTCCCTTGCCCTCTTATAGGTTCAATGAATACATAAGAAGAAGTAAATAGATTACGATGATGATGATGATATATCATAATGTGTGACGTAATTGGTTGCATAGCAGTAATTGAGTTTTGGATGAATTGATGAGGCCGCCTTGTGCTTTGATCAGTTATGCTTGAAATATTTTGATATGGATAAGACCTTCATCAAATGTCAAGTGCTGGCTAATGTGTTGAGCCTGATTCAAAGGGGATTTGGTTATACCTATTTAGTTCTCTGGTTCTCTTATCTCTTAGATAGTGAAGCCGTAAAAATAATATGAGCATTATAATCACTTCAACAATAAATGTCTAAATACAAATCCATTTTTATTTTTTAATTTTATCTTCGGCATTGACTAGAACATTATAGGCAATTTTTTAAAAATAAGTATCATTAGAATAGTAATTAGTTAATTAAGTATTATCAAAATAAAATTTAAGAAGGTAGATAGTCGTCAATTAGGTATGCCACGCATTTACTTGGCTCATTTCAACGTAGCACCACCGCGCATTTAAATTCTATTTTTTGAAATAATTTTCTGAATTTCCTTTTAATAAGATAAATATTATTACTAGAATGCGATTTATTTTTTATTATATTTGAAAATAAATAATTATTTTTCATTTATTAAAATTGAGTGAAATAATTAACTATTTTAATAGCTTTATAAATATTTATAATTATATCTATATTTTTGATGCGTCCTCAAAAAATTAACCTGATCAAGACGGTCTCACCGATTTCAGAAGTTTACAATAAACGAGCCTCGATGAGACGAACATAGAACATCAAGCATAGTCCGATCCGAGCTCAATCGACTGATCAAGCTATCGGAGCATGAAAATGGATCCCGATCCGCCAAACGGTCACCAAAACATATTTATAGTCGATCGAGCTTCGCCAAGAGAATCCAACGAATCCAAGATCACCCAATTCGACATCATTAAGGCACCCGGATCATCAAAATACACCGCCTGATCGGAGGACGGCCGTCCGATGGGAGTGGTTGGAGTTTTCCACGAATTTACAAGGCCGCCACTCCCAAAATCTATAAATAGAGTTTCAT